>OU015490.1:240828173-240885673 GCA_907164885.2 Dolomedes plantarius
ATATATATATATATATATATATATATATAATATATATATATATATATATATTATATATATATATATATATATATATAATATATATATATATATATATATATATATATATATATAATATATATATATATATATATATATATATATATATATATATATATATATATATATATATATATATATATATATATATATATATGCAGGGTAATCCAAAACTAACAAGGTAAAAGTTTAATAATTCGAAAAGTGTAGACAGTAGCACGATGCGGTTTTCACAGAAATGCACAGAGAGGCATGGGTTGATATTTTATAACGAAAATCTTTTTCCAGAAAAGTTACGTTTCTCACCGAGAGGTGGCGTGGTATTGGTCCCGGAGCTGCTGCCTGTTGCTATTTAAACAGGACCGCCGGCCAGTACACTTCAAAGGTGCGATTTTATCCACAATTTTATTGAACCTGTACATCAACGACCTACCGACATATATTAATTCTAATCTAGCTATTTTTGCTGATGACACCGCCATCTACTGTAGAAATAAAAATATCAAATACGCTGTCACTACACTCAACAAACATATCTCTCGTATCTCCACTTGGCTCACCAAATGGAAAATTAAACTCAACACCGATAAATGCGTAGTTGTCATGTTCACAAATAAATACACCTCGTCATATCGTAACATTAATATTAAAATTGAAAACACTATTATCCCCTGGTCAGATACTGTTAAATATCTCGGCGTCCATCTTGATAAAAGACTCACTTTTAAACACCACATCATACAGAGTAGAATTAAATTTCGAGAAGCTAGACGATCACTTTACCCCTTAATAGCTCGAAATAGCAAATTAAGCATTAAAAATAAGTTGCTCATCTACAAATCCTTTTTGCGACCTCTTTCAACTTATGCAGCTCCGGCTTGGTCATATGCAGCGGTTTCCAGCATAAATCACCTCACAGTATGTCAAAATACTACTATAAAACAAATTGTTGACGCACCCTGGTATTTTAGGAACTTTGATCTTCAGAATGAATTAAATCTGCTCACTCTTCCAAATTATCTTAAAAAACTAGCGATCAACTTCTTCATAAGCATTGATAACGAACTTTTATTGGAAAACTTCGACTATGACCCAGCCGCTGCTGAGAACAAGAAACGGCCTCGTGCTGTTCTTGCTCGTTAATTTCCTTTCTCTTTATTAAAAAAAACAATACGTGCTTGTACGGCAAAAAAAACAATTTAAAATCATAAATTTAATACGTAGCCTGGTTACGGTAAAAAATATTCTATCTTAAAATCTTAAACTTCCTCCTTAGCTCCTATCCGTAAACTCTCTCCTAGCCGTATGACAGAAAATTTTCTGTCGTAGTAGTTTTGTTTAAGCTCATGGATCCTAGAGGCCTCCAATCACTTTTCTCTCTTTCTCTGTCTCCACCTTATGGCCATTGTAGTTATTCCGTGCCCAACCGATAGCAAGAAAGGCTCCCGAGGGCGTGGCCCAGAAGAAGCCGAATACCACACTTCATGTTGAGCTCATGTTGAGTACACTTCAAACTTTTTCTGTCACAGGCGAGCGTTATACAACGCTTTTAAGGGACAGCATCAATCCCTCCTTTCAAAAGAAGCAAGCGGCCCGTAGTGTAACATTCATGCCGGATTGAGCACCTCCACACATTACAGGTACTGTCCAGCACCTGTTGCTGGCAACATTTGGCGATGACCGTGTCCTAAATTGAATAACCACCAAGGTTGTTAGACCTTGGTGTCTGGATAAGCCAGACTTCGTGACTTTTGGTTATGGACCTCATTGAAGTCACAGGTGTACAGATTTCGGTCGACATCATAGGCCATGATGAAAGAAGCTATTCTCCATCGTGTGGCATATATTACGGCTGAAACCTTCTTCGATGCTGTGCAGAGCGTCGTGCCACGTCTGACAGCCATTCTCATGAAGGACGGGTGTCGCATTGAACATTTGTAACCCTAGCTGCGTTGCGAAGTATGTTGCGCCACTGTACAAACTACTGACACAACTGAAGCGCCATATGTCGGTGACAAATGCAATTATCCTGGCAGTAAAATTTTTCGTTATTAAAAAAATCACATGCCTTTATGAACATTTTTTGTGAAAACAACATCGTGCTACCATCTATACTTTTCGAATTACTGAATTTTTAGCTTTTCTGTTACTTTTGGGTCAACCTGGAGATATATATATATATATATATATATATATATATATAAAGACAGAGAGACTACAGAAGTGCCTTGGCAAAAACAAAAACACAGAAACTTTAAAGTTTCAGAAATAATCATGGAAAAAGTTAAGTTCATGTTAAAAAAATAATGGTTTCAGAAACTAAGAAATCGTAATGATCCAGTCTGTTCCTTCTAACGATAATGATCTCATCAAAATCTATTGGGAGCGAGCTGCATCCCTCTTCCACGCCTCTGAGGGTTATCAGAAGCACGTGCAGAAAATAGTTAAGTGATATAGTTAATTCGATGTGTTATTAAGCGGTACTCAGTCATCAGAAAACATTAATTTGATCATATAATTGTAAACTCGAAGTTGATCAACATATAACTTATAGTCACGTACTACGCTTCATAATGACTCAATTAACTTTCTGTTCCCTATGATACGGCACGGATTTTAACTTATACTTCTAGAGGTGGTTATTTAAGATATATAGAATGCAAAGCTAATAATCGATCTGAATGGTAGTGCTATATTTCGATTGTCTGTAATATGGGAATTTTAAATAAACGTCAGTATGCTAGGAAAGATTTCGTAAAAAGCTCATAGACGCAATTTGTTTCTAGCGAGTGCAAAGAATATATAATTAATTAATTTCTAAACGTTAAAATATAGGACGACAACGTTAAGTATCTATATATGTTTATGTATCAAATTTAGGTATGTTAGCCACGAATTCATGTAAAATAGCACAGGACGTTGAAGTTCATTGCGAGGTTTGAATTTTATATTACTTTTCGTATCACTATTTTAGATTCTTTTCCCACGATAGGTATTATAATGGGTGTTATGTAACATTACTATTTTTACCAATAAAAATTATCATAGTTAATTTGTTAAATTAGTTTAAAATTACATTATTTTTCTAAAAATATGCGTCTGTTTTAATGTACATTTCGAAAGTATCTGATCAATGTTTACTATAATGAAAGGCATCGACATACTAAGTGTTATGTATTGACGAAACTATAATTAAATTATTAAGGCAGGTTTAAAACTAATTGCAAACAGTTTAAATAATGCTAGGGTAATTCAGAGTGAATTAAAAGAAATTATATTGCGAGCATATTTACTATATTTTTTTCAATATACAATAAAGAGGAAAGAAGACAAAGAAGTTATAATTATTAATCAACTTACTGAAATCAAAATTAATTGAATTTGTGTCTATGTTACCTTAACCAAACCCACGTTATACGCACTCGATTTCACCGCAGATTTCAATTTATTCTTGTGACTTTGACATGGCTCGCTTGTGATTTAAATACCGGGGTATCTTTATCTTATTTACCCTTTCCGTTGGTGAACTTTTCCAATAAGTATTTTTATAATCATTTTAAGGGATGTCTATACCTGACATCACGCTTGCCACTTGTAACGTCCAGGAAACGTGCCCGCGAGAACAGTTGATCTTTGCACGTTTCACCAATATTGTGTGGTAATTATTATATTTTATTCCACATGCCGGCATTCATATAAATTACTATTTTTGCAGTGTGACGTAATGTCATTTGCATGCCTGGTTTTCATTTTACTTTTTGGTTACGTTACAAGTACTGAAGTGGCAACTTCGATAGATATTGCTGAGTTTTTGAGTTATACGTAAATACTCGGTGAGAAGAGGTTAGAATGTAAAGCACCGTATTATTCCACGCACGCAAAGTCAGATATTCACAGGTTTTCGGAGCGATTTTCTTTCAATCTCCGAGCATGGAGCAGTCGATATGTAAAATCACCCCCCTAAGTTAATGGGGCGATATCCTTTTTGGGTTCCACATGCAGTGAGGGTGTTGACTCGGCTTCACAAGATTCTTTTCAAATAGAACATTCCAAACTTAAAAACAAACTTTCTTTAGGAACAGATGTATTACACGCACCTCCCTTGGCGACAAAATTTTTTTGACGCCAAATACTCGTCAAAAAAATTTTGTCTCCAACTTGTCGCCAAAACAGGCCTACGCGGACATTTTACACTTAAAATAACAAATATACACAAAATATCAATAACAACTCAAATATAAAAATAAATTAAAAACAAACTTACCAATGGCAATAATAAACTTTCAAAAACATGTCACAAAACCACAACAGCTACTTTAAAACATACACGAATATATCTAAAAACGGCTGTATTAAAATTCAAAACCTAAACAGAAATGCTCAACCGCTACTTTAAAACACGCAAAAATATCTAAAAACAGCTGTATTAAACTTCAAAACCTCAGCAGAAATACTCAACCACTTATTTAAAACATACGCAAATATATCTAAAAACGGCTATATTAAAATTCAAAACCTAAACAGAAATGCTCAACCGCTACTTTAAAACATACGCAAATATATCAAAAAACAAAGACATTAAACTTCCAAAAACATTACACATATCCGCAACATCTATTTAAAACATACGCAGATATATCAAAAAACGAAGACATTAAACTTCCAAAAACATTACAGAAATCCTAAACCGCTACTATGAAGCGCCAACAAAAATATCGAACACCGGTATATTAAACTTCCAAAAACACTACACAATACCACAACACCTATTCAGGGTTGCAATAAAAAACAAACATCACGCCAAATCGCATGGCTGCCAGACCAAACAAAAAAATCGCTAAAAATAAAAAAATCGCCAAACATAAAAAAAATCGCCAAATTGAAAAAGGTGCGTGATTATAGGTGCGTTATTTATATTCTAGATAAATATGCGTTATTTATATTCTATTAAAGGTGCGTTATTTATATTCTAGATCACGCTTTTCAGAAGCACTTATTCATTAATATTTTTGAGTATCATTTAATATTAAGAAATGTTTATGTTTGAGATCATGCTTTTTAGAAACAGTCATTCATTATTGCTTTTGAGGATAATTTGATTTTAAGCAATGTTTATGTTTGAGATCCCGCTTTCAGAAACAATCATTCGTTAATGTTTTTGAGGATCATTTAGTTTTAAGGAATGTTTATATTTGACATCACGCTTTTAAGAGACAATCCTTCCTTAATGATTTTGATGATAATTTAACTTTAAGGTATGTTAAGGTTTGAGATCATGCTTTCAAGATGCAATCATTCATTAACTTTTTGAGATAATTGAACTTTATGATATATGAATATTTGAGATGACGCTTTTCTTAAAAAATATTTTTATTTTATAGTCATGTTGATGGTTTTACAGACGACTTGTTCACTATATACTTAATAAGTCCCATGTTTTAAATGTATAGATGCATGTATATACATACATTAAATAACATTCATTGAAGTGATTTGTTGCTTACCTATAGATTTTTAAAGGTAAAATTAGTTTTACAAATTAAATAACATGGAATTCAATAAAATAAACATGTGCAAATAAGTTTATAAAATCCTTCACGCCCAAAATATTTGCATCAACTTTCGTAAAATTGATTAAATGTTAGCTATAATTTTAATCTTTACTAATTAGTGTAAAATATCTCGAATTCAGTAACAGAAGTGATATTAATATAGTTCTTGATAAGTCACTTATATGTAAAAATGCATTAAAATGAATTTAATTAAATAATTATTATTGATATGCAATCAATTTATTTTTCTATGCTTCAAGATCCAAGAAATCAAAATCGAACTGAACATAGTTCCTTGAAGCATATATTTATTTCAGTGATGTAATATTGTGTAAAATATAATACGGTACTTAATATTATATTATAATTGTATATTAATTACGGTACTTAATAAATTTATTTGTTTACATACAAGAATTAATTAAAGTAATTATTCTGTTATATTTTGTTAAAAATATGAAAACTATTAATTCTATGGTAATAATTTATAGCAAATATTTGAATATAAAAACATTTAAAATATTATGTATACCAGGTTTGTTCATTTAATAAAAGCCTAAAATTTAAACTTTTTTCCAAATATTTAAAAGATGTTTAGTAAAAAGATTTTTTGTATAAACAGTTATATTTATTTTCATTAAAACCAATCTGTTTCAAACTAGAACTATTGTAAAATCATATCTAGAAACATATCTAAAAAGCATAGCTAGTTATTGCTTTTTAATTTTATTATTGCGATTTAATGTTCCTTTTATTTAACA
Source organism: Dolomedes plantarius (assembly GCA_907164885.2). Classification (NCBI taxonomy): domain Eukaryota; kingdom Metazoa; phylum Arthropoda; class Arachnida; order Araneae; family Dolomedidae; genus Dolomedes; species Dolomedes plantarius. The sequence continues at coordinate 240,834,526 of OU015490.1, forward strand.
ATATTAATCATACATTTTGATTTATTGATACAAGGATTTTATTTTCCTTCAAATATGCAATAATGTGACCACTTACATAATAAAGGAAACTTTTCTGTTGTGATTTTGAAATAAAACTTTACATGTTTTATGGAAGCTTTTAATTTTTTATAAGTATATGCTAGAGAAATTTTGAGAGTGTTGTTTTCGCTGTATCATTCTATCCAGTTCGCCCATTTTCAGTGGCTGCAGGCCTAATCGTCCATTGGTACCAATCCTTAATCAATTGTTTATTTATCACTTATATGATGACCTACAAAAATGCAAATATCACATTTGCCTCCACAAGCAATAATGATCCCACTAGCGAACTTAAGTTATTTTTCCATCGTTGGAATATCTTGATTCCGGTGACATTATTACAGCCGTTGAAAAATGTTTCTGAAGGACTTGTCCCATTTTGCTTACAACTAGGAATCATTTCTTTCCAAACACGAACGATTACCAAATGGCTAGGGTGCTGGCAGACGGTTCTAGAACCTATGAATACAATGCTAGCTGTTCTCAGATATGCTTGTAGCCTTTGAGGATACGTATTAAGGCTGCTACTAACTATAGGTACTAACCCTATTGGATTCGCACACCTCAATTTTTACCTATGAATACCTATGCGCAGAAAAGTTAAGGCTATCTGAAAATAGCATTTTTATTCGATTATCAGCATTTATGTAGCTGTCAATAACAGACACATTTTTTTCATAGGTTAACACGGAGGTGAGCGAATCCAATGGGGTTAGTACGCAGCAGCCTTTAGGTATGCGAATTCGTTTAAAACGTCGATTTTGATGAAATTTACGATTTTTAAAAAAATTCTGTATCTTAAAGAATGTAAATTCGTGTTTCTAAACCTGCTTTTATTTTTTATCTGTACTATCATTAGAAATTAAATTAGAGTGATTTAAAGAGCAGCAACTGTCAATTTCAATACAAGTTAAAACTCGATTTGTGTCTTCTGAAGAACTTATTTTTCGTCAAAATTGTAAACGACTATTGTGATGACTAAATATGTAATCATTATATGTCTAGGAAATTTTTTTTATGTGTTTTCCATAAGACTACTTCCATAATAAAACGACTGGGTGATGGCAGAATGGCTAGGTCACTAACATACGGTACCCAAGGCTTTGTGTTCGATTCCCATTGTTAGCGTGTTTATAGCCGTTCGGAATCGGCTTTCAGCAGTAGATACCGGTTTAATTAGGCCTCGGGTAACAAAAACAATTACCATAGACGAAACCACCCATAGCACTAGGAATAGAATGAACTACAGGTTTGAGTCTAGGTAGATTATATGCAGATTTATAAAAATCTCATGAGGAACTACTCAAATTTTACATGTAATTCCAAATAATCACCTGAATACTTTTTTTTTTAGATTTCAAAATATCGATTAATTTTTAGTTCATTGCACTCGAAACTTACGTACATATCATGAAAGAAAGTGTTACATGCATTTATTTTTATAACTAGAACTACACTGAAGTGACACTGAATTAGGGTTAGCAAAGCCTATGCAAATTGTGTAGCGCTGCGCATCATGTATGCGCAAGTGAGGGCGCTGTGGTAACTGCATATAAAGCGCGTACTGTGGTTGTTCTGAATTAGTTGTTGGAATTGCCAGTATGGGTAAACTGCCTGATTTAGACGCCTTCGATCGCGGACAAATCGTAGGTGCGCGACGCATGGGCCATTCAATTTCCGAAATCGTCAGATAGCTAGGATTTTCAAGGTCGACAGTGTCAAGAGTATATACCAAGAATACATGGATGGTGGAAAAAAAACTAGCGATCGGGCAAACTGCAAAAGGCAATTAGCCTTGACAGTGCGTGGTGAGAGACGGATCAGGCGTATTGTACGTAGCCAGCGCAACCAAACATTACCTCAAATTACCACCCAGTTTAATGACGGTGCCAGTCGTACAGTCAGTAAACGGACTGTGCAACGCTCGCTTCACCATATGGGTTTCGGGAGCGTCGACCTACGAGAGTACCATTGCTCTATACTCGCCATCGGGCTGCACGTCTTGCCTGGGCAAGAGAGCACAGAGACTGGAGTGTAGAGGACTGGAAACGAGTAGCATGGAGTGATGAGTCTCGATTCCGACTACTTAACGCCGACGGGAGGCTGAGAATATGGCGTCAGGCTCAAGAAGCCATGGATCCTGCATGCCTGGAAGGAACTGTACAAGGGCATGGTGTCTCAATCCTGGTCTGGGGTGTTTTTTCGTGGCACAGTTTGGGATCTTTGGTGCGTGTACCAACCTCCCTCAATGCAATTCGGTACGTAGAGTTGCTGCGTGATCACCTCCATCCGTTTATGCTGTTCTGTTATCCGCACGGTAATGGAGTTTTCCAGCAAGACAACTGTACCTCTCACAAGTCCCGGTTGGCTACTGGCTGGTTGGATGAGCATTCCTCTGACTTCTATGTCATGAATTGGCCACCTAGAAGCCCAGAATTAAATCCTATTGAGCATCTTTGGGATGTTTAGGAACAAGGCGTGAAAGGCCATCACACAGCACCAAAGAACCTTACTGAATTATGGACAGCTTTAGCCAATATTTGGCGAGCCATCCCCGTGGAACGTTTCCAGAAACTCGTTGAATATATGCCTCGTCGTGTGGCAGCCGTTATCAAGGCCAGAGGAGGCCCAACTCGTTACTAGGTAGGTATCCCTAATTCAGAGGCTCTTCAGTGTATTTATTTTAAAAATTTCCTAAATTTCGACCCAAACTCATGAATTTTGCAAAAGATTGCATTCTTATGGTTTAATTTTTTTATCATTTTCTTATGTTGGTATTATATTCCTTCGAAAAAAAAGGACAGAAATTTTCGCAAATACAGTATTTGAGAAAAAAAAGTTTCCCGAACGTACTTGCATATCTTAAACTGTAACTTGGGGTCTATAGCAAAAGATGACTGTAGCGCTCCTAACCTCACTTCTCTGTCCAGGAGTCCGTTAGATGACATCTAGCGGGGGTCAATGTTCTTATCATCGAATTATTGTTGATGGAAATTCATAGACAACGACTGTAAATAATCATCGATGCGTAACGACACAAAATACAAGGTAGTTTATTTCGACTAACAAATAGACAGTTGAAACAACCAGAATAGCATCGTAAGACTATTATTTCCACGAATCTAAAACAGACACAAGCTTCTTAGTTCACTCCAAACTTAATTCCAAAGAAAAATAAACATTACTACGAGTTGCCATTTCATGATTACCAAACTATCAATATTATAAATACATACAATCACATTGATGGCGCTGACATCTAGTGGCGAAAGAATAAAACTATAGGCACTTTCGAACCGCATCATTTTTCTTATTTTAATATCCAACAGTTTTGGATCACAGAAATATATACTACATTCGTAACTCTTGACTCTATTTTATAAGTGCAAACGTACTTCTAGGGTAATCCATTATTCTAAGCATGCTATCTATATATAAATATAACAGTTCCGTGACTGACTGACTGACTGACAGATAACGCACTAGGGATGCGACATCGATGTCGATGTTTTCAAAAATCGATGCTTTAAACATCGATTTATTGAAGCCGATGTTTTTTAACATCGATGTTTTGTGCTCGATGTTTTTTTAAATGAAAAAGTACCGTAATAAGAAAAATTTAGCACGTAGCATAATTTTCCCACTCAGTAAATGTAAGTCTGAATTCTGAAAAGGACGAATACAAAAGGGGGAATGATTCCTTAGCAAACAGACAAATGGTAATTGACAACCAATGAACCAATCAGAGCGCTTGGAATGTTCCTGGCACTCTAGAGCCTTCCATGGGGTTTTATTTTACAAATAGTATATACACGAGTGCATCCATTTAAGTTTTTGTTTTGTTCTGGTTTTATATAAGTTGACGTTAATATTATTAGTAAGATGCCTCCCAAAAGTACCGTTTGGAAATATTTTTACATAACCACTGACAAATTAGCGAAATGAAATATTTGCCTTAAGTCCATCAAAACTTCTGGCAATACCACGAATTCATCTGGACATTTGAAGGCAAAACATGGCGGTATTTACAACGAGAATTTTGAGTCATCAATGTAGCCCAAAGTAACCAAGTTTTTGTCATTTGTGCCTGCCCAATCAGAGAGTAAACTTAAATCACCCCCTCCCCCTCTCGACTAACCGAAGTAACATTAATGTTAGAGGTTATTAAACCAATTTTAAAAAATGGATGTTCTAAAACATCGATGTTTAAAAACATCGATGGTTTTTGGGCGATGTTTTATTAGCATCGATATTTTAATATTGAATATCGATGTTTCAAAACATCGATGTTTTGTTATCGATGTCGCATCACTATAACGCACACACCAAACCGCTGGACCTAAAAGGCGGAAATTTTGCATGGCGATTCTTCTTATAGTGTAGGGGTGCACTTAGAAAGATTTTTGAAAAATTCTTCTTAGATTTTTTTAAATTAAATTTTTAAGTTGATTTCGTAACTTTGTTTAAGTTTGCATTTAAAATAATAATTTGAGGGTTATAAAATTTATTTCACGTGAAAGATCATAAAAATTCCTTCAAATGATGTCTTTTTTGAATCTTTATCTCCATTTTCTGAAATTCGGTGAATTTTTAAAGATTAATTTTTAGAATTCAATTTATTAAATGCTGATCAAGTGGTTTCTGTTCTTATTGTGATACTTAAAATTAATTTTGCGTCAAGTCCATAGTAACAAATAATTGAAAAAAAAATATTAAAATACAGTAAAAGATAAAATTTAACCACTAGACTATTTCATATGGAAGTTTTTTAAGAATTTAACTCAAATTGGTATGTTTTATGGATATTAAACAAGCAAATTAATTGCATACATTGACCGTTGTATTTATTATAAATAAATAAATAAATATATATATATATATATATATATATATATATGTAATATACTGGAACAGCCAAGGAGAAGACTGGTGTCCAGCATATCACAAGGGATGATGATGATGAGTCGTGGCTCGAATAAACGACGCGGCAAGTTACGGCATTACATTTTATTAGACGGAGAATACGTCTTCCCAAGACAGTTACAAACTCCGAAGGGTACATGTATGTTGATCAGACGGCTTATATAAACTTCGTCATGTGATCATGATAGCGATTAGGGATTTGCTGTTGTCGATAAGTCACATTGTGTTTTATGTAATCTGCGCAAAGCCTATATGAAATCTCGAATGACACTGCGCTGGTTTGTAAAGGAAGCCATTTAATTTTTCACCCGAGGGCTTTTTAGGACTTAGAATTGAAAGCGAAAATTAGTTCTCACGACCAAGGGAACTTAGAATAAATTTAGAATTTAAAATGGTATCGGGTTTTTAATGTTATATATATATATATATATATATATATATATATCGCATTAATTGCATACATTGACCGTTGTATTTAATTTGAATGTACTCCGTAGCGATGCACGGGCATTCAGCTAGTGGTTATATAATTGAACTAAATAATATATATTGATGAACATAAATGTTAACATACGCGCCGAATTCTTGCTGAAAGTCGCCAAAAAACATAAATAAATTTTTGAAAACGTTAAAGAGGGAAAATAAAAAAGAAAACTGAAAATTAGTTAAGGCACACCATATTTGTTCAAGGTTTTAAAGTCAGGAATATTAATAAAGGCTCCTGTTTGTTCCCATTGATCTCATTAACATAATAATTACTGTTCAGAAAGCATCTTCAGTCAAAACTTTTCGCACTTTATCACCTCCTCGCGTGTGTATCCTGAAAAGCGTCACATTTCTTTCAAAGTTTGATTCATCTTCAGATCGTTTAACAACTTCTTCGCTTAAGGAGTCGCCGAAGATCAAGATGCATCTGTAGGCTAAAGCATTGACGCGCACACTTCGACCGCAACAAACTTTCTTTAAATAGAAAAACACCCGAATCCACAATGGAAATTTTTTCGTAACATCAGATTTATTTGAATGTTAACGAAAATGTTAACGAAAAAATATAACAAAGAAATAAACAAATTTCGGGAAATTATTTTTAAAATATGGCAGCGATGGCCCGGTTGGCAAAGGCAGCTGGCCAGTGATCTGAACGTCACTGGTTCGGTCCCCGTCGCAGACACATCCACCGCCGTATTCACCTATGGTGACCGGTGCACGTAAAATTTGTCGTGGCTGCAATGTGTTCTAATTCCTCAAATTTACCTCTGGAGGTGCGGGTTTAAGTGTTCCAATCTCATCACTTCACTCGGTTCTAAATTACGGGACCGGCTTGTAGGGGGTAATGCTGAACACCTGTACGTTGCCCCCTTAAATGAATGGCCACCTGTCTCGCCCTTTATCTGAGAACTAATGGCGTCATAGCCAATTTTTCTGGGCGTTTGTAATAAATAAATAAATAATTTTAAAAATCGATGACCTGTAGATTTTGGGCATATATTTACTTTGCATAGTAAAAATAAGAAATATTCTTGCTTTCCTTTTATACTTGTTTTTGCAAAATCTCATATGACTCGAATTTCATATTTACAAATTAATACGTATTTGTTATTCATTTACGTACAATTTCATGAAAAATTAACATTAAAAAATGAGTAGGATTTAAAAATTACAAGCTTTCTATTAAAACATTAAAGATAATAAGCTTCATTTATTTATATAAAACTAAAATAAGAAAAAAATGAATGAATAGTTGGATTCTGACCTATTCAATATACTATATTAAAATATTTTAGAGGGATTCTCTAATATGGTCTTCCAGGTTAGGTATTGATCTCTGTATGGTTTTTATAACAACTAATTTCGAAAGCATAGTCTCATATAGATATGTAGAATTGAATGGAAACATTACTCATGTAACCTTGCAAAACTGTTTATCCCCTTATTAAATAGTATCAAAGCTTTTTTTAAAACATAAAAATATATATATATAAAATTTGTAATAGATAATTTAAGGCATATTTTTAGTCAAATAATACAATATGATAAAAATTTCCTTCAAACTATCCGCAACCCTTCCAATTTTTTTCGCACCACTGGGCTACAGAATATTTTAAGACATATGTGATATAACCCTATTGGATTTGCTTCCCTTCGTTAACCTATGGAGAAAATGTGTGTACTATTTACAGCTACATAAATGTTGATAATGAAATAACACCGGTATTTCAAGATAGTCTGAACTTTTCTGCTCCTTGCAACATGTCTCATTTTATAAATTTTGTCCACCAAAGGAATTTATGAGCATTTAAAACACACTTGACCATTTTTTCCCTGAAAAATTTAAATATAAAAATATTATTTGCATTTTAAAAAAATGACCCAAGGTGTAAAATGCCTCTATCTATTACGGAGTACAATTTAAAAAAACACCTTTATATCGAAGTCGGAAATCCGACGAAAAATTTTCTCCGTAGGTTAACATCGAGGTGAACGAATCCAATAAGGTTTGTACATAGCATCCTTTACCCTTTGTGGGGCGTCGTTTACACAGTGCAAACGCCTAATCTTAGTCCCTTTTTTTTCTCTCGCATTCAATGTATTCCAATTTAATGAGCAGAAAAAGGTTAGTGCTGCCATCTGTTATCAGTTTAAAGAAGTATAAAGATTTTGTAACCTTTAATTGGAAAATTTTAAGATTTTTTTAGGTTAAAAAAAATCGGGAAAAAATCGGCACTGCGCAAACGGTGGAGATTTTATCCGCGCTTTAACCCTTTCATCTGTGGATTTTTCCAGCTGAAAGGGTTAAAGCTCAGAAAGAATTTAAAGCTTTACTTACATGTAAATGATCTTAATATTTAGCAAAAGTCTGGTAGAAACAAATAAAATTTTCAGCAGTGTATCAAAGAGCTGAGAATAACAGAAGGGTACATAGCAGAGAAAAAAAACCTGAATCCATCCACTTTTTTTATCGATAATCATTAACAAAAGACTTGTCATATCCTAATAAATGGATAAGTAGAGTGCGGTTTTATTTCATTAACTGTCGTAATCTAATATATGTTATTAATTTTATGACCTATTTATTCATATTACGGTTCCGCATCCTTCCTTTCATCTAAAAGATTCTATACATTTTTCTTTATTTATATGATAAACATGTTCAGTAAGTTTAAAATGGTATATGAAGAGAAATGCTTATAGTACAGGAAATAGCTTACTTTCCAAACTGTAAACTTTCTTGAAATTTTTTGTTTTACTAACATATTTTTTCAAATAGTCTTCGTCTATTGTTCTAATAACGTCTACAATACCTTTCAAATACTATTCAGGGAATTATATTTACATCCTTTCATTTGTGGTATTTTTTTCCATAATTCAAACCTAATTATTTTTCTATCATATATTTTTAAAATGCTCCTGAATCACTCTTTTAAAAGATAATTTTAATCAATTTCAGTTGCCCTTCATAAAAAAACAAGTTCCTTGTACTCAGTTAAGAATATGTAGTTAGTTAGTAGGTAGTTAATAATTGAAAGGAAATCCAGTTTGTTTTTAGACTTGTGTAGCTACATTTAGGCAAACTTACCTCGTACTATCAAAATTCTATGTTTAACCCTTTGAGGGGCGCCGTTAGCACAGAGCAAACGCCTAAATCTAGTCTTTTTTTTAATTTGCATTGAATGTATTCCAGTTCAATGAGCAGAAAAATGATTAGTACTGCCATCTGTTATGAGTTTAAAGAAGTAAAAACGTTTTTCAATCTTTAATTGGAAAATGTTTCAAGATTTTTTAGGTTAAAAAAACAGGAGCAAAATCTGCACCGTGCAAACGGTGGAGGTTTTTGCTCCTAAAATGGTTAAATATGGTATTTTTTCTATCATAGAGTTTTAAAATGCTCTTGAATAATTTTTTTAAAAGATTATTTTAATGAATTTCAACTGCCTTTCATAAAAAAGTTTTTCGTACACAGAATACGGTATTTAATAATTAAACAAAATCCTGGTTGTTTTTGACGTGTGCTTCTGAATTTATGCAAATTTCTCTTGAACAATCAAAAAGAAAGGTTTTATTATAGTATTTTCTCATAGTTATTTAGACATATAAGTTGGAAATCTCCCTATGATTTTCAGCAATGTTATATTTGTCTAAGTATTGTTGTCTGTGTTCTACAATATATGTCTGTCTAACGTATAGTTTGGACATTCTGTTGCTAAAAAGAAAGGTTTCATGCATTTTCTTATTATTGTGGCGATATTACTGTTAAAGTATTAAACTTCGATAAACGTTTATAGATACTCCCCAACTGTGAAGTAATGTGCTGTGATTAAGAAAATAAAAAGGAATTCTCATGTTGTATCAACGATAATACGATTTTCAAATTTGGTGTTCACGGTATTAAAGTAAACAATAATTTTGCATGCAAATTACTAAAAATAAAGATGATGTTGAAAATAAAGTGATAATTACGTACTATGATAATTATAACAAGTATGCGATATGAAAACTTAGCAATGATACTATATTGATTAGGTAAACAAGGATGTAACATGATTATATATGGAGAAATGTTTAACTGCATTAGAGCTCTGTTTGAACAAGATGCGATATAACAAGAAAATTATATTTATAATCTCGTCATTTTTACCAAAATTTCAGCTGTGGGTATTGAAAACTTTGAGAACTTTCGGACTGATATTTTAGACTATAGAGCTTCACTTGATTACTTTAGGACTTTGTTTACAAGGATTATATATGATAAAGTTTATGTTTGAGGACTTTTCAGAGAATGTTGTACGTAATTTTTATTCATTCCCTAGTCTTTATATTCTTATTTCTTATAACTGAATGATGTATTATTTTTTTTATATTTATAAGCGATTTGTTTTGAGATTTATTTTTCATGTATATGTTGTATTATTACGTTCTCTGTGTTAAGTTAGTGTGAGATATATTCAGCTAATTCTGCACTGTACAATTTTGTATAATGATTAACAATTTCGACAACAAATGTCAATTACACACCACTTAACAATCTTAACTGTATTATATATTGCAATTTTGAAAAGACTGAATGGAAATTGTAACCAATAAAACCTCCATGGGTATATTCTGATACCAACAGGTTAGCCTATCATCCCTGGAACGAGTGGGGGGGGGTATTTGTTATGTCAAAATATTATTTCATTGTATACACCACTGTGATCTATAAGTTCACAAGTTTTTCTCCGGCTGAAATGCCCTTAAAGCATTCTGGCAGAGGTTTTAATGGAGGAATGGAGAGAAATCCCAGAGGACACATCCAAAACTTCGACTGAAAGCGTGCCGAGAAGAATCGAGCAGCCATAGGTAGCAACAATGTATTGATTTTTTGAAATAAATACATTTTTTCTTCTCCGAGCTGTGTATCCATATATCCATACACACACACACACACATATATATATACCTATATATGTATATATTTATATATATATATATATTTATATATATATATATATATATATATATACACTCAAGAGCCAAAACATTATGACCACCTGTCAATAATGAGTTGGCCCACCTTTGGCGCGCAACACAGCTTCAACCCGCCTTGGCATGGATGCCACAAGTCCTTGGTAGATGGCCGGCGACAGATTGTACCAGATGTTTAAGCAACGGTCACGCAAATCCGAGATATTGCAAATTGGTGGTCTTTGAACTCTGAGCTGCCGTCCCACGACATCCCAAATGTGTTCTATCGGATAGAGATCCGGTCAGTTAGGTGGCCAGGACATTAACTGGAATTCAGCATCATGTTCCAGGAAACACTCCAACACAATTTTAGCCTTGTGACACGGGGCGTTGTCCTGTTGGAACATTCCATTTCCAGCTGGAAAAACAGAGGCCATGTAAGGGTGCAACTGGTCCGCAATAATGATCAGATACCCTGTAGCATTCATGGTCTGCTCTACCACAACCACGGGTCCCAGAGACGCCCAAGAGAACGTCCCCCAAAGCATAATACCGCCACCACCGGCCTGTGTATGACCTACTGTACATTGAGGAAGCAACAGTTCGCCTGGATGACGGCGTATCCTGACACAGCCATCGGCGTGATGAATGACAAACCGTGATTCATCTGATCAGGCAACTCTCTCCCACTGATCAATGGACCAGTCGCGATGTTCCCGGGCCCAGCGCAGACGCAGTTGGCGATGACGCTTGGTCAGCAAAGGCACACGAGTGGGACTTTTGCTGCGTAGCCCCATATCCAACAGTGTCCGCTGAACGGTGTGCTGCGATACTATTCTACTTGGCCCTGCATTGTATTGGGCTGTCAGCTGAGCCACTGTCTGGCTCCGGTTTTGCTTCACCATGCGAGACAGTCTCCAACGACTTTTATCTTTGATAGCGTGTGGACGTCCAACACCATGTCGTCTACTGCTGGTTTCACCGTCATTCATCCACTTTGCATAAGTACTAACAACTGTAGGTCGCGAACAACCCACGAGGCATGCAGTTTCGGAAATACTTGTTCCGAGCCTTCGAGCCATTACAATCTGCCCTCTATCAAAGTCGCTTAGATCCGCAGCCTTTCCCATCACACACAGAAGTAAGTGAAAGAATGATTTTTCAGACTCTCCAGCAGCAGTTAAATACCACTTCCACCTGATCACGTGCCTTCCACGTCATCCAGGCGAATTCATTGCAAAATGTAGGGGTGGTCATAATATTTTGGCTCTTGAGTGTATATATATATATATATATATATATATATATATATATATATATATATATATATATATATATACATACATATATATATGTACATATATATATATATATATATATATATATACATACATATATATATATACATATATATATATATATATATATATATATATATATATATATATATATATATATATATATATATATATATATATATATATATATATATATATATATATATATAGGATGATTTTTTTTAAACTAACAGTACTCAGAGACATCTGTAGCGCGATCTATCAGCTGGAATTCCATCAAAATTAATAGACTAAGGACGACATGGGAAAAACTTTTCCATAAAAAAAATTACTTCCAAAAGTCGCCAGTAGGGGATTTTTTGGCACTCTTGTTCTTGGTGCACCCGAGAATTTGCATAAAAGACAAGTAAAACATCAAAATATAAATTCACGACTATGTAGTACAGCAGCGCCAATATTTCAGGCTATAAAGTTTAGGGATGAATACCGAAAAAGTTGAAAGCAGACAAATGAATAACAAAGAAATTTCCCTGCAATACTTACTTTATACAGCAAAATCACTTCTCCTACAATGTGACCACAGTCCTTGTGGACGACACATTGTATCCTGAACACTACGTTCTCAAAGGCCAAGCGTAACATGTCACCAGGAATGTTCATCAAAGTCCGGGATACGTTGTCCTTTAGAGCCGCCAAGTTCGAGACTCTTCCAAGAGACACCTTAAACTTTAAATAACCCCACAGAAAGATGCCACATGGGTTATGTCCGGGAAGCGAGATGACCATACCAGTGGAAAAAAAGCGACTGTTGACCATTTCTGTAAAACGAAGGCGCAACAGATTCCACAATTTGTAGCCCGAAATACTGGCGCCGCTGTCGACTACACAGTCGTGAATTCGTATTTTTATGTTTTACTTGCCTTTTATGCAAATTCTCCGGTGCGCCGACAACAAGTGAGCCATATATTCCCCTGTTGGCGAATTTTCGAACTATTTTTTTTTTCTCACGGAAACTCTTTCCCATGTCGTCCTTAGTCCCTCTATCAATTTTGGTGGAAATCCAGCTGATAGATCTCACTACAGATGGCTTTGAGTACTGTCAGTTTTAAAAAAATCATATATATATATATATATATATATATATATATATATATATATATATATATATATATACATATATATATATGCTTTTTATGATTTTTTGGCTGACTGCATAAAAGGTTTCTTGGGTTGATGCAGATTGAATTATTATATTCCACATCAGATGTGATTTCAAAGTATAAATGTGAAGCAATATGTTATTTATAAAATTGTCAATTGTATGAGTACTTTCTTAAAGGATAAACAAACACTAATAAAATATCCAATTTAACATTTCACGAAGTATAAGAGCGTTTTCAACAAAAGTAGATTACTTTTGTTGCTAAGGAAAAAATAGTTAAAAAATTAAAATACATATTCAGCTTCTGTCTCTCCCCGATTCATTGGAGTATTCAAAAATTTTTAAAATATTTTTTCCTTAAAAATTGAGGCATTTCTCTTTCTCCATACAAAGGAAATATTCCCTATAACAAAGAACAGTATTTAAACTATCTTTCTTAAGAGTACGAATAGTAAAAGAAAGCCAGTAAGGAATTTCATTATTTTGCATTATTTAGGACAATTATCTAACTTAAATAAGGCTACTTTTATTCAGTATTTTGATGTTATGCATATTTATGCCATATAGTTAAATCAAATTTATTTGAATAGAAGTTTTCGACGGGAATGTAAAAATAAATTGCTTTATTTACATATTCCGGCATTTTAAAATTGCGGTTTAAGCTCCTTTTTTCAGCGAAATATGTGTAAAAAATCTTTTAAGCTATCACTTTAAAATATATTCAGCGTACCTTAAAAACCTAAAGATTAAAGTAGTATTTTCATATTTTTCTAAAGGGGAATTATTTTTAGACTTTTTTTTTATAATCTGCTATTCAAAGTTATTAGCAATGGGGGCATTATTTGAAATAAAAATATTTTTACATTAGAAAATCTATACTTTAAATTGAAACTCTTTGAGATTTAAAATCATTTTTTTCCCTGTAATTTCAGTTTTTCAGATTTATTTTCCTATGCCTCACAACAGGGTAAAAAGCAGTTCTGGGAAACTAAAAATGTTTTTAATTTTATTTATATTGTTTCATGGATATTAATTGAACATTTCTTAAAATTTCTAAATAACTTCGTTGAAACAACCCAAATCGCTTTTGAAGCAAGAAAATATTTTTCCATGACTTTTACAGTCAATGTTTTTTAAACTTTAATAACAGGCATTGGACATAAAAGAATCAAAATATAGGAGAACGTCAAAACTGATACTGTTTCCTCTGAGAAGAAAGAGATGGAAGACCACCGGCATTTTTACAAGATCATTTGAAGTTTAAGAAAATAGTATGACGACATTTTGTTCCAAGACTTCCAGAATCAATCAATTTCGATTATTCTGACAAAGCAATTATTATAGCTTGAGGGAATTTCAGATAAATATCGCTGATGGTTACTAAGAGAGATAGAATCTAAGGGTAGAACTGCCAGTTACAAATTTAAGTCCCATCATGTAAAATTATAAAATTATTCCTATGCGTGTTTTAATTTACAATGTGTGCTAAATAATTTCAAGAAAAAAATATTCAATAGAAGAAGAACAAAACTTGACGCCTGCAGCAAACACGCGTACTGACTTATCTTTTTTCCTGATTTTACTGAAAAACAAGCAACATTTATATCTGTATAGAATTTGCGTACTCTCTTTCCCTAGAACTGTGTATTCCTCAATAATCCCACTGGAGACAGACACGCGGTAGTCAATTGGCCATCATCCTATAGTTAGGTTAATTATCAAAGCAACTCTAAAAATTAAAAGGTAAATCTTTCTTTTTAACTGAATTTTTAACTGGCTTAAAAATAGCGATATTTTGAAATTTTCAGTGGGGCCCTAGTAATGTTTTTATTGTTTATTACACCCCCCCCCCAGAAAAAAAATAAACTTGCTGCACCCTTGGCAGATCTCACGCTACTCTAAAGTGTCGTGTGACGCAGGATGGAAACTACTTAACACTAGAAAGACGGGATTTTTTTTTCTTACTAAAAATACTGAACGCCGTCATTTTGAAAGCTAGAAATAAAATCAAGAATTTAAAATATTTAATGTTTTTTTAAATCATTAAATACTTTAATTTTTAAGCTATTTCATACCAATATATAATAAATTAATATACATTTAGATTTATTTTTATGCAGGTATGCCTAGCAGACAATCTGGTTTGGTTTATCCGTAAAAATATATGCATGGTGTGTGCAGTTCTAATTTTTCAACACCAATATTTCCGAACAGCCAATATTTCTGTTATTTACAAAAGGGCGAAGAGGCGAAAAGTTACTAACATTTTTCCGGTATTATTTTAAAAATTTCTGCCCGTTTTCAATATTGCCGTAAAATTGACGGCTTTTAGTTTTATTAGGTATACAACACATTTTCTCCCCCTCTTTATTATCGAATATAATTTTGTAAATGTGTGTACATATTTCGCATAAAATTAGAAAAAGTCATAAAATTTCAGAAGCCTGAGGACACAAAATACAGACGTAGTGCTCAATAGTATGTTCGAAACCGTCAAAATGACGTTAGCCGTCTTTCTAGTGTTAAATAAAGCAATATTTTGGAATGACAATTAAGAATTTAGCGTGTATAAAATTTTATATATTAGAATGTTGCAAATTATTAATTTAAGTCAAATACACTGTTATTATAGGTATAAAATATATATCTGGGGTCCCAAACGTTCCAACATTGTATTCATTCCTTTAAAAAGTGTAATCTTTTTCTTTCCTTATAATATCGGAAATCTTGTATTTGTAATACATCTGTAAAATGTTCGTTTACGTCTAAAGTGTTTTCTGCTCTCGAAAATAGATTTTCTGATATATTTTCCACGTTTTAACCTTGTATTTTTATAGTCATAATAAATTTCAAACTATTGACCTCCTTCTACTCCCAGCAGCAGGAAAATGTGAAAACAAAACCAAAGCCTTTCGTGACGCTTGCAATAAAACAGGTGTTTAATCGATTTTTATCTTAACGTATAATAGATAAGAGTCTAGTCACGCTTAGTTAATCTAACCGGTAGTTTCATGAGGGTTATCAGCCTCTCCATCTTTTTGACAGAAGTTTTATTGATTGAAAACAAAACAAGATTGTAAATATATGGCTCTAAGGTTTATTGTTTTTTAGCATCATTATAAAAAATGTATAATATTAAAACTTTTACTGGTATATATTAAAAATTTATTTATTTAACTTAATTATTGAAATACGGTATAAATTCTACTTACATTAAGGGAAAATGATTCTACATGTCTGTGGTATTGAAAGTACCGCCCAGAAATTAAAAATAAATTCTGCTTTTTAGAAACAAAAAAAATCACATGTCAAGAGAAAACTATTGTATTAAAAATATTAAATTTTTTTAAATGCAAAGAATATTTATGTGGCATATACAAATTTTACTAAATGTTTACTCATAGTTTTCAGTAGTTATTTAATTTAATTATGATGTTTTTTGATGAAATAATTTTCCGATTCGTTCTACTCTACGAAAATGCTTTTTTATTATAGCTATAAATAGTTTATAACTTGCCTGATATATAAAAATTTTGTTCCTATGTATGTCCCACAAACAATATTTAAAAGTACGCTTTTGCTACATAAAACGAGTATTTTTTAAAATCCAGCGTGACACATTTTTGTTTAATATTTTGAGAAAAATCAATTTCTTCATTTCAAAGACTTAAATAATAATCTTTTTAAATATTTCTGGCCATTTACAGTTTTTCCCGTTTGAGTTAGATTTTCTTTTTTAATTATATAACACTAAACTTCTTAATTTGGGTTTAAACGTTTTAGACTTTGTAATAGTCAAGTCAGTAATATAATAGTTTAAGTACAGAAGTATGAAACGCTTTGAAACGATTCATACTTCTGTACTTAAACTATTATATTACTGAAGAAATAGATATAATTTCAAACGCTTCATCAAAAGCTCTTGACAAGAAACCTTACTTTTTTGTTTTGTTTAAAGAACTCGGTTTTTAACTGAAGCTTTCAGATGACGTCCTGAAATTCCCTAAATGGGAAGATTGTTAGATCATTTTAACTCTCAGCTGCCCCGAGGAAGGAAAAAGTGAATTTAATGAAACATTTTTTGTTTCATACTGCTTTAACTTCCCACTTAAATCTTGGTATAGGAAACTTGGGGTTAAGAATTTTGATGCTTCCTTCATAATCAACATCGTAAAATTTCACTTAATAGTTGTTAAGAGTTTCAAGAGAGAGATTACATTTTGCAATTTCAATAAAATACCATTTTATTTTTATTTGAGTTACGAGATGCTAATTGGAAAAACGCTGGAAGCGTCTTCAGTGAAAGACTTCTTTCTCTTCTTGCACTGTTAAAGATGAACTGATTTTTACGAGAAGTAAAAATCGAGACGTATCTCCCGATATCTTCATCTCCCAAACATTAGTGATAAATAATGCCTTAAGTGACATACTTATTTAATCAGGCGCTTAATAATGCTTTGTGGTTTTCAAAGTGTCTGGGAGGACACGACGCCTTTTCAATAGCTGGAGGTTTATTGTCGTGCTAATTTGCTTCCAGCTAGTTGATCGAATCATTGTCCAAGAACTAGAGGACGAACTCTGTGATAATATGCTCTGCCATGTGCGTGTAAAATAAATCGCATTATTTCAGAAATGTTTCTTCTCTGTTTAATAATAACGATTTTGTGCCTAGAGTGTGAGACATATATTTTAGGTATTGTTAAATATTAGGTGTTGTTTCGATAGGACATGTGAATCCTTAGACCGTTGAGTTTTCGCCTTCCGGTTCTTCCAGCGTTGGGGTTTTTTTTTTTTTTTTTGGAAGCGCGTTTTGAAGGAACATTTAAAAACGCGTTCATTAAAATTTAAGTTATATAAATCAAAATAAATAGTACAAAATAAGTTAAACAAAAGTTTTAAGAATACAGATATATATTCATATAATTTACAGATTTTCTATTTCATAAATTTCTTATAGTATGATATATTTTAAAGCAAGGCGATATGGATAAACCTACTTCACAGTCTTTACAATATATAGTCTATTCATCACTTCGTCCACTATAGTCTTTTCATCCCATTTGTCATCGAATAAATCCGAATCACTCTCGGAATCAATTGAAATGTCTGTTCGAATAACCTTTAGCTTTCGTAAACTCAAAACTCCTGCCATTTGAAACTGTACGCATTCTAAAATTAATCACCAAAAAATCTACTTCTTATCAAGAGAAATTGTATTAGAATGCCATTAAGTGCTGCTATCCATTTATGAATGAAAAAAATCAGTTTAGAACGCGCTAAACGCGTTTGCAACATGCAAAACATTGGAAAATCCAGACAGACGAGTCCAGCTTGTCCGCTGTGGGAAAGACTGATGAACGAGCTGAGCGCTTTCGTAACGGTCTAAGGGTTAAAAATACACCCTGTCATAAAACCTTTATTTCTGAGTAAAATTATATGAAAATTTTATAAAGGGAAGTAGTATTTTTCAGAAATGACCTTAAAGAAATATTTATTCAAGTAGTTCTATGCTGTTGCTCGATGAAATGTTAAAGTAAAATATTAATTTAAAATTGAGCTTAGACTTTATTCAGCATAAGGTCTTTGCATAAGGGAAAAATAGTCATAGGGCGATTTTAGGAAATGTTCTTTATATATAAATTTATAGAAGTTAGTAAAGTATAAAAGAAATACCCTCCTACTTCAATCCGTTTTTTTTTTCATCTCTCTTGTTCGACTTATTCTATATATATATCCTTGAAGTGTTCGTGATATGTCTACGAAAAGGATAATAATATGAAAATAGAAAAACAGTTTTTTTATATTTCCAGTGGCAGGCAGAATACAATATATACTATACAAAGATTAGTGACAATAGTAGGTACAAATAAAATGTACAACAAAAGTTATTAGCTTCCCATATGTCCTCTAGCATTACAATATAAGCAGCAGATGTCTCACTTAGGCAACCCAGAGGAGATTTGCAGATGGAGGATATCCATTCTGTGAAATTTTTTTTCAAATGGGGCAGTTGTGTTTCTAAATTATTTCTAAATGGTACAGATTTAGCCAAACAATCGTGGTCAGACATGAGAGACTAGCTGAAAACCCGCACTTCACTACGGAGTACATTCAAATTAAATACAAGGGTCAATGTATGCAATTAATGCTAAATATATATATATATATATATATATATATATATATAATAAATACGACGATCAATGTATACAATTGTGTGTAATATATATATATTTAAAATAATCGTAAGGGATATTTTTAAAGACAAAATAATGTAGATGAAAATATTCAAATTGCATCTAATAGGACATACTAAAGAATATCGTACAGTTAATATAGTATAGTTTGAGGAACATATCTTTTACTGTATTTAAATATTTTTTTTGGATGATGTCCAATCGTCTGCCGCATTAGAAAGAAAAAAACTATTTTTTTTGTCCATTTCGTTGTTATCACGTGACGATAAATTTATTTAAAGTACCAGAAAAAGAAATCACGTGATCAGCATTTAATAAATTAAATTTTAAAAATTAATCTTTAAAAATTCACCAAAAATCAGAAAATGAAGATAAAGATTCGAAAAAGATTTCATTTTAAAGGAATTTTTATGATCTTTCTCGTGATATAAATTTTATAACTCTCAATGTATTATTTTAAATGCAAACTTAAAAAAAGTTACAAAAACAGCTTGCAAATTTAATTTAAAACAAGTTTTATGATCTTTCTTGTGATATAAATTTTATAACTCTCACATTATTATTTTAAATGCAAACTTAAGAAAAGTTACTAAAACAGCTAAAAAATTTAATTTAAAAAAATCTAAGAAGAATTTTTCAAAATTTTTTCTTAGTGCACCCCTACACTATAAGAAGAATCGCCATGCAAATTTTAGCCCTTTAGGTCCAGCGGTTTGGTCTGTGCGTTGTATGTCAGTCTGTCAGTCAGTCAGTTACGGAACTGTTATATATACTGTCCGACCACGGAAGCGAGGTCCCTGGAAGCTGTTACGCATGCGCGAGAAAAGCTAGTCTACTTAGAAAATAGGGGAAAACGTCATATTTTCGGATGTGTTTGTTTGTGAAATACGGAATGTATTTCAGACTGCTTTTTGTCCACAATTTTAAAGTTAATTTTTAAAACTTTATTTTTGATCGAATATGTGAATAATAATTTCAAAATAATAAAAAGAAAGAAGCAAATCTATTTAAAAAATAGGAGTTTTATAGGAGTGGATATTTTCGGATTACATCACAATCAAAATTATCTAAAGCTACGTTTTCGGTGGTTCATTTTTTCTGAAGTTTCCTCGGAGATTCAAATTTTGGAGTTTCTTCACCCTTTGCTTCTCTGCGTATTCTTTTTACACTGGACATTGATATCCCGGTCATTTCACTAGCTCTCTTTAGGGATTGCGAAAGTGGAACAATAACATTTCATTCTAGTGCTTCTTTATCACACAATTTAATTACATTGTGTATTATACGTTTACAATCACTACGGAACGGCTTATGCCGAGCAGTTGTGTTGGGTAAAGGATCCATTAATTTCAATATAATAATCAAAATAACAGACGAGGAAAAAGCAAGCAAGCGCAGTTAGTAACCGATTCTAAAGAATGTCGAGAGACTACGAGACTTTTCCCCCTCCTTCCTCAGCAGCCTTACCTACAGAGTGAATAGAATCGTCTTGGCAGTATGCCAACCGTGGTTCTTCGTACTGTGGTCGGACTGTATATAGATTATTTCAATAGCTTCTGTCCTCGGAGCATTGGGAAAGTTTTTGCGTTTAATCAGCCAAGGTTAACTTGAGTTTTCAATTTTTTTAAAATTATTGATGTATAAAAATATCCGAAACAACAAAATGAAATTACATATTTCGCTCGAAACTTGCCCTACCCTAAAAAGTAACACATGCGTTTAAAATAGTCAAGAGCTTGCAGTAAATATCGGTGGCTTGGTTCTAAAAGAGCCAATGTCATTTTCTTCAGATTTTGAGTTATTTACACTAAAAGTTTCAATTTTAGCAAATTTTTAATTCTATAAAGTTCAATATCAAATAAGAAGCAGAAATAGATTATATTTCCATTATAATATCAGCCAATGTCATTTAGGATGCAGTAACTTTAGATCCAAAAAGGGCCAAATGCATATGTTTTATATAAAATAGAACAGATGAAAATTCTTTATATGATATAAATGTTTTTACACTAACAAGGAACAAGTAAAAAAATAATAATGTGAAACGTAGTATAAGAAATATATAACATTCAGCAAAAAGGTTCAATATCTTTGAATGCCTTTTTCTCGAAACTATCAAATTTGACATTGGCACTTTTAGAACCAAGCCACAGATATAAATATTAAATATATCTAGGGAATAACAGATAAGTAAATGAAGTAGATAAGTAAGTGAAATAAATGTAATCAATGGCCCGAGGTAGCGTAGTGGAACGCATCCGCAATCAGGGGTCCAGGGTGCCCGGTTCGAAACGCGAAAAGTGCCCTCAAATTCCTACGTGTTTAGCTGGATATGGTACCAGTAGATCCGTAGACCGGAAAGTCCTTCTGTGAGGTTAGAGAGGGTGGGAGAGTGTACGATCATCCCAGATGTCGCGACTGGGTATGCTCGGTCAAAATTGAGGTAGCATATAGCCAAGTCAGACTCCGAACTTTGTGGTGATATTGTAAACGGGATCCGCATTCCTCAGCCCACGAAACCTATATGGACCTGATCTGGAACTTCCGGTCAAGGGACATTAGCAGCAACAACAAAAACATATCAACTTAATAGGAAAAAAAATCTGGTAATTACGTAAATGTGGATCGATTAAAAAATCTTACAAAAGTTTTGATAAACCTGGAATGTGAATTGAAATGTAGGGAATTACGCGACGTATGTACACATAAAAAGATATGTCTTAAGGTCATAAGGTAATGCTTCTTATGTAGTCATTACTTAGAATGAACATTTTAATTAGCTGTTACATGTGATTAAGGCCATTTTTCTTTTCACTTTCGCATGCTAAAACTAAACGACTCTCAATCATCAAGAAGCAGCAATGTAAATGCTTAGCTCTAGAATTACCAGTTCCCAAACTTTTCTGGGAAGAAATAATTCTTTAGAGTTAATAATTCACCTATTAGTTTCAGCCGTTAAAATACTTTAATAATCATATGTTAATAATTAGAGGCTTTTAACCTAATTATTCTTAAAGACAAGCAACATAATTATTTGCGTCTTTGCAATTCTTTATAGAACATCCTATCAAGAAAAGGCATTATTAAAAAGGTAGTTTTAGGTTACTATCAGAACGTAATAAATATTCTTTTCAAGGCTACGGGGCGATGGATGATGAAGTTTCTCTACTGAGATGTTATCTGCATCTTGAATATTCGGCAGGTTAATTCTGAAGCAATAGTATACATGTAATGAGTTTTGCAGAAAAACATTTTTTTCTCTACTTGAATTTTTATTAGGTTTTTTTTTTTAGTAAAATATTTGTCATCAATATGTTTTATTAATGCACACGTATACATACACAAGAATGAAGATATCGTTTAATAATTTGAAATGGTAGATGGAGCGTTACTGTCACCTTTTGCTATACGAGGGTTCTTTAGACCGGATCCAACTGCTTAAAGTCGATTCCGAGCGGGAACAAACATCTATGCCAACAGTGGGACACGAACCCACACAGTAGGGAACCAAATGCCCGAAATTACCCATTCGGCCATCGACCGGCCGTTAAGTTGTAATGTATTATTTATGATATACGGAAGAGTATCACGTGTGGGAGCGGTGGTGCAGTTAACAAAGACAGGAGGCAGTGATCTGAACGCCTCTGGTTCGATGCCGGTCACTGACAAATCCGCCGTCGTGTACGCTAATGGCGGATGGGGCACTAAAAATATGTCGTGTCTGTAGTGTACTCCAAGTTCACAAAAGTTACCTCTGGAGGTGCGGGACCAAATCTACCGGTCTCGTCACTTGACTCGGTTAAAATATTACGGAACCGGTCCTTTAGCCAAGTTGGATTCCGATCCTTGTGGTGCTTAAAACCGGAGCCGCATCACTCTACCCATAAGCGTTTATGTACTTGTTTCGACATACTGTCGGACAAGGGGCATAAGCCACAACAACGCACACACATAGTATCACGTATTAGCGAGTTTAAATGACATTTTTTATGATCATATGATACAAAGTAAGTCTCAGTTGGCTTCCTCACCTTTCTAATGTTTCACGCATGATTTGTTTCATTAATTGTTTTTAATATGCAATGGATCAGAAGCATTTATGAATTTCCTAAACTCCTTTGTGATAATTCAATAGAAATAGTATTTATACAACAGGAATATTTTCAATAATTTTAAAACTAAGGTTTCATTGTGCTATTTAAATTATTTCGGGCCCAGTACTGAGACAGATAAATTATACGTTTCATAACGGTTCTACCTGTATTTTATTCTTTTGTCGATGATAATAAGGTTTAAAATACTACATTTATTCATTATTAATATTGCCTTAAGAGTCTAGTTAAAAAATCAAGAAGAAAAAAAGCTTAAAAATATGATAAAAGATTTTATCTCCAACAAAATTATTAATTTCTTTCTTTTTGAGTATGTTACAATTTTTTTATTCTTATAAATATACAAATATTAAATTAGAAATCTATCATTGTGACGCAACAAAGAATTTAGAAGAAGTCCTGTTTATACATTTTTAAAAGGAAATTAATCATTTTATTCGATGAAACATAAATATTCTGACTAATTTCATTGTACATTATTCAATACAATATTATTAGCTGAATTATTTATTTCTAAAATAATTATTTCTTTAGATATTTTATTTGAAAAGAAACTAATCTCATAACGTCATAAATAATTAAAAATTAATTTCGAATTTGAGGTAATGGAATACAGCTCTTTTAACTCTAACTGATTTTGCATAACATAGAACTGATACATTAAAAAATATTTTGTATTATTTAATATAAAATAAATGATGCGAAAGGCATTATATAACATTCTATTTTATTCCATTAGCACTGCACTGTTTACGGAATGCTACAATACTTCATATTTAGTGACATGTTACGGTCAAATAACTTTCTGAATGAATTTCCCAGAAAAAAATTTTAAAAAATAAACTTTTAAAAGTACGGATTTGGGTTACCCAAACAAACTCATAAGGAAATTACAGAAAGCTGTCACTTGACGCAATGAATTCACTCAATACGAATTAATTTAAAATGCTTTCTAATCTACATCTCCTTAAAAAGTTTAAATTTACATAGACATTTTACTCTTTTCAGAGTATAATTCATAAAAGCTCTTAAAAAATCGAAACATTTGAAAAGACAAAATTTAATTAAGCGTGGTAAAAATTCTCCTAGCGAGTTATTTTTAAATATTTAACGGGAGTAAGGAAAAAAGAATCTAAAATATACTTTAGTCGATTTTGGATTAATTGAAACATTAGAAAAAGTGAGAATTAAGAAAAAAAGTTTATTCGTCAAGTCTGATGAATAGAGATTCGAGAGATCGTATTTTTAGGAACGATATTAAGTGATACAAATTTTTTTTTTTTTTAATATGAATGTGATATAAAAACGAGACTTAGTCAAACCTCACTAAAACCATCTTAGTAGAGATAATATAGATGTTATACTTTTATGAAAAAGGGGAAATACAGAATAATAAATTGTATCACCGTTACACATATTAATATCGATCTAAAGCTAGTTGAAGATACTAACTTCGGTAAATCGTGAAGGAAAGATTTTAAAAATATATTAATGGAAAAATCATTAGAAGTATCACTTCCGCACACCGCCTGAGTAGTTCAATTTTAAGAATACGTTTTTCGAGCTTTGGAAGCTATAGAATGAATCTTGCTCACTGCCGGAGGTTATCATACTAGCAATAGACCGTTTAAAGGAAAATTGTGGATTATCAGTCTAACACACATAAAGTATTAATCAGTGACAAATTAAGTATCTAATACATCAATTTTCATGTTCTAAATTCATCCGAATTGTGCTTTTGTTACAATATTTATGAATGACATATACAACTAAAATTAAATAAACCAACAGAGCTAGATAATTATAGGAAGAATGTAGGCAAAAACAAACAGAAATCACTCACTCAGAGCTCCACGCACCATAAGGTAAGATTCTGTATAAGAGACCGAACTAAACCAAATATCGAGGCGACCGACTGGTCTTGTCATCAGGAGGCCTAACCAAAGTTACACCAAGGGGGAACTTTATGAACAGGATGCAGGTATAACCAAAAGACATACGAAGGCCCCAAGATCCCCACTGAAACAGATAGACTAATACAGAATCTTGCCTTATGGTGCGTGGAACCCCGAGTGCGTGATTTCTGTTTGTTTTGGTCTACATTCTTCCTGCTAATAATTATCTTGCTTTGTTGAATTATTTACTTTTAGTAATATTTGTCCGTTTTCAGTTTGAGGATTTGTTGCAGCTGCGCAATCTTTTATTGAAAAGTTAAAACTTTCAACGCTAGGGTAGGTTTTCAGTTAATTTGTTCAGCAGTATATGCCCACTTTATTAGTTTTAGTTTGCGTTGAATTGTTTACATTAATATGCTTTATGAATGACATATTATTATTTTATATGTTAATTATTAAGTCGTGTTCCGAATACATCCTATAGATGCCTTTGATACAAAACTATTCAATGATATGTTAAGTATTTGATATGTTCATTTTCTAGTTAAGGTAAGTTAATGTCGTTTAAGCTGAGAATTAACTCAACAGTTTCTTCAACCTACATCCAATGTTCACCAATATATCTATTATTTAAAACAGAAGCATACTATAGACGCTTTCCCCAAATTGTCTATAGTATGGCAAAATTAATTTTAGGGGGAGGGGGGGGGCAAGAAAATAAAATATACCTGAGATTCTTGATAAGGAAAGTAACGAATAACTGAAGTTATTAAACAATGTTTAAAATTAACTCTTCAGTGCGCCTGAGATTACACTTAGCTTCTTAAAGTGTAAGACAGTTAAGCGCAAGTAACTATTTTGAAACTGCCACAATAAATCGCTAAATTAATGGTAATAAAAAAATCAATAATTTTGCATATAATCTTTTTTTGAAGATAAAATATTAATTTTATTATTGTTGTTAATAACGAGTTATAACTAATATATGAAAGCACTCACACTGACAATTTTGTAAACAATTCCAACGAATATTTCAGATTTTCCAGTTGAGGTTCGAAAAAAATCAAGTTTCTAATGATATTTCTTATTCTAAAATAGCATTAAATGGCAAGAGTAAACTTAATGTCTGTAGAAAAAGTTTGGTGTTTCCATTCGTAAAAGAAAACCAAAAAGATAACCTTTTTTTAAGTTCAACAAAAAAATTGAAACAGATGCCGGAAATCAATAACTAAACATCAAGCAAAGTATTTTTTCCTACAATAAAGTATAAAATGAAATTTCTTCTTTCCCAAAGTGATTTATTCTAAATAAAATTAATTTTTTTTAAATTTATATTATAAAAAAGGGAAAAGAAATTGAAAGGTTCATTCATAACAAATAAACTGGATTATTTATAAAACGGTATGATATGTACTTAAATTTGTAAATTTCCGACGCTGCATGATTCTTATTTCGTATTAAAGTTGTGTTTTTTCATTCACATAAATTTTATTTGGGGTGATTAAATCATGGTGTTTTGTTAGAATGATTACTACATCAGGAAAACGGAAAATCCGGGGTTCAGTTCCTGGATCTTCCAAGTTGTTTTCTCTAAATCAAACTCAAAATGATTCAAGCGAATAACGAAAAACATCATTAAATTTCGAGTAAATCATTTAGTAAGAAATTTCTCAGTGAAAGATAAAGTAGAAATTTTTTATCGGGAAATGTTTTTACGTATATTTTATTTTTTCCTTTCAATTTAAGCTAGTATTAAAAATAAAACTTAAAAAGTTGAGTGATTAAAAAAAGAGAAAAACATTATCTATCAGACAGTGTATTATATACTTTAAGCTAAAAAAATTTAAGTTTGTGTACCATTTATTTGAAGCTAATATTTTTAAAGTGGATTTCATACAGGAAAAACATAACACAGCTCTTTGTTGGAATTATTAGCACAGGTCGGGGGTTTAATTTCCGGATCGGCCAATTTGTTTTCTTTGAGTCGAACTTCGAATGATTGTATCAGAATGGGAAAATCCTCACTAAGTATTGAGTTAGCTACTAGAAAGAAATATTTCTATTAATGGGTAAAAAAATGACTTTTTTTCGTGAAATGAGTGTATCGTAAAGGATATTTACTTTTTCCTTCAATATTTACGCCTGATGAAAAAGAAATTCTATTAATCAAAAATTTAAGACTGGTAGAGATATTAACAGGTGTATCTTTAAAACGGTATATTATATAATTTGTTAAACAATTTTAAAACTTTCCATGTTTTTTCTGTTGGTAAACTTTTTAGACGGATTTGACTTCGGTAGATAATAACACGGTTGTGCGTTGCAATTATTAAAGCATACGAAAAATGAAAGCCTGCGGTATCTGTCATTAAAAGACCACTGCATCAAGAAAACCAAAATTCATGGGGTTCAGTTCCCGGATAAATCAATATTTGAAAAAAACTTAGAATGATTCAAACGGAAGGGTAAAACCCCGACTTAATCAATAGTAAAAAATTTCTGTAACGAAAGGTAAAACAAAATTTCTCCTTTTCCGAAGTATTCCTGCAATACTTTTTTCTTATACACTAGGGGCTTCGCCCCTAGGCTCGCTACGCTCGCTCCTCTGGTGAATCAAGTGAATGAATGACTCAATAGTTGTTTACAACGATTGAGTCATTCATTTGTTTACAGTTGAAGCTTCCCCCCCCCTCCAGGCGAAATGGATGAATCCCGCCTATGGGTGAAAAATTGGATCTTCTTTCATGTCATTCTGCAAAGGAAGCGAATGAGAAGATTTTTTTGAAGTATTTCTTTAAAATTCAATTAAAAATCGAAATTTTAAGATAGAGACTTGAAACGAAGTTTATATGAATGAGAAAGCTTTCATTTTCCAGTTGATATACATATTTTCTTTGTAACATAATAAGTCTGAGAGCATCGAATTTATATATCTCGAAACGCATAAATTTTTCCAAAAAGTGGGTTTTCAATTTTAATAAAAATATCAGTCTGCTTTAAATTATTTTTAAACAAATGAGGTCTTGTTTGAAGGAGAAATGTCTGTAGTCTTAGATTGTAAAAAAAAAATTCTACGATCCTTTTTTGGCGAGTTATCGTAATATGAAAAAGTCAATATTTTCCCACAAAACATAAAATAAAAAAAAAACTTAAAGTGCGACGAATATGAGACATGTCTTACTTTCTTCCCCGCATTGTTCTGCATCGATTGGTATCGGTCTCGACCCCATACCCCCAGCGGTTTCGGAGGAGATAGCGTGACAAGCTTTTGACAGCGGCGGCAGCGGCAGTTACTTTTTTTTAGAATAGAGAGATACACATTAGAGGGAAAGAAAATTTAGAAACTGATTTATAGAATAAAAAAAATAACAGGGAATCCTTATTATAAAATTTAGGTTGATTTTTTAAAAAAACTGAATGACGTTTATTTATTGTTAAACCTTTAAATATATTTCATATAGAATGACCATGAGATTGTTCTGATTTGGAATAGTAAGTGCTTTAAAAAAAAGAAAACAATAGTTTCACATTCCTATAACGATAATGCATAACAGCAATCTATTAGAGAGAATTGATTCCATGTGGACCGAGATAAATGTATGTCTCGATATTTCAGCAAAGGTTGGCGCCAATATTAACAACCGTAAAAAAAGTTTTAAATTCTATATTAATGCAGATATATATTCTAAGCTTAATATAATGAATACAATATTAATATTTAACTAAGAAGACTAAGCTATTATAAAGAGAAAATACATAAGATTTATTCGAAATGGGTTATTACCTTAAAAATTATATGTGTCTGGAACATTCCTAGATTAATTCAGGAAAGGATAATCACTAAAGACAATAGAGATTTAATTGTATAGACACAACGCCCGCAGAAAACTAATTTTCTGGATTTCTTTTTAAGAACATTAAAAATCGAAATTTAAACATGCACAGAGTTATAAAGGATGTTATATAAATAATAATTAATAGTTTATTTTAAGTCGCAGGAAACACACCCTAGTAACAAAATTTTCTTCTGCAAGTACTATTCATAGATCGCAGGCCATGGACTTAAGTTTTCCTCAAATTTGCGGGCAACTCATTATACGAGGTGTGTTCCGAAAGTAAGTTTCGTCATTTTTTTTCCACACGGAAACTTTATTGCCAAAATAAAATTCACCATGTCATCATGAACTATGCACCTTGCACTATTATTCGACATAGTCGCTACCGACATTTAGACATTTGCCGTAGCGTGCAATCAGCTTGAAGAAACCACTCCGGTAAAACTCCGTTCCCTGCGATGCAAGGAATTGTCGCACAGTCTGCTCCACCTCAGCATTGTTTTGGATGTGACGTCCCGAGAGTGCGGCTTTCCATGCAGGGAACAGGTGAAAGTCCTATGGGGCAAGACGAATCTGATCTTGTGTGAGCCTTGCTGTGTGTGGTTTTGCGTTGTCGTCCAAGAGCACATCAACTTCATTAAGAGCCATGGTCTCTTTCATCGAATGATGGACCTGAGTTTGGAAAGGGTGTCGCAGTAGCATGCCGCATTGATGGTCCCTTGGTGGAGGAAATCAAGGAGAATCAAACCTCTTCGCATGACCTCTTCACCATACACGATCTGTAGTCGTTCATTCATGACGGACACGCTAGTCCAACGTGCCCATTCATACCGGATAACAGCACGCACTTACGTTTGCGACCACGTTGTCAGTGCACGTCTGTCTGCCATCGTGATTTGTAGTCCAATAACCTCGGGCACGCCGGTTTGCTGCTACTCTCTCTTCTTCGGGGCTCTGCGCATGCATTATTCCTCCTACACTGACGTTCCTTTCGTCGCTGAACCAGCAACGGGTGTGGATAATTATGACGATTTTTTTTCACCTGGTATACCATCTTCTCTTTAAAAAAAACAAAACGAAATTTACTTACGAAACATCCCTCGTAGCATAGCTGGAAGTAGGTTGGAAGAGAAAGTATAACAAATGGGGATTTTTACTAAATTATCATAGTCTAAAACAATATTAATTAGTCTTATTTAGTATATAGAGTGAAATATTGAAAATTTTTAAAAACGAGGTTGAAGGTCCCTTGTCCCATTAGGAGTATATAAAGGACTAAATTTTTAGGAGTGGGGTGGGAAAATTTACATAGGGCCCTATGATCCTTTCTTTGTTTAAGTTCCTCAGTAAAATAATATTTTTTCTGATTTTCTGCAACACTGCGTGATCGAGTTTCATAAAATCTAGTTATTCTACGACGGAAAAAAATGTAAGGAAATTAATAAGAAAGAAATCCATATTTTTATACTTAACGTTTTATTGAAAATTGTTGCCTCTATCTAAAATGCTAGGAAAAATCCAAAACTTATCATTTTTGATTTTCAAGGCGTGTTATAAAACGTCTAAATTAAACATGTGTTGCAAGAGTTTCATTTTTTCTATTCGCTAAAGGAACCTCCACCGGAATCCTTTCAAATCAAACTTCAAAAGCTTGAAAAGGAAACGGAAAAAACAAATATTTATCATTAACTGCTCTCTTTCGTTAGAATTTCTGTTACAAAAACAGAAAAGCGTACTTTATTTAAGGGAATGTTTTTATCTTAACGTACATAAGTGTTTTTTTATTATTTTCACTAGGGAAAAGGGTTTTGAAAAAAAAGATTGGTAGATAACGAACACAGAAAGAGTACTAAGGGAATAGTATTTTATATACAGTTAAAATGAATACGAACAGGATAAACTTTGTTATGGGTACAATTTGTCTCTGTTCAAATGTAAAAGTAAAGGAAGTAAATACAATGCTCTTACATGTATGAGCAATATATTCGAACATAATGAACAGGGAGAATTAATTCAATGAAAACAAATACATATGTATTCATTTTTAAATCCAAGTCGTGCGAAAGTAACTAAATGAAGGCCTTTTTTGAATAGAGGTGCGACTTCACTTTAAAAAAAAATGGAGTTAGCCTCACTTTCATGTTCATACAAGTTATTTCTATCTTATTTTTAAACTAGTACACCTCCAGCTTATTTCTGCTGTCAACAGAGGGAATTACAAATCAGACTTCGGCAGTCATTTCTGAGCACTCATTAGACTTTAAGGCTATGTATCTCAAAATAAACAAGAATTGAGTTGGACCACTATTCAAATATGGCCTTCAAATTTGCTACAGAAATTTAATATGGACCATAAAAGGACACGTGAAATGTAAATGTCAATTAACTACTTAAATATGCCGTTGATGTTACATCTTCGTAAACTCATACGTACTACAATATTCCAACATGTGGCACTACTGAGACTATAAAACAGTGCTAAAATTCTGGACTATACAAGCATATGGCAGATGAATATCTTTGGTTCGTTACTTTCAATTAGTCTATGTAACGATTTTTTATCGTTGTTGTTGTTTCTAATGCCCCCTGGTTCGGAATTTATTCCTGACCAGGTCCATATAGGCTAGAGGGCAGAGGGGTGCGGCTCTGGTTTACAATGACACAAGGGTCGGAGTCTGATTTAGCCAGGTGACATCCCAATTTCGACCGATCAGGCCCAGGGAAGGAATGTGGGGGGATCGTACCCTCTCCCACCCTCTGACCTCATGGAGGGAATTTCTGGTCAACGGATTTAACGTCCTTATCCGGTCCATATCCATCACGGAGGTATTTAACGGCGTTTGTCAGGATTCAATCCGAGCACCCTCCCCAGCGAAAGCCGGCGCTCTACCGCTAGGCTACCGCGAGTCCCTATGATGTTTTATGAAAGTGATAAGTGTTTTTACTTCTCCCGTTTGAGACTTCTCAACAATATTTAATAAATGATACAAACATCATTCTATGAACTTTCTTAACATTTTTGGCGTGCACAATGATAAATCCACTGAAAACAAGGAATAGCGATTAGTATCCAGAAACTCCCAATTACTAATTTTCTGCCTTTAGCTCTTTCATTCTAGAAGTATCTAATTCTCAGTCACGCATCAAAACCCAAAGAAAATGAGGACAGCGTGTTGTAGAAACTTTTAACCAGAACTTTCCTAAATCCTGCAATAGATGCACCAACAACTGTGGTGAATAAAGTGAATAAGAGGATTTAAAAACAAAGACATCAATTTTATCGCATTGAACAGCGTATAATTTCTGCTACTCACATAAGTTCGAGTCAAAAGGTAATTTGAAATCTTTTGCCCTATTTTATAAGAAATAGTACACCCACGTTACGTTCAAGCTTCATTGAACTGTTTTTATATCTGTCCCTTGAAAAAAGAATCTTAGTAAATCCTTTCAAATCAAACTTGAAATGCTTCAAAAGAAAACAGAGAAACACCAAAGTAAATCATTAGGAGCTCTTTCTCAAGATTTCTTCTGAGAAACGTTGGAATGAACTTCCTTGTTTTTTGCGAAGAATTTTTTTTGACTTGAAAACAATTTGTTTTCAACACATTTCTGAAGAAAATACGTATCTAAAGTTCGGTCTTTCAAAGACAAAAGAAAGACATAATTCTGTATTTCGTGTTGTTTCAAACAATATTTTAAATTTATTAAAATGTAAAGTCTTTTCTTTCTGTTTTATAAAAGACTAGCCGAAAACCCGCACTTAGCTACAGAGTAGGGGAAACTAGGGAGGTTTGACCATAGGGGAGGTTTGACCCACCCTGTCTTTTTCATATTTACACATTTATTTAGCTGATGACCACCAGATGGCAGCATGGTATCAAGCAGAATTACATGTTGTTTGTGTGTGTTAGCCATTTGCAAGTAGAATCAAGGAGAAATCACTTGTGATAACATTTTGAGCCAGAAAAGTAGTTTTTTTTTTTGCAAGTTCTTCTCTCCTGTGTCAACTATCATTAACATATATAAAAGTAAGTTGAATTATTTGTGTACTTAGATTAATATACTAAAAGACAGTATACTTATTTTTCTATTTTTACTTTTTTTTAAATGTGTTTTTCAATTTTTTTTCTAAAATGACTATTAAGGGAGGTTTGACCCATAGCAATTCTGGGAGGTTTGACCCGGGCCAAACCTCCCCATTTAGTTTTTAACATGATGGTAACTTTACAACATTCAATTAGTTTTAAATAGAAATGTTGCTCTTAAATCAAATCAAAGAATTTTTGTTCTTATGATCAAAGTAACAAAATGTAATATAAATATTCATTTGAAACACTTGCTGTTTATGATCCTTTAAATTTCTCACTAACTAGTAGTATATTTCTTCTCTGGTAACTGAAGTAACTTTTATTTTATGCAAAATCAAAAAAATTATGCTGGAAATAACCATTTTCTCCTTAATTAGTTTATAAAATGAACATTGCCTAATTCATCAACATTTTGAATTAATCCTAGAATTAGATCAATTTAATGTGGCATTTATTAGAAAAAATATTAGATAAAATTAACAAAATTGAAAATATACAAGTAGCTACAACATTTTCCTGATGGTTATTAAAATATGAGTTTACTTTTTAGATGCCTTTTTTTTGGAGGTCAGAAAATAAAAGACGTAGGGTATCTCCAACCATAATGAAAACTGCTGTTCTATCAATCACGGAAAAGGGTGAAAGTATAAGAGCTGCAGCTGCTGAGTATGGAATTGACAGAAAAACTTTAGGTAGATATGTAGAGAAATATAGAAAATCTGAAGATGGAAATATAGAATTTAAGGCAAACCACATTTCTTGCCAAGTGTTTTCTGATAAAGAAGAACATGTGCTCAGAGAATATTTGCTGCTCGCTTCAAAGTTAAACTATGGATTAAATTCAAAAGAAACAAGAATCTTAGCATACCAGTATGCTGTAGCAAATAATAAAGTCATTCCTGAAAACTGGTCTGTCAATAAAACTGCAAGTTATGATTGGTTGAAGGGTTATTTGCACAGACATTCAAATTTATCATTACGACAACCCGAATCAACGAGTTTGTCCAGAGCCACTGCTTTTAATAAAACAACCGTGAGCGAATTTTTCAATAATTTGTGCTGCGTCTTGGAGAAAAAGAAATTTGGACCAGAATCAATTTTTAATGTTGATGAAACTGGAATAACAACTGTGCACAAACCAGGAAAAATTATAGCTATGAAAGGAGAGAAACAAGTATCTCAAGTCACCTCTGCGGAACGTGGAATTCTAGTCACAATGTGCTGTGGTATCTCTGCAATTGGAGCATCGATTCCACCATTTTTAATATATCCACGAGTTCATGTAAAGGAAATAATGACAAGGGGTGGACCTCCAGGAATGCAAGCTGCAACTCATCCGAGTGGATGGATGACAGCAGAGAACTTCCAGCTATACCTTCAGCATTTTATCAAATTTAGCAAATGCAGCAAGAATAACGAGGTCTTGATTATTCTTGACAACCATGTTTCGCATATATCTGTTGAGGGTTTGCAACTCTGTAAAGAAAATGGGATAACTCTGTTAACTCTACCACCCCATACAAGCCATAGGTTGCAGCCACTTGATAGAACTGTTTTCGGTCCCTTCAAGACATTTTATAATTCTGCTGCCAGTGATTTTATGGTCACACACCCAGGTAAACCTATTACAATATATGACATTCCAGATTTTCTTCGCAAGTCATTTTCGAAGGCTTTTACTCCAGAAAACATACAAAGCGGATTTGCTTGTACTGGAATTTGGCCATTAAATTCAGATATTTTTTCTGAATCTGATTTTCTTGCATCTTATGTCACAGATAGACCAGATCCGGATGTTATAAGTTTGTCTTCTGCTGCATCCTCAAATCCATCTACCAGTCTGCCAACAATATCTGTATCTCCATCAACATCTACAAGTTTCACCTCTTCCAATCCTACTATTCCATCTACAAGTTCAAATTCCCATTTTACAGCACAACTAATAACACCTGAGCAGCTGAGTCCGTTTCCTAAAGCAGGACCTAGGAAAGGCAGATGTAGAGGAGGTAGAAGTTGTACCAAATCAAGGATTTTGACAGATACCCCTATCAAAGCTGAAATTGAGAACAAGCATAACATGAAAATGATGAAGAGAGCTTCACAAAATATTGAGAAGAAGGCCAAGAAACAAAGAAAAAAAAATAATAATT
This sequence comes from Dolomedes plantarius, assembly GCA_907164885.2. NCBI lineage: Eukaryota > Metazoa > Arthropoda > Arachnida > Araneae > Dolomedidae > Dolomedes > Dolomedes plantarius. The sequence goes on from OU015490.1 coordinate 240,869,689, forward strand.
TCGTCTTCAGATAGTGAAAATGAACCAGAAAATTTTCACGTTTCAAGTGATGAAGATTACGATTTTGAAGACTCCCGAACTAGCATTGAAATTGGAGATTTTGTTATAGTAAAATTCACAACCAAATTTAGTTTCTTCCATTATATTGGACGTGTCATTAAAGTAAATGAAGATGATATTAAAATAAATTTTCTTAGAAGGTCTGATGCATCTAACTTCAGCTTTATTTATCCAGAAAAAGAAGATATTGCAACTGTATCCAAAGGAGATGTCATTAAGCTCCCTCATCCAATGATCAATGGAGGCACTGAAAGAGTTGCTTTGAAAATAAAATTTGACTGTGACATTTCTAACTATCAGAATCTTTGCTGATTCAAACTAAATACATTTAACAATTTTAGTTTGTATTATTTGTTATTTTTAATCATTAAATAAATATTTGGTATTTCTTTAGACATTTAATTATTGCCTGTAGGCTGTAATGGTATTTTTTACACATTTAACTATTGCTGTGTAGTTTTTAATAACCTTTAATTCCTGTGGGTCAAACCTCCCTTATAGTGGGTCAAACCTCCCTCAAGTAGGGAGGTTTGACCCAGTTTGTACACTCTTGAAAAATCACTAAAGAAATCTGTAGTTTATAATTTAACTAAAAAAAGATAATGTAAAAAGATGAGCAACATTATAAACTATCAAATAATATCAACTCGGAAATTTTATTACATTAAACAAAAAAAGGAAAAATATTTTTGTAAAAAGCGGGTCAAACCTCCCAAGTTTCCCCTATATTCAAATTAAATTCAACGGTCAATGTACGCAATTGATGCTAAAGTAAAACAGAAAAAATATATTTATAAAAAAATCATAACGGATACTTTCATAGACAAAATAATGTAGAAGAAAATATTGAAATTAATCTAATATAACATACTAAAGAATATAGTACAGTTAATATGGTACAGTTTAAGGAACATTTCTTTTGCTGTAATTTAATACTTTTTTTTTTGACAATGTCCAATCGTCTGCCGCATTAGAGAGAAAAATTTTTTTTTTGTCAATTTATTTAGTTGTTATGCATGTGGCGATAAATTAATTTAAAGCATCACAAAAAGAAAAGAAACCGTGTTATCAGGATTTTATAAATTAAATTCTAAAAATTAATCTTTAAAAATTCACCAAAAAATCAGAAAATGGAGGTAAAGATTCGAGTAAGATTTCTTTTTAAAGAAATTTTTAGGATCTTTCTCGCAATTTTATAAACCTCCAATTATTATTTTAAGTGCAAACTTTAAAGAATGTTTCAAAAAAAGATTAAAATTTAATTTGAAAAAATCTAAGACGAATTTTTCAGTCAGTCAGTGTCAGTTTTCAGATGTCAGTCAGTCAGTTACGGACCTGTTTTATATATATAGATGATCCAGGTAAACACAGACAAAACTTCCTCACGATTAGAAATTATCGAGTTTTATAGACCCTGAATTAACAATTTAGAATCTCCACTAGTTCTTTAATCCAAGCCTCCAAATATTTTCCTGATACCACCTTGTAAAACTAGGGTAAAGGAAATAGCTAGTTAAAATTGAAGTTTCACAACCTACAGGAATATGAAGTGATTAAAGGGGAAAATGCTCAAAACAAAGAGGGACTTTATGGAATTTCATGATACTTCAAAATATACTCTCTTTAAATTGAGAATCTCACAAATTATTTTTGGCCCAAAAATAGTAAATTTATAGACACTGTCAATTCCTGCTACGATGCAATGATGATTAAATAAAATTTTATATAGGAAATTGGCTTCTCTTACCCTAGACATTGGTACCTACAACTCGTTTGTACAACACAACATGGAGTATTAAGTACAATTTCAAACTAGAATTCAAATTATGTGTCTCCTTCAAGTAGAAGTCCCGTCAAATTTTGCTTGATTATTTTGCACAAACATGCAAAGAATATTAGCTCCCATAGAGTGATATTATCTTCGATAAATAATGGATTTAATTTCTACATTTCTCGCTACTCCCTGCATTAGGAAATTCAGGTTAATCGAATATTCCTACTGTTAGTTAAATTTTCTCAGTTTTCAATTCCTATTTAGTGATTCAAAGGGCAGTAAACATTTTAAAAATTCATAACTCAGCGAATGCTTAAAGTATGACAGCAGAATAAGTACAGATGCACGTAATGTAACATCGAGATTTGTTTTGTTTTTCAACCGAAATTTATTATAAATAATTTATTACAAATTATGTCCACCGGATAGAGCTGTACCAGCAATGACGTACCAACAAACGTGTCCGGTAGGAATGGAATTGTAAAGACAACAAAATTTATTTACGACAAGAAGCTTTCTATGTTAATCTTACCTTTTAAAGAACTGTTAACTTAATTGTCGTTTTTAACAGATGGAACTCCATCTGGTGTCATATTTGTAATTAATTATGAAATTTTTATTTTTATTTCTTTTACTTTTTTTTTTGGGGGGGGGGAGGACCGAATGTTATATTATGCGTGAATCCAAACAAGAAATCGAACGTTTAAAATAAATTAATAATTGATAAGAGTACCTCTTAATCAAACAAATCTCCTTCAAAATACAATCCACCTCTATTTAAACATCGCTCCCAGAATGTCTTCCTTTGCTGGAATGCCTCCTGGAAATCTTTTTTGTCGCACAGCATGTAAGTCTAGCGGCGTATTAGCTTCGATCTCTTCTATTGTTTGAAATCGTCGATATTTCAAGGTAGATTTCATTGTGGAGCGCACAGTTTCCGGAAAGTCTTTCGTGGATGTCCTGCCCGATTTCAAACTTCAGTACCATACATACCATTGAGACCGACTAAGAAACATCCTCTCCATAATCTTGTAGCATCTGCAATGTTACAATGAAGATATTTGCCAATTTTCCGCAAAACTTCACACACACACATTGCTCTTCAAGATATTCCGTTTCCAAAATGTAAATTATCCCCGAAACAATAAAATACTGGTGCACCCTACTGCTCATAAAACAGCGACAAAATGACGTGGTGTTCTCGAGAAAAGAAGAGTTGCAAGCTCAAGGATAACGCTACATAACGCCATTACAGCGGAGTTGCTGGGTTGACGAGTTAGAGTTCTACTTTTAAAGTTCGGTTTCTTTTTGGACAGATCTAGTATAATGGATTTTAATCAATATTTTGATCCGCACTTTGCATGAAAGAAATACATTAGCACGAGTATATTTTGTAAACGCATAAGTAAACGCGCGTTCCTCCGAAATATAACACACTAAAATATAAGACACTCTGTCACAAAAAAATATATGCACCCAGAAGGAAACAAGCTATTATCACGAAACTTTATATATATGTGGTGTATGAGGAGATAAGCAAATGATTATAAATTCAGAAGAATAGACCGTTTTATTAAGAAGATATGGCATGAAAAAGGTTACAAATCAGTAAGTAGTAAATCCACCTCTGGCAGCCATAAAAGCCGAAACGCGGCGTGGCATCGAATCAGTGAGGTCACCTATGACCTCCTGCGGAAGATCATGCCATAATCTTTGCAACTGGTCAGTTAATTCACCAGTATTCCGGGACGGCTGGAGTTGCCTTCCAAGCACGTCCCAGACGTGCTCTATGGGCGAGAGGTCTGGTGACCTGGCGGGCCATAGGTGTACGTCATATCCGTGAAGACATTGTTGGGAGAGTCGCGCAGTATGTGGACGAGCATTGTCTTGCTGATAAATGGCACCTGTTCGACTTCATAGCATAGACAGTAAACATTTTAAAAATTGTTGGGAGACAACTGGCGTTAAAATCTCGTCCACGTAACTGCGTGCCATGAAAGTGCGTTGAAGGACGACTAGAGGTGATCGTGTGTCCCAACAAATCGTTCCCCACATTGTCACTCGTCGCTGTCACTGTGTGTCACTGTCACTGTGTACTCGTCGTATACCTCTCGACAACAAATGCCGGATCGGACCGGTAACCTGGCCACCTCCACACGCGTATGCGCTGGTCTCATTGAGACTGAATCGGGATTCTTCGCGGAAGATAACACGCCTCCAGTCGGTCACACTCCAGCTTGCCCGAGGTCGGCAAAAATCCAATCGACACTGCCTATGATGTGGGATCAGTGGTAGGCGTCTTAATGGACGTCGTCTCTTTATACATGCGTCGGCCAGTCGTCTCCGAATGGTTTCCCTTGATACCATCGGATGTCTGGAAGGTGTTAAATGGCGTCGAACCGATTCTAGCGAAGCTTTTGGTACGGACGTGGTCGCTCTTATGATTGCGCGATCCTCACGAGCATTTGTATTCCCGGGACACCCTGACCCTACGCGAAGGTATACTATCCCTTCAGTGATCCATTGTTGAAAACACCGAGCAACTACCATATCGCTCCGACCGAGGTGGCGGCCGATACGCCTGTTCGACCAACCTGCTTCTCTGAGGCCTACTATACGCCCCCTGTCAAAGTCCGAATTTTTCATACTGTCACCGGTTGCGTCTCAGAGCCATCTCTAGCCACAATACCATCGATCCAAGTCGACAGATTGTTTCGAATAACCCTATGGCACGAGCAACCATGCTTTTCATTGGCGTCGAAATTTTAATCATTTGCATATCTCTTACCAGATTACATTCCTGCCGAGTTTCATGGTAGTATCTCGATTTCTTCTGGGTGCATATATTATTTTGTGACAGAGTGTATTTTTGTTTCAGACATAATGTTTATCAATTTAAAACAAAAATTTTGTAAATTATGTTTTATTTAACATTCAATTGAGTGATCAACATTATTTGCATCTCCAGTGACAACAAAATATGATTTAAAAAAACGAGATATGATCCATTCATTATGTCCAGAAAATTATTCTTAATGCGCATATTTTGATGAATTTTATTCTAAGAAACAATCAGAGGCAAAATAAAACAAAGATAAAATTAAAGCGACAAAAAAATCAGAAATGGCAAAAATGTGCGAATGACTTAAAAGAATTGCAACAAAGCTTTCTTTTTTAATGTATTTATTGTTACATCTGCGGAAATAGAAGAAATATTTTCAACGCCTTTTAATGCATATTTCTGTTTTCTTCCTCATAAATTATTTACTTCTTGAGAATTAAAAGTATGAGATTGTTAATAAACCCACTACTTATTGAAATTCCATTCCTTTACGGCGAATAAAGCTTATTGAATATCTCTACATCTAATCTAGAAATAGATTTTCCTGAATTTATGCACGGGTATTGGAAAAAATAAATGTGAGTTTGTTTAATGGATTTATTTTATTCTTCAGTTAAATTGAATTAAACAGTACCATTTAAATTCTACATCGGTAAATGTAAAGACATACTGCTTTCAAAGGATTTAAAATATTATTTAAATATTTGTTAACAGTCATGAAGTTAATGAAACTTACAGTGTTTTCTAAATTAATCGTTTCTTATGTGGTTACATCCATGAACATAAACACGAACTTGTGAAACTAGTTTCTATGATCTAAAATTTCAAAAGCTTTATTTGAAAATATTTTTGAAAAACTGTATTTAATTTCACTTATCTTCATCATTAATAAAGTTTTTATTTTTACCAAGCAAAATGATCTGCACTGAAATTTCATAAAGTAAAATTTAAATTTAATATATATCCCTGCATAATTTACATGACCTATCTTTATCAATAATCTAATGTTACATGCTTATATAAAGTATCATATGTGTAATTTATTTTTACAGTTAATAGGCATTCAAATCTTTTCAGTTGATGTAGTAAAGATGTCAATTTTTTTATTTAAAAAATGGATAATATTATTAATTATAAAATGTTTCACTTTTCAATAAATTTAATGTCAAATGAAAAATTTTTAAATTTTTGTAAAAACTTTAATAAATTTAAATTATTTCTCAGAAATTCCTATATTACTGTAAGTAACTTTTTTACTGTACAGATCTTGCAATAGCTTTAATTTAACATTTATACAATCTTTCAACGTAGGACTACGTTCCTCCATAACGGTCCTCCGAAAAGCAAAATATCAGATGCTAAAACCGTCCGTCTGTACCTCAAGAGAAATAATTTTGGCAACGTGCCAAACCCAGTCTGTTTCGCTGGGACAAACAGTAAACAGTTAAAGAGAAAAGTATCAAAATGCGTCAAAATTTTGACATACATATATGTATATACTATATACATACGTATATATATATATATATATATATATATATATATATATATATATATATATATATATATATATATATATATATATATATATATATATATATATATATATATATATACATACATATATACATATATATATATATATATATATATATACATACATATATACATACAAAAGAGGTAAGCAACGATTAGTAACCCGACGTTTTTAACCCGCGGTAGTTCCGTTAGAAGAGACTACATAAAAATTTTTAATAGTTTTAGTAGTTTATTAGACTACATAAAAAATTTTATTAGTAAAAATTTTTATAAGTTATTGTTAGTTTTACAAAAATTATTCTTCATTTTACAGTCAGTTTATATTATTCGCCTTAACATTCTCTGAATATCCATAAAATTTAAAAGTTTAGATTTTATAAATTGGAATATGCAATTATATCTTCAACAGTTTTAAAGCATGCTAGTAAATAAATGCGGATTCCAAAAAATTGTATGGAGTCGTAACACTTTGTATTATGAGGATAAATTCATTGTAAATTGTAATTAATTTTATATTTACAGATTTTTTAGTGCCAAGAGAAATTAATAGAAATGTAATTATATGAACTGGACAAAGAGAGTTATAGTTTCAAATGAAAGCAAATTGTTATAAAAAAATACCTCTATTTTAGTTCGAGAGATATTTATCTTTACAGACTTTGAATAATATAATCTCAGGCTTTAATTCTCGGAAGTGTCAAATACAAAGCGAATTTCTGCAAGATCTGTAAGAGAAATGATTGAAAATCACATACCAGCACACCATTGTCACAGTTCTGTTGATTGAAGGCCAATTCACATTGCAACCGGAGCATTGTGGTACGATACTACATTGGTTCCGAGATTGTTGTCATGACTTATGATTGGTTTGACGTATCATATGATCAGTAATTGGGCTCTGCGATTGGTTAAAATTTTTAACGTTGACGATACTTTACTCTTCGGTGGAAACATGATTATTTTCCCTCTTAGTGGGAACATCTGCTTGAGAGACAGATATAGATGGAATATTTCTTTCCCGGGTATTCCTAACTAGATATTCAGAGGGTATATGTGGTTTATTACATTTTATGGTAGCCACCATCGTCAAATCTGTTGTCCTAAATTCTTGACCAGCTTCTATTGAACAGAACCGATTGTCGCAGGTTATATTACGGTTCGTTTTGTTGAGGCATTTAGTCGAACGAGTGATTGGGTTGGGATTTTTAATTTTTGCTCTGACTAATCTAATTCTTACCTGAACCATAGAAAGCTGGCGTCACGAATTACCCTTGCACAATGAAAACACGATGTTGACTGAAGCATGTGTAGACTCATAGTACCCAAGTTCGAAGGGTGGAGCACCCATCGCTGAATATACAAACCCTCCCTGCTTGAGAGGCAGATGTTCTCACCGAAGGAATGTCGCTCTAGATTCAGTGTGAACAGGCCGTACAGGAGTCAGTGCTCGGAAGTTTAGTTTCAAACAACGGTTGTTGTGCGCGGTGATTACAATGGAATTAACAAGGGAAACATATAAAGAATGCGAAATACAAATTCAGCATCATGAAATAATAATTTCTTATTTTAAAGTAATATTTTTCAGTCCAGTATACCTGGGTGTTGAACTGACTAAAAACATTTCAAAAGAATTTCCTTCTCTCACCTTCATGGATCAGTTAATGAAAGTTTGGAGACCATAGATCTGAGCGTGGTCCTAGGAAGCTGTAGTTTTGAATTCTATTCAAGAAAGACAACAGATGGCAAAGTTCTATGATTGTGGAATACAAAAGCTTGTACCCAGACTTAACAAATGCTTCGACAATGGCGGCAACTATGTCGAAAAATAAGGCATGTACCAGTAAGCAATTTGTTACGTACATTTAATCAATTAAAATTTTTTTCCAGTGAGTATGCGGCATCTTTACTTTTTGAAAATATATGTGTATATATATATATATATATATATATATATATATATATATATATATACTTATATATAAAGAGAGAGCGATTTTGTACGTGGAGGGTAACCTTCAGAACCACTGTACCTATCTGAAAAATTCTTTCACTGTTTGAAAGGTACAGTATTCCAGATGGACATAGGCTATATATTCTGCATATTTAATCAGTAGAAATAAAGTTTTGAATTCTATTCAAGAAATTTAAATTTGAAAATTCTAGGTGATGCGCATACTTTATTTTCGTCAAATACATAGTATTACAGCTTTGTTTATATTATCACATTTCTTAGTTCAATCACAGAAAAATTCGGAATAAGTTAACATGAATTTGATAGGATTTTCTGTGCAAAGTTATATGCATCTAAACAGTTCTTAAACAATTAATTTTTGCTTAATCTTTTGATAAAATGGGGTAAAAATTTTATATTGACATAAATTTAAAATATAGAATATATTTTATGGAAATATATGCAATAATATAAAACATTAGAAACTTACAGTTTCTACTTTTAACTTCTTATTCAATTTTTTTGATTTACCATAAAACAATTAATCCGGAATTCCTGCTGTGAGGGTACATATTTACAACCATACTGACGTGGAGCTTAAATAGACATTACAATAATAATAACTTTAACATATGCTTATTAATCAAAAGAAACTGTAAGCTCAATCAATATTTAATACATTAATATCGGTTTATTTGGGATAAATATTATTTGAAACATACAGACTGCTCTGAAAAACCGATATTATAAGCTTCTTTACGACTTCCAGTATCAGATTTTATAACAACAATATTGGATTTCTTCCAAATGAATAACATTTCTGTAACTGTTAAGTACTAGAAATGGTCGTATGGCATGACCGGGAAACGAACCCGAGTCTGTAAAACTTAAGGGTAACGCTTCCTACAACTATCCAAAGAACCATCATTTTTTAATATATTTTCTTTAGGACTAAAAGAAAAATGTTTGCAAAAGAAAATGTTTAACATTTTTCATTATACTTAAAATCATCTCCAAAGTTTATTTTTTGACGTATTGTAAATTTTTATAATATGATTTAGGATTTTTTTACAGTCAACTATTGCTTTGTAAAAACAAACTTGTCTTTGAAAGAACAACTAAAAGGAACGAAATTATAACTACCAGAAAACTAAGTTAGTTACTCAAGAAAGATGTAATTTTCTTATATCTTCTTCCATGTATGTTGTGTGTTGTTCTCTGTTTTGCTTTTCTTATCACGTTTGTTCATTTCTTACGCTCGTGGCGACTGAAAATACTGCTTGAGATATGTTCTACATTCTAGTAACGTACTCTATGCCGTTCAGGAAAACCTGATTACTTTTATATTTCATACTTCATTCAGAGATAACACAGAATTCTTAGTCTGCAAGACATAAAGAATAGTCAAACAGGTACTACAGTATAATCGAGTACATAAAGGTGGGGGATAATACAAAAATTTCATTAGAATATATATTCCATTCGTTGAAATTTAATATTTAACTGTAGTCCTGTCTATAATCTAACATTATATATATTTATATATATATATATATATATGCATATGTATATGTATGTATATATATATATATATATATATATATATATATATATATATATATATATATATATATATATATATATATATATATATATGTGTGTGTGTGTGTGTGTGTGTGTGTGAATTCATGTTGTCCTTCGTTGAATATCGAACACACCTGTTTACACTAACATTGATTTATTATCGACGAGTCACAGGGCAAAACCAGTTACAAATAACATTTAATGAACACGATTTTACATCCTTTTTTGGTAGCCGCTTGCTACCATGTTACGTCTTAATGTCTTACTCTCTCGGCGGCTTTTTCCTCTCTGTCTAGTCGTGCGTTCCCCGTAGAATGGCGGGGATCTTCGTTAGGCGGGGACGCCTCTGATTCGTCTCGCATGCTGTTGCCACAGCTCTCATCCAATATCACACTCAGTCATCCTGGCTCGACAGGTCCTCCTGTCGCCCAAGAAAACCAAAGGAACCAAACCTAAAAAAAAAGAAAGGGGAGAAAACAAACAAAACAAAAACATGGGATGGTCGTCTAAAAGCTACATTATCGTCGTTGTATAGCAATTGTTCGTCATAGGTGCCATAGTCTTTGCCGCCACTGAAACATTATACAAAACAAAGAAAAAAGAAAAGAGAAAAAAAAAGAAAGTCATTAACAATAGTTCAGGATCATGAGAGAATGTCCATTGTTCAAGTCCAAGTCGTCATCGTAAAGGAGCTGTAGGTGTTCCAGTCACTAGGTGTTTGGCCAACTTTTGAGTTGATCAGCGGCTGCAGATGTCAAATTGGGACCATCGTGCAGACCAACTTTTCGGACGTCATATCGGTAGTGTGGTTGAACTTTTATGATTTCGTAAGGACCAAAGAATTTGGGGAGCAATTTGAGACCAGACCCAAATTTGGTACATTAAATTGCTACTTTGTCACCAACATGATCGGTCGGTGGATGTTTACGACGTTTGTTATACTGTCGCTTGTTCTGCTCTTGTAGTTTCAAAATGTTGTTTTTTGTGTCGTTGCGAAGATGATTTGTGGCGTGAAATGTCATGGTGATAAACTCATCTTCTAGGTCAGAAACCTGCTTTATCAAAGCTAGTCATTTTTCATCATTTTGTTCATCTCGAGCTGGCATTCCTTTTCTAACTGAGTCTTTAGTTCTTGCATGTTCACTTCTTAACGTAATTTGGAATCGTCAGTTAACTGTAAGGCTTCTTCAAGGTCTTCAGTTTGGTTGTCTAATTCGATGTTAAGATCTTCAAACTTTGATTGTAATTTTTCCCTTGATTTATTCAGTTTTTCATGAATCATCTTGCATATCATCTAATTTGTGGTGCAGTATATCAATATCTTTCGACATCGTCTTCTTTTGTTCTTTTAACAAAGCAGAAGCATCTGCTTCATCTTCAGCTTTCTTTTTATATTCTGCAGTCTGGATTTTGGCAATGGCTAACTTTTGTTCTAAATTCTTCCTTGCTTCTTCAAATACTTGATCTTGTAAACTTTCACGTTCACGTTCAAGATTGCGCTTAGTATTCTCTAAAGCAATTTTAGCCTTTTGCACTTAATCTAACTATTCATTTAATTTTTCAGTGGCTACTGTATGTTTCTGCTTTAAATCACGAATCTGGTTTTGGTGTGCAGCAGTTTCGTCTTCCAAGTTTCTCTTTAAAATATTGAGTTCTTCCTACATTGTAGATCGCAAATTTTGTTGTGTAGCTGTTGAATCCATATAATCAATAAGTTTATTCCTCAAATATTCTAACTCCTCAAATAAGTTTCTTTTCTGCTTTTCAGAGCAGAAAAGTTTTCTTTTCTGCTTTTCCACTAAATCTTCTTTTAAGTGAATTAGTTCAGATTCCAAAGCTTTTTGTTTCTTTTCAGCTTTTTCCGCTTGAGCATTCAGTTCATCTTTAACTAACCGAGATTCTTCCACTTCTCGCTGAAAATCTTTCAACTGACTCTGCAAATTTTTGAGTTGGTGGGTTTGGTCAGTAATCATTGTAGCTTCGATACCTGAATCGTGAAGGTCATGAAGATCAACATTGTTTATCATTATTGGATAACACCTATAATTGGTTGGTGTAGGAACATGTAAGGCGTCATTAGCTGGAGAAGTTTCCGAAGAATTTTCTGGGATTGTCTGACCAACGCGCTGTGAGCAAGTTGAGGATAAATGCGCAAAAGAATTGCACTTAAAACATTTTGGTGTTGTATGCTGGCAACTGGAGCTTTTGTGGCCCTTGGAACCGCAATTGTAGCAAACGGGGGTTTTGGAGAGTTATTAGGGAGTTTTCTGTCGAAGGTGTAATTTCGTTGAGGATTATCATATGCGAATTTAATATCATTAGAAGGTTTACTTAATTTGGACGTTGAAAGAAATTTCTGATAAACTGTCAATTTTTCTTTGAATTCTGAAACAGATTTAGCACCATATAACAAAATTTTATTAGATGTAGAATCAGGATTACCGTTGATAACATAATAAAAAATTGAAGAAATGTCCATTGGACCTCTGGAACCGATTGCTCGCATAGCTATGAAGTAGGCCTGTAAGGATTCATTAGGTTGTAACCGTATTTGCAGCAACATCGTATGCAGATCGGCGCTATTTAATTTGGAGGAAAATTCTTCTAGTAAGTATTCTTTGAGCGAATTCCAAGTGGTTATGCCATGAAGAGAATTAATAAATGTTTTTGCGGAACCAACTAAAAATTTTTTCGCAAAGACAATTTTGGGGACATCATTTGTGATGCCATTAAGATCAAAAATTTCTTCTAAATCATGTATGAAAATTTTCACGCTGTAAGAATCGGACGAACCGTTAAAATTCTTAATGCACTCAGCAAGGTCACGTAACGATAAATCTATTCCACTATTAGAAGCTGGAAAACACTGCGAATCAACAGCACACAAAAAGGGATTTATCTCACAATTAAAAATTCGTTACTGCATTCCAAATATGCTGCTGCATTCCATGACGCCCTACCCCAACCACCCCTTTACCAATGACCTTCATAAATGGGGGTATCCATTCTGCCTCACCCTGGTGAATGAAATAAAGAGCGTAAAAAGTAAAGAAAAATGAAACAAAAATATTTTTCACGTAGTCTCTTTGTAAGGTATACACAAGATTCGATTCACAAGAATCGAACTTTTGAGTGAATGAATTAAAGTAGCTGCTTGAGATATGCTAATTTCGGCATACGCTCTTGGTATAAATACCATGCAGAGTCATTAATAAAAAAGGTTGTTATGGTTGAAGAAAGGTTGTTAAAGTTGATAGATAAGCGAGAGGGAGCTACGAGGTAAACAGCTCCAGGTGTTAACCGGCGCTAGTGCTTAGGGGGCCCAAAGTTTGCGTGGCAGTACTGCTGGTTCGACTCTCTGCTGGTTTGTGAGTATTTGCAATGTGTATTTCTATTGAATGTTAATATATATATTCCGTACAAGTAGTGCGCATGCTTATTGCTGTAAAAGCAAATTCTATATGTGCAACGAATTCAATAAACATTGTTTCATGTATAAACTGTGTTTGTATCAAATTCATTTAGAGTGCCACTTCAAATTATACAGAGGCTGTTCACACATTTTTTAGACGATGTATATTGTATTCAAAAAACTAAATTACATAAAATTCTTGTGTTTTAAATGTTTTATTTGACATCCCTTATTCTGAACTATCTTTCGACACTGCAATTTCCAGGATAATAATGCCTTTTGAAGTGTCAGAAGAGGTATTCTATCCCATTCCTCCTGAACAGCTTTCCAGAGTCCTGTAAGGGTTTTGGGACGACGTTTGGATAATGCAGATTTTATAAGTCCGAAAGCACAAAAATCCATAGGTGATACATCGGGAGATTTAGTAGGGATATCAGTGAAGGGTATGGCCTTGATACCAGTTTTTTGTTCCATTTCTTTTAGGAAATTTACAGTGGATTTTTATGTGTGACTGCTAGCTTTGTCCTGATGGAGTCTCACAGATTGATGGCACTGTGGGTAAAGCGATGGTATTTCATTCAGAAAAATTGGCGATAAAATATGTTCCTGGTAGTATTTGGAGTTAATCTTGACATTATTTTCCACTCTCTTTATTTTTAACTTGCCATTATAAGAAAAACCAGCAACAATCATGAATCCCTTAGAAAAACTTTCTTTCGATTCTTTGAACCATGTACTTAAATTTTTTCTCCCCTTTTATGATAATAAATGGATCTTTTTTTGTTGCAATCATTTAAATACACCCATGATCCATCTATTATGACAATTGTTTTCCATTTTTCTTTGGATAAGTGTTTCTCGTATAGAATTCTGCAGCGTGTCCTGCGTTCAGCGATATGATTTGGAAGAAGACGATGCACATTGCGTTTTTTCGCTTTCTTAAGATTTAAATCAACGTTTATCACTTTGTTTACAGTGGACACCGAGCATTTTAATGATTTTGCGACTGTTCTTTAACTAGGGGGATTTTCTTTTAACATTAAACAACGTACCTTTGCAAAAGTCGAAGATGTCCATTTTTTCCTTGGATACTTGTTTGGAATTTTTGTCCCACCTGAGGCTCCAATTTGACGTTTTTTTTCCTTTCTTGTTGACGATATTACCTATCGACGCTTTAGATATCACAAAACCATGACTCTCACATCATTTTTGGATAACGGAGTATGCATATTTCTCTTCGGAAAGATCATAAATGTAGCCTTCGAACCACTGCTTCGTTGAACACGCCATTTTGAATAAAAACAAAACTTTCAAGCCGCAGACGATAATTTTGACTTTTAAAAACATAGTACAATTGCAATTATTTCTTTTGCAGCAAACAATTTTTTATTACCGCTTACCAAAATCGTCTAAAAAATGTGCGAACAGCCTCTGTATACACCCAAGTCTGGGTAGACGTGAGCTATTTTCTCTATATCTTCTAACGAAACTACCGCGGGTTATTAACTAACACACACACACACACACACACACACACACACACACATATATATATATATATATATATATATATATATATATATATATGTATGTATATATGTGTGTGTGTGTGTGTCAGTCAAAATTTTGACGAATTTTGGTACTTTCCTGTTTAACTGTTTACTGCTTGCCCAAGTGATATAGACTGAGTTTGGCGCACTGCCAAAATTAAAACTCGCGACGACGGACAGTTTTAACGTCTGAAATTTTACATTTTGACAGACCATTATGGAGGAACGTAAAACACAGGAGAAAATGCCCAAATGCTTGACAAATACAATATAAAAATTTTTAAAAAATCAGTCTATAAAAAAATTGACCTATGAAATACTAAATACGCACCAGAGTGTGGCTGAATATATTCATTATTTTTCTTTCTTTGTTAAACGTCTCCACGTATTGCTATGTATGTTTTATTGGAAATTTTGGGAATAAATGCAGACAAGTAAACCTGTTTAAGTGTAACAATAGCACATTATAGCTAAAAAATGCGAAATAGGAGACAAAAGATGAATTAATATGAACCATAGAAATGCTGTCATTAACCATTAATTCAGCACAGTTATGCAGTTAAAGTGTTAAGCAGAAATTTTCAAATTATTCATTTTAGAAATCGAACTGGGAGTTCCTAGAACAAAACTTTTGTAAAACAAAATTTATGACCTTAGATTCACGAACACGCCCCAAAAGAATATTTGCAAATATCATAACTTTGCTCTTAGACTTAAATAGGTAAAAGAACCTTCGATCACAAAACGTTCTTCGATAAACATTCTTCCTAATCTTAACTGTGGATAATGTTTTGCAGTATACAAGCGCCGGTTGATTGATAAATCCTATTCAGAAATAGTTTGGAATGATAGATGTTCATAAATATCTAAAGGGAGTGCATTAATTAATGGAATTTTAAAGGAAGGTAAACTTTGAATGAGTTAAATCAAACAGGAACTTCTTATGAAGACTTACCAACACATAAAATACGTCTGAACAAATAAATTGCATCTGGAATTACCTGAGGAGAAATTTATGTTTTTAATTTTTGCTCTCTCAAAGTTAATCATAAAAGAAGCAATTATGGAACTTGCCTCGTTCACTCAAAATTAGCGCTGAGTATTTTGCTTATTTATTAGCATTCCTCTCTCAAGAGTCGTCTATGCTTTTGAATTTTATCCTCCTTTGAATTCCAGATGGAGAATTTTGACTAGTGAAAGAGAAAACAGGCTATTCTTTTTTCCCTCATAAGTCTTCTCACTTTTCTCATTTAAATGAAATTTAAAGATTGAA
>OU015490.1:240891448-241211448 GCA_907164885.2 Dolomedes plantarius
TATATATATATATTTTTTTTAATTCCTTGTTGAAGGTGAAGATTTTCTTGCTCAGTTTTCTAATTTTTTCGTATGGTTATATAAATTCTTCATTTTATAAAATAATTTGTAAGTATTTCAAAATAACTTATATAAGCAAATTAATATAGATGAAATTATATAGGCAAGATAAAAAAAATATTGAAAGAAAGATAACTTATTTTATCTTGAACATGTAGTATTTTTCTCAATACAACATCGGTTAAAATGATATGTTACCTGTTGTTATTTTAGGTTAATTTTCAGAGTGATTTAATTCTTTTCCAAAGTTTCCTCCTGAAATTTTATATAAACATAAAATTTCTTCATTTTAATGCATGCGAAAAACTATTTTCATGTTTCATTGATTTTCTGTACTAAGAGTATTATTTCAATCGTATAAGCTAGTTTACCTCTTAAAATACTTACTACAGATAATTGTTGCATTTGTATAAATACGAAAAGTTACCACTTTTCATTTATTGATATTTTCACTTTCATTAAACAGTTCGAAACAAAGAGCGAGTTAAATGATGTAACAGCTTATTTCTTTAAAATGTCGTTTCATGAGAAATGCTTTTAAAAATATGTAGCAGATATATTTTAAATACAATATTTAAAATCTTCCATTGCTTAATGAATTTTTAATGTTTTTATCGAATACCAATATATAGTTTCTTATTTTTTTTCGTTACTTTTTTTAGAAAATTAATCTAATTACTCTAGTTGAACAATCTTGTGGCGTTTTATGATAGGGGAGAGTAGTACACAGTGAGACAAATTTTTAAAAAACATTAATTAAGAGCTAAATACAATCGACTGAAGAAATTTAGCAATTGGATGTTTAAATCTGTTTTATTGGCAAAATCTTTCACACAAAATTAATTAATACATTTAAATATAAACCAGAAATAATAAACGTTAAAATAATATCAGCATTCGTGTCACTGTGTACCACACCTCGTACACAGTGAAACATTGCTAATTTATTTATTTAAAAAATATTTTGTCACAATACAAAACACAAACAATGCTTCATTATACACAAGTTTTCATGATGCAATCAATTGTTAATCTTGGAAAAGTCACCGAACATTTATAAGGTCAAGCCGCACGTTAAAACGGGCATATGCTGACAATCTTTTTGTTTTCATGGGCATTGGCTGATTCAGAACCATGACAACATCCAGTTTATTTACAGAGGCCACATCTGGAATGTTTGACAACACAAAGTCATTATACAGAGGTTGTTCGCACATTTTTTAGACGATTTTGGTAAGCGGTAATAAAAAATCGTTTGCTGCAAAAGAAATAATTGCAATTGTACTATGTTTTTAAAGTCAAAATTATCGTCTGCGGCTTGAAAGTTTCGTTTTTATTCGAAATGGCGTTTTTAACAAAGCAGTGGTTCGAAGGCTACATTTATGCTCTTTCCGAAGAGAAATATGCATACTCCGTTATTCAAAAACTATGCGAAAGTCATGGTTTTGTGATATTTAAAGCGTCGATAGGTAATATCGTCAACAAGAAAGGAAAAAAAAGTCAAATTGGAGCCTCAAGTGGGACAAAAATTCCAAACAAGTATCCAAGGAAAAAACGGACATCTTCGACTATTGCAAAGGTACGTTGTTTAATGTTAAAAGAAAATCCCCCTAGTCAAAGGGCAGTTGTAAAATCCTTAAAATGCTCGGTGTCCACTGTAAACAAAATGATAAACATTGATTTAAATCTTAAGAAAGCAAAAAAACGCAATGTGCATCGTCTTCTTCCAAATCATATCGCTAAACGCAGGACACGCTGCAGAATTCTATATGAGAAACACTTATCCAAAGAAAAATGGAAAACAATTGTCACAATAGATGAATCATGGGTGTATTTAAATGATTGTAGCAAAAAAAGATCCATTTATTATCATAAAAGGGGAGAAAAAATTTAAGTACGTGGTTCAAAGAATCGAGAGAAAGTTTTTCTAAGGGATTCATGATTGTTGCTGGTTTTTCTTATAATAGCAAGTTAAAAATAAAGAGAGTGGGAAAAAATGTCAAGATGAACTCCAAATACTATCAGGAACGTATTTTATCGCCAATTTTTCTGAATGAAATACCATCGCTTTACCCACAGTGCCATCAATCTGTGAGACTCCATCAGGACAAAGCTAGCAGTTACACATCAAAATCCACTGTAAATTTCCTAAAAGAAATGGAACAAAAACTGGTATCAAGGCCATACCCTTCACTGATATCCCTACTAAATCTCCCGATGTATCACCTATGGATTTTTGTGCTTTCGGACTTTTAAAATCTGCATTATCCAAACGTCGTCCCAAAACCCTTACAGGACTATGGAAAGCTGTGCATGAGGAATGGGATAGAATACCTCTTCTGACACTTCAAAAGGCATTATTATCCTGGAAATTGCGGTGTCGAAAGATAGTTCAGAATAAGGGATATCAAATAGAACATTTAAAACACAAGAATTTTATGTAATTTAGTTTTGTGAATACAATATACATCGTCTAAAAAATGTGTGAACAGCCTCTGTATTTCTTACATTTGCGTAGATAAGTGACTTCAAAATCACTATCCTCGTCCATCTCTGACAAATTTTTTCCAATGTAGAACACATCATTTGGGAAACGCACAAGAACATAATCATCAACATAAACATCAGGCACTACTTTGGGAAATTGAAAATTTTCTTCATTCTCTTCATAACTTGAAGAGTCATCCAGCACCATTACAGTTTCTTCATCATAAGAACTATCAATATCTTTAATACTACGGCTTGTTGGTTTTTTTCCGAAGCAAGCTTTTGGAAAACTTATTTTCCCTCTTAATCTGGAGCTGTCTCTTCTTTTCAACTTTCTCAATTAACAGGCTATACAACGTTTGAAAGGAGACATTTTCCTTTTAAACTGTTTTTCGAATGAAGTACTTTTTCCTGTAGCACTAATTTCACAGCTGCAGCCATCTGTTCTTCTCCAGTTGTTCCAATTTCACTTGGCAAATTCTTTGGCCGTTCTCTGAAAAAAACATTTTTAGTACCAGAAAATATTTAAATAACATTATTAATGATAGTCTCGGTTCTGTGTATCTAAACAGCAATACAAGCTACGATGTTATATCACAAGTTACAATGTTAAGATGTGAAATTCATTATATTGTGTAATAGCAAAATCTTAGTAATTCAAAATTGAGTTGAAAAAAATTGAGAAAATTCGTAATGCTAAATACATTACATTACAGTAACGTCACATTACAGTAACATTTAATGCACATTGCTGTTATGGAATAAATATAGTTATCATGGTACACAATGAAACTTGTTTCACTCTGTACCAGTGTTCCATGTCTCACTGTGTACCATTTCACTTTGATAAAAAAATGGCTAAATATCCCTTCCATTGTTTTTTTTTAGTTAAATCATTGGTATTAAGTGGAGAAATAGTGCAGCATATATACAATATTGAATCCAAAGTAATAGATACAATTAAACTGAAGTTATATGACATATAACAGAGATAAATAACTTACTTTCAGGTTCAAAAAATCACTTTCGTTTCGTAGCTTCCAACAGAACGAACATCCACGCTTGAAATGTGGGTGGCAATTACTCCAAACAAAACGTCACTGAGCAGCCTGACATCTAGCGGCAGAAACATAAACTTCATTATAAAAACTTCTCTATTTCACTGTGTACCCTGTCTCACTGTGTACTACACTCCCCTATTTATTACGATTGTAGAGATAAAACACTTAGTACGAGAATGCTATATAATTTGAGAAGAAAGAAATTAATATGAATCAGACTTTTTTAGTAAAATTCCATTAATTGCTTTTAGAAAAAAATTTTAGGAGGAAAAAAATGGAAAAAGTATTAAATCCCTCTAAAATTCACCTAAAAAATTAAAACATATCTTACGTAATAACTTTTTTTACCGTTATTGTGAAAAAAAAATACTTCATGTTCAAAATAAATTAAATTAAATATTTTTTCAATATTTTTTCCATGCCTATATAATTTTATCCTCATTCATTTGTATATATAAATTGCTTTAAAATATTCATAAAATGTTTTATAAAATGAACAACTTTTTGTTACCATACGAAATAATTAGAAAGTTTTCACTTTCATAAAGGTCTCCTAAAAGATTAAACCAATAATAATAAAAGCAATAAATAATTCTATGTAATATGATGCAACACATTTTTATGGTTTATTGAAACGTTTCTTTAAAAAAATAGTTTAAGGTTGTTAAATAAATCCTAGTGATACAGAATAATAAAAGCTTATACGAAGAGAAAAATAAATGAACATCTTATCTCAGCAGTATTTTCAGTGAATAATAATGATTTTTAGATTTTTATTAAACTCTAATTTAATCTATTCCTAAACATTTTAGCGAGCGTTAAAAAAAGCAAATATTTCACAGTCAATAGGGAGGATTATAATTTCAAATTTTCCGTTAGATGTTCAACGTTTTGGTATTGGTTTACTTTTTATTTTTAACGTCGTACTATAAACGTGCAATAACATTCTATATCCCACTTATATATATATATATAAACAAACATAGAAATATAAAAACAAAGGAAAAGGGAGGGTATTCCGCAAATTTTAAATATGTTTACTTTTAGGAAAATATTGATTGCTTAAATGCATATACAACTCCCCTAGAGCTGAATATATGCCTGTTTAAATATGAATTTCGCGCTGTAGCAAGTTAATGTATAATTCAGAACATTCTCAAAATCAAATATATTTTTATTCAAAATCAGCGCAATTGGATTGGCAAAATGGTTGTTATCACTGGAAAATATTTTTTTTACTTATCAGTTTTTATCCGTTCCCTAAAATGTGAAATGAATATAATAAAATCTTTTTCATTTTCTTTTAGGTAAGTACCTGTTTCCAGTGCCTGTTATCAGAAGGAATACCACAGTTATTCTACTGAGATCGAACGGTAAATCTGAGTCTTTTTTTTTTCCCTGCCTGCTAATTTAAATTCCGGAAACAAAGGGAGCAGAACTTATTTTTTGTGTATTAAAGCTCTAATGGTGGGAAGAGTCAAGTTGACTCCATTTATGTCTTTGGAATCTGTCTCCTTATATTTTCATCATAAGAAATTACACAAGACAATTCAAACACATAGCTAAAAGCACCCAGTGTTTCATACGAAAAGAGTGTGATTCATGTGTCTATTGATATATATTTGTCTGCAATCCGAATAAGTATATTTTGATATTTCCCCATTATACCGACCTTTCACCAACTATTGTACAAAAGAGTCGCCAATTAAAGAAACAAAAAGAATACAAGAAAATACTCGCTTTTTCATACTCCATTTCTACTTCTGCGAACTACATTTCATTGTTGAAGTTAAATAATTATAATAATAAGTGAAAAGATAAATACTTACATTTCACATCACATATATTTTGCAAACTATACTTGAAGCATCGTAAACACCATTTCTAATTTCGATTTAATAAATATCGTTATTCCTTTCGTGCGAGTATCCTTACAACCGGGAATTTTGTTTAATAAATTTAATAAATCTTTACATAATTTTTTAGTTTCATTGTCATGTACCTTTATGTCCACTTTTATATCCACTAAAATATAGTTGTTTTGTTAGTAATGCCATGGTGAGGTGATTGCGTCAGAATTTGTAAGTAGATGTTTCAGAATTCTAAAATCAGGTTGCTGCAAGCATATGGGAATGGTTTTTCCTCGCCAAGAATCGAACTTTGCCAAGAGGTTGGCGACATGTCGGTATAATGGGAAAGTATTTATATATTTTTTTATAAAATGGTAGCTCTAAATTTTCTATTATGTGTCTCTATGGCTATTTTATATTTATTTTTCAATTCCATAAACAAGAATTGTAGCAAAAGGTATTACAAAAAATTTATAAAATTCTTTTCAAAACTTTCTTTTTTTCAAATTTCCAATGCAGCTGGGTTAACAGACAAACTTCCTTACCCACAATAATAAATAACAAAAGGTAACATAAAAGTAATATTTTAGAACTAAAACTGTAAATCAGTTTAGATGTTTTTACGATTACTGGAAAAACAGATGGTAAAACTCACTATTTGGAAAAATAGCTTTCCTTTAGAAAACTCATTTCAATATTTTTATAATATTTATAGTTCAAATAATCACAAGTTTACTACAATCAGAAAAGATACATCAAATGATTTACCTTACAAGACATATTCTGAACTGAATATAAATAAACAGGTTTATAAGTCTAACAAAACCATAAAAAAGAAAACCATATTCTCCCTTTAGTATAAATTGTCCTTTTTCAGAAAAATCGAATTCTTTTAGCGTGAATAATGTCATAAAAATTTATTTACGAATAGATATTTCTCGTAATATTGCACATAAAATTTAAATTTTTTTATATTTATCTATAAGTTTAAATAAACAAATATCTTTATTTGCCACGCAAAATTTTTACTGTCTCATCAATTCTTTACCTTTAAAGCTGTTAATAAAAAAAATAGTTAGCAAGTCAGAGTTTTATATTATATACTTATAAGTTATACTCGTGAAAGTAATAGGTTTATAACAGGTTATTTTTTAAAACGTACATGTAAATTGCATTAAAAGGTTCAGATTTCATTTCCAATCCCGAGATAGGAGAAATGTATTTGAAATATTAGCGTTCCTAATACATCTTGGATAGTTTAGTTGGGGTAACATCAACTTCAGGTGAGGAATCTAGGTTCCGATCTGGAGTTCGGATCTGACTTAGATATAGTAGAAACTTTTTCGTTTTCCTGATTGTTGGTGTTATCGATTTGTTCCCTTTCAAGCTTGAGAAATCTAGATTGACATCTCAGACTAAAGACTTTATAAAGGATATTAAACTTCAGACTATGTGAGAGTGGTATATTTAACTTTCCTATATATATATTTGAATTTCTAATCTCCTTAATCGGTTTCGTTTTAAAATTTCCTTTTGAAACCAGTAAATACAACGCATTTTCGGGCTTTGAAAAATCACATCCTTCTAAATTAACTTTTAGCTTTCAGTGTCCATTTTTACGATTCCCTTTTTCGAATGGGAAATTTCATACCCCCTTTGTAAGAATGGCCATTAAGGGCGTTATATATATATATATATATATATATATATATATACAGGTTGTTATCCAAATAATAGAAACAGCTATCAATATTAGTGGTTTTTATGAACGTGCTTCGTATTCCTTAAAAAACGATTCTGGCCACCGGTATTTTTTTATATAATATAATGTATGTATTACTCTACTATCAGGTAGGAGTAATGAAGCTAAGGGCATCATTCTCTTGGGGGGAACATTGTAAAATGTCAAATCTTGCAGGCCTTGAGAAAAGTGCAAAATGTTGGAGCGCGTTTAAATTGGAGTATGTGTTACTGCAACCCCCCAGATTAATGGGTGGTTTTGAGCTATGGTAGCGAAAGTCGTGATAGCATACAGAGTGCACGGTAAAACATTCTTTGCCAAACAGAATAGTGGACGAAAGGGAGTGCTGGGTGAAAAAGACGGACGAGGTATTGAAGCGGTTTGTGACAGGAAGAAAGAAAACAACTGCAACCAAAATGACAGAAGAGATCAATCTGCGTCTGCATGTTCCGGTATCAACCATTAGAGGTAGAAGGGAACTTCACAAACAAAGCAGTTACGGAAGAGTAGCTATTCCCAAGCCACTCGTAATAGATGCCAATACAAAATATCGTCCACAATGGTGCCACGAGCGTAAATCCTGGTCGAGTAATATGTCGAAAAACGGCATTTGGTCCGACGAATCATTGTTCACATTCTTACTCGCAACAGGACATACTTATGTCTGGAGAACACCTGCATAATCGTAAGATTCTGGCTGTCTCATCTCAACTGTCAATCATGGACGTAGATCTATCAGGGTTTGGGATGACATCTCATGGTTTTCTTCAGGCCCTACTGTAACCCTAAAAGGGAGATTGAATGGGAAGGACTATGTCAACATTTTAGTTTACCACATCCGACCTATGGTGCAAACATTGTTTCTTGCAGGAGATGGCGTTCTCCAGGATTATAATACCCCCTATACATATAGCTAAATATATCAAGTATTGGTTTGAAAAGCATGAAAAAGTAGTCAAATATCTTATCTTGCCCTGTACATTCCACCCGACTATATATCATCCAACCACCGTAATCTGCATAAACGGATAGAGCCAGGTATCGATATCCACCACAGCATCTCTACAGGAACTTTCATTATCTTTCCCTGAAGAACGGAATAATACATTCCTAACCACTACTTGTATAATCCAATTTCAAGGTGAATCAGGTGGTATTACAGGACAAAGGTGCTTTCTTGCGCCGTATTAATAAAGGTTTTCATGATGTTTCTTAGTGTTTCCATTATTTTGATAACCAGCTGTGTGCATATATATATATATATATATATATATATATATATATATATATATATGGGCCCGTATTCTTGGGATACATGCTATCCCACCCCGTAAGGAAAAGGTTAATATTAACATATTCACTTTAATCCATGTAAAGGCAGCCTTTGTTACATTAACTAAACAGCAAAGGTTTTAATTTTTAGGTGAAATAAGAGCTATGCGTTCAAAAAAGATTTTTCCAGGCCTTTTATTTTTTTCTATTTCCAGAATTTATTTTATAAGGGCTATAAGTTTAATTTTTCATGTAAGATTATTCTCTGCCCTCATGATTTCAAAACTAGATTATTCCAAAGATTTCTTCATAACTCGTAATGTTAACAGTTTGACTATAATGGTGACAGTTCTGCTACTGCAATAACAATTATGATCTAGATTTCACTACAGTTCGTTGGCAATTATCGTGTTTTTCTTCTTTCCAGATTTTCCTTCACTGTCTGTTTACTCATTGCTTCTCAAATTTCCTTTTCCCCGTTTTTACAATATTCATTTGAGAAACTGAAACATCATCTGCCTGGCATTCTGCCGCATTCGCACTTTGTCGCATTTTGCCGCATTGTGTGCACTTTGTTGTTCAACCCTTGATAAAGGAAGCCGTATTAGGCTTTGGAAACTCATGAAAGAGTATGTTATTGATAATTTATTGGGAAGCTTTCAAAGTTTTTTTTTCTCGATTCTTAGTAGAACATTAACAAAATACATGAAAAATAATTGTGAGGGTGCCCAATTACTTATATATTCGGGTGGTGTTCCATTACGGAGAAATAGATAAAACAGAATGCATAGAAGAAACCAAACATTATCAAATTAGAAAAGAATAATTATTACTTTTTGGCTTGAGGGGCGTCATCACCTTTAAATCTTTAAAAAATATATATTGCTTTGCATATTTAGAATATTTGAACATTTCTGAATGATTTTAAGCAAACCACGTTAAAATATTCCAATTAGAATATATGATAACTATGACATGAAAGAAGTAGTAACATTACCAGTGTGGGAACTTAAAAGCAAAAAGAAAACACCTAATTTTTTTATTAAAAGATTATTTTACTAATAATTTATAGCATTTGACTTTAATGTGCCTTTTCAGTTTTTAAAAATATGATTGTCCTGGAGTAAATTTTCTTTGATGTTTTAAAATTGAAATAGGTGTAGAACCTAGTATATTTACATTACAAAATTTATATACCTAGTATTTTTACATTACAAAAATGTTAAAATTATTATTGAATCTTTATTAGTGTTGTAAGTCTGCCTGTAGTGTCTCAGTATAAATTTGAAATTTTCAGAAAAATGCGCTAACTTCTCACTTTATAAATAAAATTATTATTTACTTGTAATGAAATTAATTCGGGAAACACAATCTAGGAAGTTTAGAGAAGTAATATTGAAAGTTTCATGTGTAATGGACAATAAATAAAAAAAGTTATAGAAATTCGAAAAAACAGCAAGAACTGAAACTTTTCTACATGTTTAAAGGTGATGACACAGTTTAAAAAATAAGAGAATGTAAGGAAACTGTAAGGAATGTAGGTAATTGAATTACAAATGCAGACTCGCATGTCACCGGGATCGTTTAGTTAGGTAATATCCGATTCGAGATAAGGAGCCCCATGAGCTGACCCATATCCTCAATGGTCCCTTTTCGATATGTTTAAAACTTTTCTGAATGAAAATGCAGATTACTGTGTATTAAGAGGAAAAAGGACCTTTACCTCGTTTTCTTAAATATTCAATATTTTACTCTACATACAAAGGCAAATAATTAATATTATTTTCCAGTGCATTGAGGACACTTAGAATTCACAATAAGTATTTTGCAAGAATAAGATCTGTTTTTTTAAAAATCTTCAAAAATCCTAGAATTTTCAAAATGTTCCATGAGCATTTTTTCCTCCTGATTTCTTCCAAATTTCTCAAGTTTGTTTATTGAAGTGTTTGTCACAAAACTTTGCATAATTCTTTAAAATCGCAAATATTTTTCAAATTTAAAGATCCTAAAATAAAATGAAAACATCCAAAAATATAGAAAAAAGAACAAGCGGAATAAAAAAAAGTTATTTAAAATTCAGATTCATACAAAACATTTTAATGCATAATCATATTTATACATATACGGTAAACTTACAATAAACAATTTAAAGCTTTTAATTGATATGGAATGCGCATGGAGCATTGTGAAAATTTCAGCATTTTTGAAAAAAAAAAATGGAAAAACAGACATCATTCTGCTAAAAAATCCTTATTTTGAAATCTAGGAATCTTCAATGTATTAAAAAAGAAAATTTATTATTCACATTTCGTATATAGAGGAAAAAATTGAAAATTAAAAAATTCGAGGTTGAAGGTTCCCTGTCCCCTTAATACCTTGCATGCCATGAATGTCTCTTCTTTTTGATGAACAATTCAATTAATATCAGTAATATGATGACAGAATTTCGAATACATCTCAACATGTGATTCAGTTATACTGCTTGTTGAAGAGCTAAATTATCTGGCAAGTTATGGATACATAAAAGTCGATGCTGGTAATACTCATTGAGCGAGAACTGTGGAAGGACCACGGAGAATCTGGAAGGATACTCAAGGTTCGCCAAGAGCTCTCTTGAAGAACCTGAAGCATCCTTCCAGTATCATTATCTTCCCATCAAAACTCAGTGGAACAACACTGCAATATGTTGGAGAAACTCGGTCGAGTTTATATTGTATCTATCGACTTCGAGTAAGCCAAGCCACTATTGCAAATAACGCTCTACCTGCATTAGATTTCAATTCTATTCGATATAATCTATATATATAAAACAGTTCCGTAACTGACTCACTGACTCACTGACATACAACGCACAGACAAAACCGCTGGACCTAAAAGGCTGAAATTTTGCATGGCGATTCTTCTTATGGTGTAGGGGTGCACTAAGAAAGATTTTTGAAAAATTCTTCTTAGATTGTTTTAAATTAAATTTGTAAGCTGTTTTTGTAACTTTTTTTAAGTTTGCATTTAAAATAATACATTGAGAGTTATAAAATTTATATCACGAGAAAGATCATAAAAATTCCTTTAAAATGAAATCTTTTTCGAACCTTTACCTCGATTTTCTGATTTTTGGTGAATTTTTCAAGATTAATTTTTAGAATTAAATTTATTAAATGCTGATCACGTGATTTCTTTTTCTGGTACTTTAAATAAATTTATCGTCACGTGCATAACAACTAAATAGACAAAAAAATATTTTTTTTCTTTCTAATGCAGCAGACAATTGGATATTGTCCCAAACAAAATAGATATCCCTTACGATTTTTTTATAAATGAATATATATATATATATATATATATATATGTATGTATATTTTTTACATCAATTGTGTACATTGATCGTCGCATTTATTACAAATATATATCTCTATTTTTTTGGCATTAATTGCATACATTGACCGTTGTATTCAATTTTAATGTATTCCATAGCGAAGCGCGGGTTTTCAGCTAGTTATGAATATATTAATAGGCGCGGAAGGACGATAAAACGGCTTGAAATGCTATTAATAACATTTTACACAAGGATAGTATAAAAGATCAAACAGACATACATTCCAGTTGCAGAACAAGAATGAAAAAAACAAGAGTATAAAAAATTAGGATTATCTCTATATATAAGACAGTTCAGTGACTGACTGACAGACAACGCACAGACGAAACCACTGGACCTAAAGGGCTGAAATTTTGCATGACGATTTTTCTTATAGTGGAGCGGTGCACTAAGAAAGATTTTTGAAAAATTCTCCTTAGATTTTTTAAAATTAAATTATTAAGCTGTTTTAGTAACTTTTTTTAAGTTTGCATTTAAAATATTAATTTAATGGTTATGAAATTTATATGACGAGAAATATTATAAAACTTCCTTTAAAATGAAATATTTTTCGAATCTTTACCTATATTTTCTGATCTTTAGTGAATTTTTAAAGATTAATTTTTAGAATTTAATTTATTAAATGCTGATCACATGGTTTCGTTTCTTTTTCTGATAGTTTAAATTAATTTTGCGTCACGTGCATAACAACGAAATAAATTCCCCCAAAAATACAGAAATATGGTAAAATATAAAATTTAACCACTAGACTAATTGAGATGGCAGTTTTTTAAGAATTTAATTGAAAATAGTATGTGTTATTGATATTAAACATGCAAATTAATTGCACACATTGACCGTTCTATTTATATATATATATATATATATATATATATATATATATATATATATATATATATATATATATATATATATATATATATATATATATATATATATATATATATATATATATATATATAGAGAGAGAGAGAGAGAGAGAGAGATCATCTTTAATTTTTTTTATTTTGATTAGTACATTTTTTAAACCATAATTGCGTTTAATTCTCAACTTTACTACAAAAGGAATATAATATGAATTATTTATATGAAACACTTTATTTGAGTATTTCCTCGAACATAAAAAGCGATTTTTCCTATTCTTGAATTAGCAATTTAAAATTTAAAACCCATTTTAATATAAATGAGTAAATGTAACTGATAAATATTTATATATCTAGGCGTTGAAACGAAGTTTTTCTCTTTGAGAATTTCTCTCATGCTATTCTTTATTTTTAAATGTAAATTTGGCTATCTGCTAATGGTAGAATTTTAAGCAGTTTTTATACCTGTAAATTCTTGATTAACATTTATCTTTTGCTCTGTATTGAAAAAAGTTTGGAAATACTTAAAAATTATTTAAATTTTCTAGAGGATATTAATGGCAAGAATTTTATTACCGTTGATGGGAAAAAAACACGTTAGAAAAACGCGCTGAAATAAGTTTGTAAAAGTATATGTCAAGTTAAATAAAACAATTCTATATATATATATATATATATATATATATATATATATATATATATATATATATATATACATACATATAGATAGATAGATATGTGTGTGCGTGTGTGTGTGTATTACATAGTTGAAAAATAACAAACTATAGGGGGATGTTGTGACATAATAATACAGTAAACCCAGATATCAGTACGGTAAAATAGAAAATTACTAAATCTGAAAGGAAATGAAGGTGTTGTAGTTGATGACTGGAGGTTGTTGTGACCCCCTATCCTCGGTTAAACATGTTTTCTATCCGGACAACACTCCCTATTATTTAGGGATAGAAATAATTGTCCGGATAGAAAACATGTTTAACCGGGGATGGGGTTTCACAACTCCCTCCAGTCATCAACTATAACACCTCCATTTCCTTTCAGATTTAGTACTTTTCTATTTTACCGTATCGATATCTGGGTTTACTGTATTATTATGTCACAACATCCCCCTATAGTTTGTTATTTTTCAACTATCTAATATTGTGTAATAAAAATTTTGTGAGCAGCTTAGCGCCTAAATTTTATTTACTCTTTCTTAATTAGCTTGTTACCAGAATTATTAAAATTGTTTATTTAAATTTATAAGCTATACACACACACACACACATATATATATATATATATATATATATATATATATATATCACCTTTGCTAGAAGAGTTTTACGTCTCCGAAATTTTCGATTTTGAGATAATTGCACCACAATGCTCTATAAGAAGTGCTCCTCATTCTCGGATAATATTATAAGCCTAGTACCATTACAATATCCTAGATGGAGCTTATTGCTCTCTCCCACAACTAGGAAAGGAGACTTGCTCATGCGCGAAGAATGAAAATAAAATTTTTGTCAATGCCTAATGTTGTTGTATTATAATGCTTTTGTAATAAAAATGTTAATTAAATTTTATTTGGAAAATAAATTCATATTTTTTCTAACCTGCTATGCATGTTATCAAGGTTTTTTTCTTTGTATTGTGGAACGTTTAGATAGAATGTACATTAGCATAGAGATATGGCAGTATTCCCTTAAGCTTTTAGTCCATGTTGACAAAATGAGGGTACTCGAATAGACTTATATCTTGTAATTAAAATTCAAAATCATGCTTTAAAAATTGAAAACAACTATAATAGTATATATTTTTGCCTTCTGAAGGATGTCGAACAATAAGTTTTCTCAAAATTATCATAGGCATTCATAAAACAAGAAAGGAAATTTCGACATATAACTTCTTTAGCTCTTCCTGAAAATATGGCTATTTTGAGATTAAAACTATTCTAGCAACGGTCCGATATAAATAGTGGGTGTATTTGTTTTCTATATTTTTTCACGTTTTACATTTTTTAGATATTTTCGATACATCAGTCTATATATATAAAACAGTTCCGTAACTGACTCATTCATTCATTCATTCATTCATTCATTCACTGACTGACTGACATACAACGCACAGACCAAACCGCTGGACCTAAAGGGCTGAAATTTTGCATGGCGATTCTTCTAATAGTGTAGGGGTGCACTAAGAGAGATTTTTCAAAAATTCTTCTTAGATTTTTTAAAATTAAATTCTTAAGCTGTTTTTTAAACTTTTTTTACGTTTGCATTTAAAATAATACATTGAGGGTTATAAAATTTATATCACGAGAAAGATTATAAAAATTCCTTCAAAATGAAATTTTTTCGAATTTTTAACTCCATTTCCTGATTTTTGGTGAATTTTTAAAGATTAATTTTTAGAATTTAATTTATTAAATGCCGATCACGTGATTTCTTTTTCTGGTACTTTAAATAAATTTATCGTCACGTGCCCAAAAAAAAAAAGACAAAAAAATATTTTTTTCTTGCTAATGCGGCAGACGATTGGACTTTATTTTGTCTATAAAAATATCCCTTACGATTTTTTTATAAATATGTTTTTTTTACATCAATTGTATACATTGATCGTCGTATTTATTATAAATATATATATATATATATATATATATATATTATTTTTTTTTGGAATTAATTGCATACATTGACCGTTGTATTTAATTTCAATGTACTCCGTAGCGAAGCGCGGGTTTTCAGCTAGTTTATTTATAAAACCCAAATATCAGTTTTATTCATAACATGCCGCTGTTCAGTTACAGATGATCTAATTAAATGTTCTTCGATACCATTAAAAATATTTTAGTTAAAGTAAAAACAGATTTTTTTTTAATCGTATATTGACTTTTCCGCAAATATATCCAATTTTCTTTAGGACTAAGACTTAATTGTTAACGGCGACAACGCAAACAGTAAACACAACATAGTGCATTTCTTCGCCAGAAACATGTCTTTCCCTTCAAACTTGCACCGAAGAGGAGAAACCTAACGACTGCTTCGTGTAACCTATCAAAATCGCTTTACCAGGGGCAGGAACGGAAACTTGCAGATATTTTCTTTTTACTTCACCGCCCCCAATTCTCCCGATCGCATCCTCCGCGACCGGAAATGAAGAGGAAGAGACAAGTGGTCGAACAGATATTGCGGTCGAATTGCGATTTCTCAAAACAACCTTTTAAGAACAAATGTTATTTCGGCGTCCCACACTTGAGAACAAATGGTCGCTCGTAGTTGGATCGCCGAAAACGAAAATGAAAGAGAGTTTATTGTGCTATTGTTTTTTGGTGAGTTTTTTGCAATTTAGCAGAGTACATTCAATATTTTTTTTTTCCTGAAGACGAATTTAAAATGCACTGGAAGATGTTCTGATATATTTATATATATATATATATATATATATATATATATATATATATATATATATATATATATATATATATATATATATATATATATATATATATATATATATATATATATATATTTGCATTTACCATTAACATAATAATATCCAAAAATAGTTTTTTAAAGTTGATAATAATATTTTTTTTTGGGTGCTGAGTCCCCTTAAAAAAATTGTCTACTACCAAAATTTTTCATGGGAGTCGGGAGTTTGACCTTTAAGCGGGCGCGCCAATAATAAAATTGCGGGCGCGCCCTGGTACAAAGTGCAACATTTTCGCAATTTTGAATGGTTTGTTTTTACAAATAAGGTTTGAATGTTCTAAGGAGTTTCTATTTATAGCTACACCCTTTCTGCACGTATGATTTTCTGACCCTTGTATTCCTCTCCATTCATTGTTAGACGTGCTTTAACTGTGGTAAACCAGCCATTATACTGGATTACAATACGGCAAAAGCAGGAGTTGATGCAGTCGATCAAATGTGCAGCTATTACACGGTATCCCGCATATCACGAAGAGGTACAATCTCATTATTTTTTAAGTTTTTGGACATAATAGGCATGTTGTCTCTAGATCCAATAAATCGGACAATTTTGAAATAAGGCGATTCTATCTGCGTTCTTTGCCCTTTAATTATAAATATACCTCAATATTATCAACATTTTGTATATTGTCGCAGAATTATTATTTTCAATTTGGAAAACAAATTTTATTACAAAAGGAATAATCAAGGTTGAAAGAGACGTTGCACTTTGTGTCACGCGCGCCTCCTGGTGTACCAAAAATTCTCGCCCGCTGAAGGGTTAAAACAAATTTATACTACCAAAAATTTTCATAGGGGTCGAGTGGTTTCAAATTTAAAGAAAATGGATCGCGGTAGAAAATACTTTGTGCACCACTGCTCTACGGTATTAACAAGAAAGCAAACACAAGCGGCCTGGTTATCTTTTACAATTACTGCTCATTTTTCCAAGTTTTGAAAGCGGTGTGATTTTTCCTTTACATTTATATTCCCTTGAAATGAATTTGTCTTGAGATGATAAGCTAATTTGTTTTAGATTTCGGAATTTGTTCACTGGGATTAATTCTCTTTTTGTATGTGTATTGATGAGAATTCTATATTAAACTGTCAGTGCCTCTAGTTTTAATTTTACACTTATTTGCATACCTACCGGAGCACACACTGAAATAGCCCACAACTAGCAAATTAATTTTTAGCTCACAAGGTTATTCGTAAAATTAATGCGGAAACAACAACATATTGTTGTCACTTTATTTGGCCACAGCTGTCAGTTGGAAGTGCCAAGCTTTCAGTTGTTGCATTTCATGTCATGAAATACGCCACTCCTCCCATTATAAATTGCTTTCGAAAAGCTATCGGGTATATATATGTTATATGGTTTAGAAATATATTCTGTCTCATTTAATTTAATTTTAAATGTGTAATATATTTTCTAAGAGAAACATTTTACGTTAACTATATTTTTGGATTTTAACTTTTTTAATATGATTGTATCCATCTGGTAAGAAAATTAGCATACATAAAGACTCATTTAAGATGTTTAATTAATCATTAATCTATTTAATAAATCATTAATCTATTAACTTTCAAATGGAATTGAAATACTCACTATCTATATATCTAAGTTGCTAGGTCGATTCTTTGGACAGTTCGTGATCGAAAACTACTGCATCAATTTACTTCAATTTGGTCTTAAACGAAAGATTTTAATCTATAGATGTGTCAAATTTGGTTTTTGTAAACGTAATTTCTATTGTTTAGCGATAATTTGATGTTAAAAAATTGCTTTTTGCGCATGCTCAGTAACATCTTTTAATTTGTATTTAGATATTTACCAAGCACAAGGCCGCATAAACATGTTAATTTGTTTATTTCGAGGAATCTCTCGAGCTCTCACTCTGCTTTTTTTATTTAAACTTTACATTAAAACTTGCCATTTAAACTTTAATTTAAAATGTGTGTAGTGATATATTTTTAGCGAAATCCTTTCACTATACAGCAGAAATAGTTGGCATAATCTATTCTGTTTTATGGACACTTTACTACAATTAAGTAAAATTCCTTCACAATATGTTTCTATAAATTTGAATAGGCGAAATTTGTAGAGCAAAAGGTTAATTTTGCATTATTTGTTTATTGGTTGCAATATTTTTTATTCCTTATTTTTTATTATTATGAAAAATAAAATATCATAATTAAAGTGGGGTAATTTAGAATTATTATAACTCGAAATATTATTTGTCAAATTTCAAAAAAATGTCATTTATTTAAACAGAAATATATAAGTTTTAATTCTAACTTAGAGTTTTTTAAAATAAATGGTTAAAACTTAGAACATGTCTTTTTCAATTCTTTTACTTTAATTTGTATTCAGAAAATTTTGAAAAAAACATTTACTTTTGAAAATAAGAGTTTTTAAAAATAAGTTACATAATTTTTTTTGAATTTTTTATTCTAATTATTTTAAATTTTTAATTAAAATAAAATATCATGTTCCTTATTTTTTATTATTCCTTATTTTTTATTTATTTATTTTATAAGGAAATCCTTTCATTATACCGTAGAAATAGTTGGCATAATCTATTCTGTTTAATGGACACTTTACTACAATTGAGTAAAATTCCTTCACAACATGTTTCTATAAATTTGAATAGGCAAAATTTAGTGAGCAAAAGTTTTATTTTGCATTATTTGTTTATTGGTACTAATTTTCTTTATTCATCATAAATGAAATCCTTTCACTATACAGTAGAAATAGTTGGCATAATCTATTCTGTTTAATGGACATTTTACTACAATGAAGTGAATTTCCTTCCCAATATGTTTCTATAAATTTCAATAGGCAAAATTTATGGTCAATATATAATTCCCTAAATTGAGAAAGTAAAACACTGTCAAATTCTCTCATAGTTGATGATTTATTAGAAAATTCTGTCTGTATGATCACAGGATGAAACTGTTTCAATGTACGTACCGCTAGATTTGTTCCGCTGATAATAAATTTTAATTAAACTTTTCGAAATCAGAGACCAACTCTAATTATTAGCTTGCTGCGCCAAAATTCAACCTTCAAATATGCATAAAAATTTCAAATTTCAAAATTCAACCTGTCTTTTACTTTTTTAAGGGGATCCAGGACACACAATTCTTCAAATTTTCAAAAACAATTTATTGCATAAAGAAATTTGTGTTCTTTTTCGCTTAAAATGACATTTAAATCATGTTTCTATCTTAAGTAGACCAGGATATATTAAATTTTTTTTGCATCATTCTAATAGCGGCCAATCTTTGTTTAAACCTGTAAATGCGTTTTTCAGCATGATGGTTTTTTTCACCATTTCTCGTCTTTAAATTGTTATAAGTCAAGAATCGTTAAAGATCAATGGTTAAAACTTAGAACATGTCTTTTTCAATTCTTTTACTTTAATTTGTATTCAGAAAATTTTGAAAAAAACATTTACTTTTGAAAATAAGAGTTTTTAAAAATAATTACATAATTTTTTTTGAATTTTTTATTCTAATTATTTTAAATTTTTAATTAAATTAATATTTAAAAAAACTCTAAGTTAGAATTAAAACTTATATATTTCTGTTTAAATAAATGACATTTTTTTGAAATTTGACAAATAATATTTCGAGTTATAATAATTCTAAATTACCCCACTTTTTAAAAAAAATTAAAGTTTAAAATTTTTTTTAAAACTTTATGAGAAGTTTTATGATGTGATTTTGTTTACAGTTTATATGGTTATCTATCACAAAAATATTCAAAATTTTAACTCAATAAATAAATAAAAATTTAAATGTGTTCCTGTTCCCCTTAATCTTCCGTAAAAGCCAAGCCGATTAACAATTTCTTGTCCAAAATGTGAAAACACGAAATATTGTTAACATCATATTTCCTAAACCATTTTAGATAAATAATAAATTGTCGTATTTATTTCAAACGTCTTATGTCCTAGCCAAAGAATCACATGTTTCTGCTATTTAAACATTAATTTACCTATGTCAAATTAAACATTAACTAAGCAATGGCCTAAAATGACAATTTAAAACTTAATTATTACTATACGCTTCGTTAGAAAATGAAACACATGCATTTATCATAAATTAAAGAGCGTAACTTATTACTAATTTGCACTTACATAGTTATGGCCGAGAGAGGAATTTATTTTCTAGCAAAGCATAATAAACTGTAACTGTAAAACTAGACTGATCATAAAAGGAATATTAAATATTAAGATATTGCTTCCTCTTCGACAAACAGAGTATCTAGGGTATTATTTGTTGTAATCAAAATAATAGAAATGCAAAGTTCTGTGTATTTCTATGCATTACTATACAGATATGGAACTAATAAAATACCAAAAATATGTTGTAGTAACATAATTATGTAAATTAGTTTACATAATTCTAATTTTATATAAATAACTCCATGAAAAATGTTGTTTAAGGGGACCGTGGACCTTCATTTGAGCAAATATTTTTTCTTATAACATTGATTGTGTAATTGTAAAAAAATATATATAAATTTATGTAGGAAAATAGCACCAAAATAGTTTTTTTAAAGTAAAAAATCATTTATGAAACTTCTACGAATTAAGTAATAAATGTAAGTGTAGTAATAACTTCAAATTTGTTTTTCTTAAAACATATTTTTCAAGGCTTTTTAGATTTTTTAAATGTTCCATGTGACTTAATCTTTGTTCAAAATTCATGAAATTGATAAGGAAGAATACTGATACTGTTTACAAAGAAACTAGGTATGTATTTTACAATTCGACTTCATTCAGGTCATTAAATTGGATTTATAACTTATTAAATGTCATAATTTTGATGAAAATCGGGATGGAATTCAGAAAAAAAAGTCTCTCAAAAATTAACTACTCAAGGGATTAAATAATTGATAACCAGATTTGTTTTTAATACAGTTTTAAGTGATTAAATTGCAAAATCGAGAAAATTTCTCAAAAATTAAATCGCAAAGAAAATTGGAAAATTTTGTTTATAAATTTTAAATTTTTAAGGACATCTTAAAATTATAATAATATTGGAAATTCCTTGTAAGGTATTCTATATACTCATGGTGAAATGTACCGGGTGGCCATAATTAAACTGACAGTGTTCACAGTGTTCTGTAGCGCGATCTACACTGCTGGCCACTGTAAATGCAACACCCAGAAGGAAACATGCAAATAACATGAAATTTACAACATACATTAGCGGAGGTGAGATATGCAAATGATTAGAATTTCAGCGCAGACGCACATCACGCTCGCCTTTGGCGCCACTTCAAAGCGCTATTTAAGGCTTGGAGATTTCGACGATTTCAAGTTCGGCAATTGTGTTTTTCTTGTGGTTTTTTCAAAAAAACGATAAATTATGCCTCGTCGAAAACCGATCATCTTTTGATCAAATATCCGAGTTCGACAGAGCAAGGATAGTGGCCTACCGAGATTGTGGATTATCTTTCAGGGAAATCGGTAGTCGTGTTGGACGAAACCAAACAACTGTATGCGGATATGTGATCGTTGGATGCAGGAGGGTACGACGGACCGGCGTGTTCGACCGCATCCACCTCAGCGCACCACTTCACGTGATGACAGGCAAATTGTGCCCATGGCAGTGACGGATCGCTCAGTCACATCACGAACCATAGCACAGCACATGCAGTCTGTAACGCAGCATCCAGTGTCTGCGCGTACCATTCGACGCCGTTTACAGCAGAGTGGTCTGTCCGCAAGACGTCCATTGCTTTGTCTACCCTTGACGCAGAACCACAGACGTCTCCGCCGCCAATGGTGCGATGACAGAAGGATGTGGACGGCAGAATGGAATGAAATTGTCTTTACTGACGAGTCACGCTTCTGTCTGCAACACCACAATGGTCGCATTCGAGTCTGGAGACACCGTGAAGAGAGGATGCTGAACAGCTGCGTTATGCACCGCCACACTTGTCCTGCACCGGGTATTATGGTATGGGGCGGTATTGGATATCACTCTCGCACACCTCTAGTACGCATTGCCGGTACTTTAAACAGCCAGCGCTACATCTCCGAGGTATTGGAGCCAGTTGTCCTTCCTTACCTTCAGGGCTTGCCCACAGCCATATTTCAACGGGATAATGCGCGATCACAGGTGGCACGCATTGTCGAACGGTTCTTCGTCAATCGCCAGATTGAATTGCTTCCCTGGCCACCTCGCTCTCCGGATCTTTCGCCGATAGAAAAC
Source organism: Dolomedes plantarius (assembly GCA_907164885.2). Classification (NCBI taxonomy): domain Eukaryota; kingdom Metazoa; phylum Arthropoda; class Arachnida; order Araneae; family Dolomedidae; genus Dolomedes; species Dolomedes plantarius. The sequence goes on from OU015490.1 coordinate 240,913,860, forward strand.
ATGTGGTCCATGGTTGCTCTACGATTAACCCAGATTCCATCCCCAGCTGCCACAGCAGATCAACTTTGGCAACGTGTGGAAGCTGCTTGGTCTGCTGTACCCCAAGAACTCATCCAAAGTCTCTTTGAATCAATGCCGAGGCGTGTGGCAGCGGTGATCTCCAACAATGGCGGCTACTCTGGCTACTGATTTTGGCAGGAACCACACTTCACAGAAGTCTATAAATTTAATCATTTGATACTTGGTCAACATGTTATCTACAAAATAAATTTTGTTGTGATATCTCTTGTCTTTCTTGGTGTTGCAATTTGGGTGGCCAGCAGTGTATTTGCGAGAATGACGCCACATTTTGTAGGAAGATTAAACAAGACGGGGGACGAAGGATTCCGCGAAAAATTAAATTAGTTCCAAAAGTCACCGCTAGGGGAATATTTGGCATCGTGTAATAGAAAATAGAGTGTTAACAAATGCAAATTAATACGGAATAAAATTACCTTTTATTATGCACATTTTCTTATTTAGTTCAAGTGCAATATGGCAACACTTTTAAAAAAGCGTAAAATCTACATAAACACCGATAAAGTCTCGTGATCTGCAATATCACGTACGCTGAGCAGAAGAAGAAGTTCTTTATTCAAATTTCACGTTACAGCCATTGGCACAGTGCCAGTTGCTTGGGTTTTAAAAGGCAATGTGTTACGTTTCGAATCAATCGGATTGAAAGTTTATGTGCAATGTCTCCTTCTTTAGTCGATCGTGCGTTACTGGTCAAATTATTTTACCTCAACCAGTGCAACGCGTCAGCCGCTCTTCGTGCTTTTAGAACGCACAAAAAATGCGTAAAGGTAACGGTCCTATGTCAGTTAATGGGCTAAAAGCAATGGTTGCGACGTTTGAGAAAACAGGTTCTCTGAAGGTTCAGTCAGGCAGAGGACGAAAACCTTTACCACAGGATACAATCGAAGCAGTTGCCACGGCGATTGTCGACAGAGGACCAGACAATATTGCTGCCACCTCTATCGCTCGTGGATTAGCTCGGAATATGGATATGCCTTACAGTACGGTATGGAAAATCTTACGAAAGATTATCAACTTCTATCCGTACAAGATCAGCCGTGTACAGGAGTTACTGTACCCCGACCATGATAAGCGATTGACTTTTGCTCTCACCTTTCTTGCCAGAATGGAGGTGGATGATGCTTGGCCGTGGAAAATCTTATGGGGAGACGAGGCCCACTTTTACCTGCATGGAACTGTGAATACCCAGAACTGCCGAATTTGGGATGACAAATCACCACATGCAGTCACAGAAATTCCCTTACATTCACCAAAGGTAACTGTTTGGTGTGGGTTCACAGCGGAATTTATCGTAGGTCCATTCTTCTATGAGAACATTACCCTGACAGGACCGGAAACCTGTTCTGTTACCGGAGAGAAATATCGCCACATGTTGAACAGCTTTGTCATTCCGGCACTTCAGCAAAGACAATACCTGGGGAAAACATTTTCATGCAAGATGGAGCCCCTCCACACGATGCTGTACGGGTGCAACAACTGCTACGACAGAAATTCACAACAGAAAGAGTCATTAGCCGCTACTTTCCAACTGCATGGCCACCTCGGTCGCCTGATCTTATTCCATGCGACTTCTGGCTATGGGGTTACCTTAAGTCCAAGGTCTATCAAGGAGTGGTCCAGGACCTGGCTACGTTGAAGGATAACATATCACGGACTGTACGGGAGATTCCTGCAGACATGTTACTTTCTGCTGTTGTGCATACTGTGCACAGAATGCAATATGTGGTCCACAACAACGGCAGCCACATTGAACCTCATTTGAATGCAAAATAAAAGGTAATTTCCGTATTGATTTGCATTTGTTAACACTCTATTTTCTATTACACAGCGCCAAATATTCCCCTAGCGGTGACTTTTGGAACTAATTTATTTTTTCGCGGAATCCTTCGTCCCCCGTCTTGTTTAATCTTCCTACAAAATGTGGCGTCATTCTCGCAAATAGATCGCGCTACAAAACACTGTGAGCACTGTCAGTTTAATTATGGCCACACGGTATATATGTTCAAAATTTCATACCTCTATGATAAAAAGAAGAAAGATAAATTTTAACATCCACCGTTTCCTTAAACTGTACTTCAGTCCGAGTGTAGAAATTTCATAGTGCTGATTGGTTGAAAAACATTTAGAAATTCTTTTATACGAGAATCACTTAAATGTTGCAACCCGAGTTTTTAAATTCCTCGGGAATGGGGTAGCTGAGCGGTAGCACTCTAGGACCCGAAATTGGGGTTCTCAGTTTGAATACAGACGAAGGATATGAAATACCTAGGCCGGATTTTGGCACATTAACCTTTTTCCCTACGGGGTGAGATAGCATGTATTTCAAGAATGAATATATATATATATATATATGTGTGTGTGTGTGTGTGTGTGTGTATATATATATATATATATATATATATATATATATATATATATATATATATATATATATATATATATATATATTATTTTATATATAAACCCTTGAAGGTCATTCTTACAAAGGGGGTGCATGAAATTTCCAGTTCTAACGAGGGAATCAGAAAAATGGCCGCGTTAGCTAAAGGTTAAATCCATATCTGAAAGATCTTCCATGGAGTCAGAGGATGGGAGATGGTGCGAACCTTCCAGATGTAGCCCTTGGGGGTACTCGGTCAAAATTGAGGAGGCACTTGGCTCAAGTCGGATTGTGACCCTTGAAGTGACATTGTAATTCGGACCCACATTGCTCTGCCTGCAGTTCAGGCCTGGTACTGGCAGGGGGAGGGGGAGCGTAAGTCATTAACAGTAACAAAGAACTGAATGTTTCTTTTTTTTTTAGAATAATGTGTTCAAAGTGAAATTTTTAAACTGATCTACGATGAACAAGTTTCTTTAAAAAGAAAAAAGAAGATAGAAGTCCATCCTGTGTTCATGAAATTATAGGTTATTGATTTGTATTTATTTAGATGACCATAGGAATTATTTTGAATCAGAAATGTGCCGTTAAACGTATAGTGCATTATACATAAACTAAATCTTGTGTGCTTTGATGTTTTATTTTTTAAAAAGTTTTAATTACAAAATTAGAATATGTTTAGTTTTGATATTTCTGCCGATACATTTGCTTTGTTTATAGAAAAATTCTCTTCTGTATATAAGAGTAGTTTACAATTAATTTTTCTTTAGGATTTATAAAAATTCTGTTTATTCAGTTTATATAATGATACGATTATTTTTCCCAGGAATAATCACAATTCACGACTTGAGACAGACGAAGTAACGTGTTAAGCCCAAAGTACGAACACCAAAGAAATTAATATTTTTTCAAATAATGGTTTTCATAACGATGGAAAAAGCATAGTTTGACTCATATACATTGAAATTTCATTTATTTTACAGTATATATTTATCTGCCTAGGTGCATTAATTCAAATTTGCCATTTTGATCATTGGTATCCTAATACTTTATGTGAATAACTAACAGTTTTCAATATTTAAAACATATTCGAAAGCATTTTTTAATTTATATTTTAAAGTGATAAAATATAAAATAATAAATTTTTTTCGAATATTTGAGATCGAACTGGATCCCGTCAAGTGCTAATTAATACCCTTGTGTCTGTCTACGACACATATGGGTAAGTAAAATCTGACCAAAAATTTCCTCCCAGCGGTTTGTAGGGCTGAGAGAAGGGTACGAGTTACTCAGATGCCATCCCTGAGGGGGATCGATTCAAATTACCAATTAAATTAGGCATTTCGAGAAACAAAAAACTTTTGCAATGGGCGAATGATGAAAGACTGAGGAAAGATTGAAAATAAACTATAATTGTTATCTATAGTGATATGATTACATTTGTTTGGAACATGGCTTGATCTGTTACGTGTTCCGAAATTGCGGGAACCGCCCACCTAATAGTCATGAAAACCAACGTATCTCACGTACATTAATATTTAAACGTAACTTCCTTTTAGTTCAAAATATTAATCGGAAATTGCTTTAATTTTGCGTTATTTACTCCTGCTTAATTCAGAAGTAAATTATATACTATTTTAGTATGTATATATATATATATATATATATATATATATATATATATATATATATATACAGTCGAACCTCCATATATCGAAGTAGCAAAATGCCGAAAAAAAATTCGATATATAGAAATTTCGATATATAGAATTGATCTTAGTTTTATCATAATTCTCCTAAAAAATTAAAATTAAAGCTAATTTTCGCATACGAATCTCCATTTCCAATTTATATGCGAATCACATTAAATGAAAGTTAACTAAAAAATGAATTAATGTGAAAGATTTATTGAGTACTATATACCTTTAAAAAAACAATAATCCAGACAGTGGTTACAGTAATCACAGTTACATTCTTTTAAAAAAAAACTTGGAATATCTTGCTGAACAGCCAGTTTTGCGGAAAGTCCATCAAAGAAATGCTCGCATTTATTCAGTCCATTAAAAACTTTATCAGGGGTCCACGAAATATTGTTTCAAACGCCAAAAATTGGGAGATTTTATTCTAAAGTGGAATAAAATCTCCCAATATGTGGTGAAAAAATGTCGATATATAGAGATTTTTTTGATATATAGAAACAGTTTTTCTATGTAATGAACATGGAGATTTGCTAAGAGTTCGATATATAGAAAATTTCGATATAGGGAAGTTCGATATATGGAGGTTCGACTGTATATATATATATATATATATATATATATATATATATATATATATATATATATATATATATATATATATATATATGTGTGTGTGTGTGTGTGTGCGTTTGTTTTTATATATATATATATATATATATATATATATATACATATATATATATATATATATATATATATATATATATATATATATATATAATTTATTTATTTATTTATTTATTTATTTGGGGCATTGGGGGCCCAGTTGGCAAAGTCAGCTAGCCAGTGATCTGAACATCCCTGGTTCGTTGCTCGTCACTGACAAATCCACCGTCCTGTAAACTAAAGGCGGCTAGTGCACGAAAAATCTGTCGTGGCTGCAGTGTCCTCAAGTTCTCAAATTTTTCCTCTGGGATGTGTGGGGTACACTTGACCCGGCACATCCAGTCACCTCCAGTTTTTCTCGTCACTTCACTTGGCTCAAAATTTCAGGACCGGTTCGTAGCCATGTCGGACTCGGACCCCTGTGGTGCCATTTAAAACCGGAGCTCCCCCCCCCCAGTCCTCTGCCCCTTAGCCTATATACACTTGATTTGAAATTGCTGTCGGTCAAGTGGGATAAAAAACAACTGTATATATATATATATAATACGTACCTTATATGTACGGTGTTTGTGGTTTTCCTATGTTTGGTGTTAGGTTAAATCTTTTATTTTTCGGTAATGTAAATGAACTTGTTTCATACAAAAGATGATATTACTCTCATATTAAGCTGTACAGAACTCTGCTTTGCACGCTAATAGATGCTGGATAATGTGTAATTGCATATCCGGTAACACAACATTTATTACTATCTGCACAGTATCCAGTAAAATAAAAAAGGCGCGCATATCAAATCGTTTAAAGTTAACATGATACAAATTTAAATCGCGAGAACTATAAAACAACAATTTAAAAAAATGTTAAAAGAGAAACCGGGGAGATGCCTCATCCCCAGAACTGTGTCCTCGTAACGTGAATCTTAGGGCCTGTGTCTGTTAACCTGCATTAATGAACACAGACTATGTCTTATATTTCAGACTACGTCTCATGTTTGGAAAATAATGAACTCTGAGTAGGTTCATTTACCAGTAAACTACCATTACTATCTTCCGTTAAATTGCTGACATAACTAAGCTTATTTGAATATTTTATGTAATGTATAGAGAATCTATGCTCACTTCTACCCAGACTTGGGTGTATATAATTTGAAGTGGCTCTCTATTTGAATTTGAACCACACACAGTTTATACATGAAACAATGTTTATTGAATTCGTTGCACATATAATTGGCTTTTACAGCAATAAGCATGCGTACTACTTGTACGGAATGTATAAACACAGCTTTCAAGAACAATATATTTTTATACTCACGAACAGTAAGTCAAACCAGCAGTACTGCCACGTAAACTTCTGGCCCGCTAAGCACTAGCGCTGGATGACACCTTTTCTACCTTAACAACCTCCCCCTTTCTTTATTAATGACGCTGCGTGGTATTTATACTAAGCGCGTATGCCGAAATTAGCATATCTAAAGCAGCTTCTTTAATTCACTCAAAAGTTCGATTCTTGTGAATCGAATCTTGTGTATACCTTACAAATGGAATCATTCGATATTATCGCAGGGTTCACTTTACTTTACAAATATGTTGTTTAAGGAAAATGAAGCAATTGTTGCGCAAAAAAATTTCAAAAGAACTCGATATCGCCGGTCAAATGCTGTGCAGATCACATCAATTCAACCTCTCGTTTAAGGATAAATAATTTTGCAAATAAATACAAGTTACGATTACAATAAATAAGTGATCTAATTTAAATATAATAAATAATTTAATATTCGCACTGTTATGGAATTTTATTACTTATCCTTATACCATATACTTATCATGATAATGATTAATGTATACAAGTTTTACGATGCTTCAAAATTTTCAAATTGTTCTGTGATACGATTGTTATTAAAGTATACAAGTTATTAGACATTTGAAAATTTTAAACTCATTCTTTTTTCCTATAGTGTAAACTTAATTTAAACTTAATTTAAATTTTATCTTAATTTATATATATATATATATATATATATATATATATATATATATATATATATATATATATATATATATGCTGTATGTATATATATATATATGTATATATATATATATATGTATATATATATATGTATATGTATATATATATATATGTATATATATATATGTATATGTATATATATATATGTATATATATATATGTATATATATATATATATATATATATATATATATATATATATATATATATATATATATATATATATATATATATATATATATGTATATAATCTTAATTTGCTGAAAAGTTCTGTGACTGCAGAAAGTGTAATTGGTAGTTCTGTTTTTGTCTTATATGCAATAAAGAAAATACAGTCGCAAGTTACGTCATAAAAACTAGGTTCTACCTTAACCTTTATTTATATATATATGTATGTGTGTGTGTGTGTATATACATACATTCCAGTAAATTAGATGCTGATGCATTAAGTAATCAAGGAATCAATAGGTCAGCTAACAAGCAAAATAGGACACTCACGAGACAAATTTCTAGGTAAACTTGAAAGTTTACCCTATCGAACCACAAATTATAGTAATTATACTCGAACTGTGGAAATTGTAGAAAAAAAAGAACTTTTATGAATTAGTGGAATTAATTTTAAATTAATGACATGAGATTTCACATTAAAGATTTGATAAATGTATAAAGTTACAGGCGTAAAAGTTTTTAAATTATATTGTGATTCAATTACTTGCTTGGGGTTAAATGCAATTTTCATCATACGCTAGAGTATAATCCAAACCCATCTCAATGTTTCTTAGGATAAGAAGATTTATTAAGAAATGCTATATTTATTTTTGTGAGGAAAAATTCATCTTGTATTACAACTATTTTCTATGTCTTCAAATTCTCCGACTAAAAGAAAGTTAAAAGTAGTTAAATTTATTTTCATGTGTCTTATATTTTTCATCTGTGCTTGTCAAGTTCATAGATGTTACATTGAATGAAAAAATATAGATCAGTGCTTCTGTAAAATTTTCTCCATATACATTCTCTGGATCATATTTCCCTTTAGTATAATTTTAATCGAAGTTAGACATTTCATCAATGCTATACACACAGGAGAGGAGAAAGGAAAATTCGCTATCCGATAAAATTCACATTCATCCAGATGAAATAATTCATTGATCATTAACGTTATTTGATAAATAGTTTAATATGAGTTATGTTTAGAGTACTCATCACCATGATAATTAGGGTCTACAATCTTCATGGATTCTTTGGCATGTCATGTCTAACGACCAAGTGTAATTCACAAAGCAAAAAGTTTCCCACCAGTAAGGCAACAACTCTGAATAAACTGTAGGCTTGTCACTGCAGTAATAACCAAGTGTAAGTTAAACACCTTCAAATATTAAAACACATTAAATGTATATTAATAATCGACAATTTTGTGTCTCTTATCCAGCAAATAGAAGACCGTAACGAATCCGTCGCTATTGATTGTTTTCAGTTCTTTCCACATCTAAGAAGATTAAACAATCCATGATTTGTGAACCAAAATCTACACAGCTGGAGATAGGTAAAATCCGTTCACTGAATTCTTCACAGGAGACGGAACTAATGCAGTAACAGATATCTCGAGCGTGATTGGGGAAAATTGTCCAACGTAGCCAGTGGACATCCTCTATTTATCATTGGCTCCTCAGTTTTATATACGTAATTACAAGTACGCTGGATATAAAACTAGGTTCTACCTTATCCATATGACTTGCTTTAACTACGGAAAGTCACTTGTAAATAAAATTTTTAATATTTGATATTTTATTGAGGGTTAATCTCCTCTGAGTTTACTTCTATATGCCCCATATATATATATATATATATATATATATATATATATATATATATATATATATATATATATATATATATATATAAAACAGTTCCGTAACTGACTGATTCATTCATTCACTGACTGACATACAACGCACAGACCAAACCGCTGGACCTAAAGGGCTGAAATTTTGCATGGTGATTCTTCTAATAGTGTAGGGGTGCACTAAGAAAGATTTTTCAAAAATTCGTCTTAGATTTTTTTAAATTAAATTTTAAAGCTGTTTTTTAAACTTTTTTTACGTTTGCATTTAAAATAATACATTGAGGGTTATAAAATTTATATCACGAGAAAGATCATAAAAATTCCTTCAAAATGAAATTTTTTTCGAATTTTTACCTCCATTTCCTGATTTTTGGTGAATTTTTAAAGATTAATTTTTAGAATTTAATTTATTAAATGCCGATCACGTGATTTCTTTTTCTGGTACTTTAAATAAATTTATCGTCACGTGCAAAAAAAAAATACACAAAAAAATATTTTTTTCTTGCTAATGCGGCAGACGATTGGACTTTATTTTGTCTATAAAAATATACCTTACGATTTTTTTATAAATATGTTTTTTTACATCAATTGTATACATTGATCGTCGTATTTATTATAAATATATATATATTATTTTTTTTTTTTAGAATTAATTGCATACATTGACCGTTGTATTTAATTTCAATGTACTCCGTAGCGAAGCGCGGGTTTTCAGCTAGTATATATATATATACCAGGTGGTTATAATTAAACTTCCCCTATAAACGGCATCCTACAACGCAAACGGGTGAACGGAATGCAACGAAATTTTGCTTATTGGCTATACACGAAATGCCCTCACGGAATTTCGAAAAAAAAATTTTGTTCCAAAATGTCCACCAGAGGGTGAATGAAGGTGGTCACGTGGAGCAGCTTTCCCTACATCGTCCTGAACACGATTAACAACTGCTCCTCTTGTGCAATTTCGTCCTAATCTGTTCTTGTTTCTGCAAACTGAACTGTGTTTGTTTCTCCCTTACCTTTACTTAATGTGGTTCGATGACTAGGTGATCAGAAACTAGTCAATAAATGTTAATATTGTTTCTGTATTCCGTTTTGGTCTTTTATTGTGTTAAATTTCATGTTTTTCCCGAAAAGGCACCCTCTGGGGAAATATTGGAACTAAGTTTTTTTTTTTCGAAATTCCGTGAGCGCATATCGTGAATAGCCCATATACAAAATTTCGTTGCATTCCGTTCACTCGTTTGCGCTGTAGGATTCCGTTTATAGGGGAAGTTTAATTATAACCATCCGGTATATTTATATATATATATATATATATATATATATATATATAACATATAAAACCCCAAAACCCTTTCAAAATTCTAAATTCTTTTAAATTTCCTTGGACTAAATAATTACGCATTTCGATTCCAAGAACAAAGGAATTGACTTTCAGGCATCTTTTATATAAACCCTGTAAACTCCTATACAGCCCCTTTAGCTTTCTATTTTGTCAGAACCCAGGTATCAGGGTGCTATTCAATGGCTGCAAGACTTTGAGCGTGACGTGACTAGACCTCTATTAGGTTATAAATAAGCGTGCTTCAAGGTACATGTACGATTTTGGGATTTGCAATAGCCCCACTATGATGTAGTGGAGAAAAATAAAGTTGTGCCGAGAGTTGCGGTGTTTTCCTTGTGTTCAGGCTGGTGGGAACAGAATGAGAACTTGACATACTTTCGAATACACCAGGGCAACAGCCCGCCCTACCGGTTACATGACTACGTTTATGCAGGTACTGAATCACCTTATAGACTTTCGCGGCGCATCGCACGCCGGCTAGCACCCTTTCTCCCGCCTGTGCTGCCGCCTGTGTTGATGTCATATATATATATATATATATATATATATATATATATATATATATATATATATATATATATATATATATATATATATATATATATATATATATATTTATTTATTTATTTATTTATTTATATATGGAGGGTGCGTGTGCATGCATGTATGCATTTCAGTAATTAATCTATATATTAATTTCATTGGATTCGTTCTCCATTTCAATGAAATTTCAAATGTAGAAGGGTTATTTGTTGGAATTTTTATGCTCTACGAGCATATTTTTATCCGCCAGAGTTTAAAAAACCAAGACCTTCCGCTGAAGTCTGATACTGCATTCTACATAACACATACCAGCAAGGGAACTCGACCCGAATGCAGATGGATATCTCCCTGTATCTGCTTCATATTCATATAGACTGCCGTGAACGAACCCTTTTGGATTCGTTCACCTCAAGATTAACCTATGGAGAAGTTTTATCTTCTATTTACAGCTACATAAATGAAGATAATGAAACAAAAATGATATTTTCAGATAGCCTGAACTTTTCTGCACCTTGCAACAGGATTCATTTTATAAATTTCGTCCACCAAAGTAGTTTCTGGGTGTTGAAAACACATTATACCATATTTTTTCTCGAATAATTTAAATTTTAAAATATGATTTGCATTTTTATTGAAAAAACAAAAAATGCCCCAAGATGTGAAATTTCTTTCTTTATTACGGAGTGGAATTTAAAAAAAAAATCTTTAACTCCAATTTGTCAATTCTTGGCCAAATTTTCTCCATAGGTAAACATTGAGTGAGCGAATCCATAGGATCAGTACACAGCAGCCTTAAACCGTATCCTCAAAGGCTGCAAACATGTTTGAGAAGAGCTAGTATTGTATTCTTAGGTTCTAGAACCGCAATTCCAGTACCCTAGCCATTTGGCAATCGTTCGAGTTTGGAAAGAAATGATTCTTAGTTGTAAGCAAAATCAGAATGGTACGAGTCCTTCGGAAACATTTTCTAACTGATGTAAAAAAGCTACCGGAATCAGGATATTTCAACGATGGAATTTGTGAACTTTTAAAACACACTATACCAGATTTTTTCCCCGAATAAATTAAATTTTAAAATATAATTTGAATTTTTTTTAAATGAAAAATGCGCAAAGATGTAAAATTTCTTTCAAACCTTGGGAGAAAGAAATATAACTCTATTACGAAGCACAATTTTAACAAATCTCTAAATCCAAGCAATCCTCGTCGGCATTCCTTCGACAAATTTTCTTCATACGTTTACATTGAGACGAGCGAATCCAGTAGGGTTAGTACAAAACAGCCTTAAGACGATTGATGATAGCATAATATTAAGTGATCCATTGTGGGGTATCTTAGCATATTGGGAAACTAATGTATTATACAGGGTGGTTATAATTAAAGTTCCACTTTGGAATGGTCATAAAAGGAAAACTACTGGACCAAATGTTATCAAACTTGGTAATAGTTTAAAGGATGTCATGGGAATTTCTTTTTTGCCAAAAAAAAAAATAAATAAAATACAAAAACTCACCACCAGGGGAGAAATGGAGCTGTATGCAATATTGTTAAACGAAATAAGGGTCGGAATCTAACTTAACCTTTTGTTACATGGGTTTAACATTTTGTATGCCCTTAAGAAGCATTGACCTAAACAAAATTACCATTTAAAGTGTGCGCATTCCGGAAATCGTTTTCTTACAGATCGCTAATTTGTGAATTTTGAAACCTGACTTCGGTCCTAAGACATGAAGATATCGGTTTAAAACGTTTCAGAAACGATTAAACACGTTTTAAACCGATGTCTTCGTGTCTTATTTCGTTTTACAATATTCCATACAGTGTCATTTCCCCCTCTGGTGGTAAGTTTTGAACTTTTATTTTATTTTTTTTTTTGGTGGAAAAGAAATTCTCATGACCTCCTTTAAACTATTACCAAGTTTCATAACATTTGGTCCAGAAGTTTTCCTTTTATGACCATTTCAAAGTGGAACTTTAATTATAACCACCCTGTACATTTACAAGCTTTGTTAAAATCATTTGATTAAAAACAGTTTGGTAAAGATATTGTGTGGCTCAGTTCACTTAACGTTAAACTTAACTCTTACTAGAAGAAACTAACTGAACCACACAGCAAATTATGGGATAAAAGATTCTAAGACAGCTCATAAGGTCGCTGGGTTTTTCCCATGACTGTATTCTGGATACTAAGAATTCAATGTTCAACTGGTTGAAAACCTTCAATGATGACAACTTGACGATGCTCAAACTTGTTAATGATGACAAGCATGTTGAAAAAACTGACTTTATTGAAAGGCGAAAACTCAGCTAATACAAGGCAATGTTTAGATACTCACGCCGCGGGAAGGAAGATTAGCGATGGCAAAAACTACAGCAGTATCGCCATCTAGTGACAATTAAACGAGTTATTTAAACTTCTACACAAAAAAAAAATGCAAATAAAAAATCAAAATCCAACAGATATTATAATTTCTGAAAAGAACATAATTTCTATAAACTTCTATAGTATTAACCCAGACACTTGAGGGATAAATGCGAATGCATCTTTTACAAAATATTAAAGATAAATTTTGTGTGCGCCGCCCACATCGTGTACTGGTTAGCATCACAACCAAAGCAGGCGGGGGTTTTGGTCCCCTCATAGGGAACCATGTTGGTTCACCCATGTAGAGCTCCCATAATTATGTTGCAGCTTAAATCGCGGTGCGAATAAGCAAATGTTTTTGGGACAAAGTCCCTGCTGCGTTGGAAAAGAAACAGTTTTGAGAGTTTATCGGGGTTTGTTTATACTCCCATTTGGGATATATATTATCCTAATATTATTTAAGAATCTTAACATAGATGGAATTAGCTTTCTCTTACATATACTTTCTTCTTTGTTGATTTACTTTAACGGAGGACAGTTATAATGCGATATTTTAGGTTTCTTATATTCATTAAAAATGCCGAGCCAAATAAAGGATCCCATTTTTCTCAATGAACTCTTTAATTAATCTAGATTAATTGCCATGTCAAGTGGATAATTAATGACTTAAATTTAGAGGGATTTTTTTTTCTCAATTAAGTTGTAAAGAGGCTTTTCATTAAACAAATCTGTCTTTTATCACAATGCCTTTTTTTTCTCCTTTATTATGCGAAGATATATTTTATTAAAGTCTAATTTTCGCTCCATACATAGTATCCTAAATGAGTTTTGAAGTGTACATTTCAAAATTAAATTCAATTTAAGAGTAAACAACCTAGATATGTAAGATATTTACCCTATGATATATAATTCTCGTCATAGTTGTGAATAAATATACATGAGGCTAATATTTTCCACAAATAGAATCTACGGCTTTCGATAGAAATTTCTCTACCAGACAACTATTGATACTTAGGTAAGTACACAAAGTGTTTTAATAGGATAGGACTTGCTTCAAGTTTAGAGATATTAATTACAAGGTGTGTATTAATTACAAGGTTACAATTTTCGGTGACAATTTCTAATTTTTTTCTTTTTTTATTAGCCAGTTTTCCAATCTTTTTCCCATTTCGCTCCATTAAATATGCTTGCTTTAAAACTTTAATGACAATTTTTGACTATTTTAGGAAAATTTCAATGAATTTAGGGGAAAAACTACTAGATTATTTTGGTTGGATTTGAGGGGTAATGCTTTATTGCAAAATGGTGAAAGAATTCAGATTGGCGTTTTAATAATAAAAAGGTTTGAGATTTATTTCATATATATATATATATATATATATATATATATATATATATATATATATATATATATATATATATATATATATGTCACATATGACAATTATATATATATATATATAATAACAATCGTGAAAACGCCTGTTATTATTGAAGAGGTTGCAGTCACATATAATCCTGAAGGTAAAATGCAGCCTGGCGGTAACCAAATACACAGCTAAATAAATACATCGTCAGTCACTTAATTTTCCTTTATTTGATCAAACTTCACGAAAACCACTTCTCCAGCATTACTTCGAAAACCTGGCTCTCCGGCTATCTCAAAATACGAAACGCTTGAGTACGCGTCCACTGTAATCGCTTACATTGCCCGGTATATTTTATTCTTTTCCCGCTCACTGCATAACGCGCCAAAATATTGCTTAGACATGCAATTCGAACCTCCTGGAATAATCCCTTCCCGTCAAATTCTTCAAGGCTGCTCAATTCTATTAATAGCTTTTTGCAGCGTTCCCGTTTCGACTCCTTTGTTTCGCGTTACTTTATGAAATGTGAATAATCCCGACGTTTGACGCCTTAAAATTCAGATCTGCTCTGAAAGCCCCCTTTAAATTATTTTAACTATTCTACCCATGTTCTGAAGTATTTCCAATATATATTCATTATATGCGTGCGAATCTAGTTGTAAACTGAACTGAATATATTTGATATTTGTTATTGATTTGAAATACATCTTGAAAAAATCGGATATTATAGCGAAATTTTTCAGGATGAAAATACTTCTGGAGTTAAAATATGAAATACTTCTGGAGTTAAAATTCCTTCTGGAGTTAAAATATGAAGGAAATCGTGATAATAGAAATTAAATAAATACTGTCGAGTGGCATACTGTTTTTATGAAGTTTTGTACTGATCTTACTTTGGACGTTAAATAACATAACCTTTCATTGCCTCAAAACAATCAAAACAAAGCAATTATATAATCCTAAGAGAATTATTTATAAAAGCTATTAAATGAACATATATCTTTCGTCACGTTGGAGCAAATAAGTCCCCCGGTTTAATGTACAAATTAATTGATGGTAAAAGCCGTGAATTCCGTATTTAAAATACATTTTAATCGAGCGAAATATTAAGTCTTAACCCTTTACTGCATGATTTTTTAAAATTTGAAATAAAAATTATTTTTAGCATGCTATGGTCATATATAGCAGTAGAAAAATAAAAAAAAAATTCAAACTTAAATTATAACATAATTACATAACGTTTTATTAGTGTATCAAATTTGATACAATGCGTGTATGGGCATCTTTTCTTATGTATCAAATTTGATACATTGTGTAACACAATACATAATCAAATGATCAGTAAAACGTAGTTTATTCTCATTTTATACATGAAAAGATCTAAAACAATTATTGGACTTGTTGAAACATAGAAACACACCACATTTTTCACATTTTAGAGATGTTAATTTTCCACATTTAGGATATTTACATCTTTGTCTATTCTCAGAAAGAATTGGGAAATGTCCAATTCCATCTTTGCGAACATCACTTGGGGGTATATATGATGTAGTACCTTTCTTGCGTTTATTCTGCAAATGTTCTTCAATATTTAATGATGGTCGTCCTCGTTTGTTTACTGTATTCACTCCCTGCTTACACAAGGCATCTGCTATCTCTGCTCTGAATTTCCATAAAGGGAATCTTTCTTGATTTGCGTCCTTTTCTGGTCCAGACTTTCTTACTCTTAGAAACAAAATCCACGCATTTACAATACTCATATCAAGTAAATGGTAAAACAATCTGAAGTACCATTTTTTGCTCCTGATACTGATGTGAATACGTCCTAAGAAACTATCTAAAAGGTCAACGCCCCCCATGTGTTTATTATACTCAGTAATTACAGCAGGGCAGTCAATTGAAATTATTTCCTTTTGTTTTTTATCATAGCGATTTACTGTAGAAACAGGTAACTGTCCAACAAACGATGAGGCTAAAGTCACCACTTTGTTATCCTTCCATGCTACAGTTGAAATTTTGACATTATTGACTGTTGCAACAATTTCACAACTGACACCTCTATCCATTTTTTGCATATCTTTTTCTTGAGGTAAAATACAGTTTGGTATTCTATTTCGTCTTATAGTTCCTAATGAATGAATTCCTTCTTTAGCTAGGTAAGATATCAGATCTAGTGAAGTGTAATAGTTGTCGAAATACACTCTAAAGTTTTTGTTTCGATCAACTTTTCTACAGAGCCTTACAACAACATTCGAGCTGGGACCTAGATCAGGTTCATTTGGGTGAACAACATTTTCCTGACCAGAATAAATTTCAAATGCATATGAATAACCGGATAAACCACATAAAACAAACAGCTTATATCCCCATTTATGGGGTTTAAGGGGAAGATATTGTTTTAGAAAATGTCTGGATTTTGTGGCACAGATTTGTTCATCGACAGAAAGGCAAGATTCCATTGGAACAGTATGAAATCTCTCTTGTAGTGTGCTCAAAATTGGTCGGATTTTGTGTAAACGATCATGCTCTGGATGATTTTTAGGTTGGTGCTTGCTATTGTCATTAAAATGCAGAAATTCTCTTATTTTTTCAAATCTATTCAAACTCATGCATTCTTTTATTGTCTCATTACCCAAGATGGTGGACCAATATGACCTAACATTAGGTAAACGTACTATAGACATCATTATACACATTCCTATAAACTGCTTAATTTCTAAAATTGTTACATTAACACACTTTTCAGGGTCTTTTTGTACACTATATAAATTTGTCTGTTGCACTATGTGTTCAATCAAATGATCTGTAAAAAAATATTTGAAGAAACTTAGAGGAGTGGCTAAATTCATAATATCAGAAGGGAGGTGCTCATCTCCTCGAAAAAGCAACTGCTCATCAGTTAGTATTAAATTTCCGTTTTTCCATTTAATTATAGGCTTTTCTTTTTTTGCTTTCCTTTTGTTTTTACTACAGCTGGGTATGGATATCTCAGGGTTTTCAGCAACATCAATATCATCATCATTACACAATATATTATCATCATCATTACACAATATATTATCGTTACCTTCTGGTTCTGGATCACTATCACCTTCAGAAATATTTGAGTCTTGATTTTGTACATAATTTGGATCTTCTATGGTATCA
The DNA here is from genome assembly GCA_907164885.2 of Dolomedes plantarius. NCBI lineage: Eukaryota > Metazoa > Arthropoda > Arachnida > Araneae > Dolomedidae > Dolomedes > Dolomedes plantarius. Next base: position 240,931,319 of record OU015490.1, read on the forward strand.
TCACTATCAAAATCCAATCCGTCTTCACTATTATCACTCAAGGGTCCGGACATTAATTCTTCAATTTCCTTTTGGCTTAAAAATTTTTTTCGCGCCATTTTCTAAAAGAAAGCGTTATCACACATTGTATCATTTTTGAAACATATATTTACAAAGTTGTTTGATTTTTTCTATAGACTTAAATAAAGATTTAATTAGTGATTAAAAATCTTACATACCTGTAGAAGAAGAATATAAAACTGTCTAACGTTCACAATTACTTTTTAACGAAATAAAAATAATTCAAAAGTTGATGTATTGAATTCCTACCAGAGATCACAATTTCACAATTTGGAAATGGACTAGTGGTGCCATCTATTATTCTAAAAGGCAAGTAAATCACAGTTGGAAGACTATTTTGTGTTTCAAAAATGATACAATGTGTACAAAAAGAAAAAAAATATTACAACTGACAATTACATTGCATTTTGCATTTATGTATCAAATTTGATACAGTATGCAGTGAAGGGTTAAGACTTAAGTTAGTGCAAGTCTGACTAGAAACTTGATAAATACTTCACTGTAAGCTGCCAGGTAAGCTGAGAATTTTCTATGAAAAGTTTGAATTAGAAATATAAGTTAAATTGAAACGTACGAAGATAGATATCGTTCAATATTTACATGAATAATTTATGTAGGAGACCACTTAGTTGAGAAATGGCGTTATTATCAATATAAAATTATTTACTCAACGTAATATCTCTATTAGTTAAATAAAATTATATAATAAAACTTGAGGTTATTTAATTGTGATTCAATACGCTCAAACGTTTTACAATAAGAGCCATATTTGCATGAATGCAGTATCCTTTAGAGGACAGTAATTATAGTAAAACAAGTTTCTGATAATATTACATCATAAAAAATCTACTACATTAGGTATTTAACCCCTTAACTATCGTACAATTTTCAAGAAAAAGTAAAAAAAAGTGTCTATTTTTCCGGAGGGTTCCATTTATTTGTTGATCTGCCACATCTAGTTTTTAAAAAAAAACCTATCCCTAATTGCATTATAAATAGTTTGGTGCTGCCGTCTGGTATGCAAAATAAGAAATAAAAAAATTTCAGGGTAAATGAAATGGATTGTTTTTAAGCTTTTTGGTGCATTCATTTTGTACACTCCAGCCCGGAAATATCACGGGCACGAGAAATAGAGGGAGAAATCTTACAGCGTAATTTTGACGGGAGCGAGAAGGAAGGGATGTAAGTGTATTCTGTTCGTGTAAAACGCTAGCACAAACAAAATTACAGACATTCTTCTGGTGAAATTTCTTTTCCTGCAGTGTGTTTCTGTAGGCTACGTTATGCCAAAGAAAGTCTAAAATGGGCTAAACCTTAAAACATAGCAGCTGGACTCAATGTAGGTGTCTATAATAACACGTTCTGTAAAACTTCGACCACGGGTTACTGACTTAAATGATATTTTAAAAGGTCGGACTTTTTAGCTACTAGTTGTGCCTATAATAACACGTTCTGTAAAACTTCGGCCAGGGGTTACTGAATTAAGTGATATTTTAAAAGGTTGGACTTTTTAGCTACCAGTTAACGATTCTTGTGCTTGTACGATTTATGATACTAAAATCAAGCAAAAAATTGAGTTTTCGAATTTGATAAAAATTTATCCTTAAAATACGATAAAATCTGTTACGATAACTAATCGAAACTACGGGTGTTTTATATCATATATCTCAGTTTATTCACCATTGGTTGTAAGCAATAGATAGGTTTATTAACTGTCTCCATTTGACGATGTCGGCTAAAAGAACTTTTCTTTTTTATTTACTTGAGGCATAATAGCTTTGTTTTTCGGAGAATTGGTCTGGATCGGAAATGTGGTTGTACGTCAAAGTGATGGGTATTTCCCGAAGGTAGCGGATGAAGGAACAATGTTATGAAAAATCCTCTTTTTTCAACTGACACAAGTTAAATTACAAACTAATATGGATTAGCAGAAACATACAGTCTCGTAAAAACCACAGTAAAAACTAAGAGGGTGACAACTAGTTTTGAATTAATTAATAGTTCTTGATCAGACCTCGGAGCATTAGGTTCGATAGTCTCCATCGACAATCATTGGGGTATTGGCACGTATAAGGGAACTATACATAGAGACATTACCACCTACTTCCATTCGGCCTGATGATGAATTGATTACTTCTGATTACTTCAAAATCTAGTTGCCTCGCTTTTATTTTTTATAGTTGTTATGTGTTCTTGTTATGCGTTTCTCCTAAGTCTAACGTATATTGAAATAAGGAATATTTAATTATGATCTATAAATTATTAATAACTTGAAAAGATTTATATTAAACTAGCTGAATACCCGAGCTTCGCTACGGAGTACATTCAAATTGAATACACCGGTCAATATATGCAATTAATGCCAAAAAAATATTATAAAAAAATAGTAACGTTTATTTTTATAGACAAAATAATGTAGAAGAAAATATTCAAATTAAATACAACGGTCAATGTATGCAATTAATTTGTCTGTTTAATATCCATAAAACATACTTATTTGAATTAAATTCTTAAAAAACTTCCATATCAATTAGTCTAGTGGTTAAATTTTAACTTTTACAGTATTTTAATATTTTTTGTCAGTTTATTTCGTTCTTATGCACGTGGCTTAAAATTAATTTAAAGTATCACAAAAAGAACCCCCCCCTGATCAGCATTTAATAAATAACATTCTAAAAATGTATCTTTAAAAATTCACCAAAAATCAGAAAATGGAAGTAAAGATTCGAAAAATATTTCACTTTAAAAGAATTTTTAGAAGAATTTAACCGTCAGATTATTATTTTAAATGCAAACTTTAAAAAAGTTACAAAAACAGCTTAAAAATTTAATTAAAAAAAAATCTAAGTAGAATTTTTCAAAAATCTTTCTTAGTGCATCCCTACACTATAAGAAGAATCGCCATGCAAAAAATTTCAGCCCTTTAAGTCCAGCTGTTTGGTATGTGCGTTATCTGTCCGTTACTTGCAGAAATGTTTTATATATTATATAGATAAATGAACAAATTACTGCAACGAATAATTGAAACTAACTATGAAATAAATGCCAGACACCTGCAAATTGCGCTATATCAACATAAATGCTGCTAAATTATGTTTTATGCAATTGAAACCAAAAGTTAAAAAATTACTTAAACATTCTAAAAGAGGAAAAAGTGCAAAGAGGCGTTCGACCTGTCTCTTCATCAGAAGGCCTGACCGAGTCAGTCACCTCAGAAGGAATCTTTCTGATAGGATGCAGGCCGAGCCTAATAAAACATCCCAATGTTCCAAGATCCCCACAATGAAAACAGAAACCATAGATATATTGAAATCAAAACGAAGTATTATAAACTCAAAAACAGAAAATTTCAAGTTAATTTACCACAATCTGAATCCCACTCAAAAAAAGTTGAAAGTAATATTCATTTCGTGGCAGTAGTGATCATCATCTGACTTCAATTCTTCTTAGTGGTCATACGACTGTTAAACCGTAAAAAAAAATCGATTTTTTGAAAAAAAATATATATGAAAGATTAACCTTTTCTCAGTATTTTAAGACAATCCGCTTTAAAAAATTCCCATAATTTCGGAAGTTGTGAATAAAGACGTGTCAGATGTTTACTGTAAATAGATTTAAAGGGCAATATTTCAAAGTGATTTATCACAAAATGTGTTTTTTTCACATAACGCACTGAAGTAAAATTGTGGTGGTAAAGAGGTAAAACAAAATTAGTTCAAAGGTTATTAAAGAGAGGTATAGTGGTTTTTACATGTGTACATTGCAATAAGACGTTGTGCATGTTCTGACAGTATTAACAAATTGAAAGTTAAATAACTTCATTTTTTATCAACTCACTTGACATGCAGATAACCCGGAAAATGCTACTTTGTTGGAATTCTTGACTCTCCCACTTCTGTGCCTCTCCCACTTGAGCATTGGAGGTGGGAAACCGAAAGACTGAAACAGTTCTGTAAACTGAAGCAACGTTGAACAGATGAAGCCCACGATGTCGAGGTTTTCAGTTCAGCTACCGTAAATGATGGATCGATTTCTGCCACGTGGAGACCGGTTCCTTATCGGTACGTTGTTTACTGGAACTGCATCAAACTCGCAGATAAAACTGGAATCACACACCAAGCACGAAACGCAGGGGGTAATTTGCAAGAAGACACTGTATCATTGGAACTTGAAAAAATTTAGACTGTGTACCCTCTAGCACTGTAGATGACGAATAGCAGAATCACGCATACTGAAGTGAAAGAAATTGGCACAGACAAGATCTCCTCGAGAAACACTTGTTTATTATTTTCCTTATAAAAAAACCATTCTACACCTTCAGCCAGCCAGTGTCCTGCAATATGTCCGAAGACAAAAATTTGGGGAGACACGCTCCAAAATTCCAATCCCTATCCATGTCGCTAACAAATCGAGCTCCCTTTTTTATGGAGGGGAAGCAAACCTTTTGTACCCAGAACCTGTTCACACAAGCCTAGGTTAAAGTGCTTACTCTGATAAAGAGATCCCATCTCCTTTTAGAATAAACAACAAAATAATGTCTGTAGAAAGGGGATAAATATTTAATAATAGCTGTATCAAAGGACTAAATTAGCAGAGAAATTAAACTGCGATTATATTGTTATTATCTTTAGGAAACATCGGCGTATGAATACATGTAAGCTATTGCACACGTGGGAAGTAGTTATTTTTGCAGTTAAGTTGAGAAATCGAATCGCGATGCGAAATTCGAATGAGGTAATCGATTCTATTATTGGAAAATGTAAACATATTTAGCTATTGTAGATATTAACAGTATAATCGCTTTAAGCATACAATATGTATCTGGAAAATAGTTATTTTAAATTAATATTAATACAGCTAGCAATTAATCGTTTAGATGATATTAATTAAGTTAAGTTAATAGCGGTTATCATTTAGTCTTTAAATTCTTGAGTAATAAATTTTACATAGTGGCATTATGCCACACGCACTTGTATCTCTAGAACTATTTCATATTTTTGCATGAAATTTTCACAGATGGTACATATTATCATTTGCTTGAAACCGAACCTAAATGTGCTTACAGATCTCTAGAGAATGCATGTTTCATGCATAGATAAAATTTAATTTATTAAAAGAAATACACTATTTTCAGTTTCATACTAAAAATAGAAATATACCTTAAATATATACAAATTTGGGTTCGAATTAAACTTTAGTTTCTGCAGTATGTGTTAAAAGCAGAAATTTTGTCTTCAACTCAATTTTTTTTGGAGTATTTATGTACGTTAGCTTTGACATCACTTTTGCCCAAAGCAAACTGCTTGTTATTTATGACTATCTAACACAAATTATTTTTAACTATCAAACAATAAACAGGTATATATTCATAAATCAAACATTGTTCTATTAACACAAAAAAAATTATGATTTTAAATCTTATACTTTTCAAGAAATTCAATGTCGAAAGTGACACAATTTTTATACTTTTTCGACTTTTAACAGTCGTATGACCCCTTAACCAATTATTTGCTAGGTCTCAGTAGATCAAAGGTTATCTAGAGCTTTTATGTAGAAAAAAGACTTGATCCGTATCAGAAGGAAACATTGGAGGCAAAGGTTTTTTTCAATATAAGTTTATTGAAAGTTTTTGGAGAATATAAATATTGGTTTGAAATCATAATACACGTATGAAAAGAGGGTGAACTACTTAATAGGTTAGAGCTGTTCTAGTAGACAAATATAATTTTAAAATAAAGCTATAAGTAGGTGGCCGTGTGACCCTTTCACGTGCGATTAAAATACTATAAAATTTATAGCGAGTTAGGTGGTTCGTAGTAGGTTGAAAGAAGAAGCGGTTCATTTATAGCAATTCTTTATTTGTTAAAAAACAATGCTGCGTAAGTATAATACGAAACCAATTACAAAACGCCTTTGGCCACAATATTGGAAGTGAAGCATAAAACAAAACAGGAAAACATGAGATATGTACATGTCAAAACACCCTTGTAGACAATATTAAAAGTTAAAGAAGACACAAAGTCGTGGAAAATGTGATATTTACATTACAAAACCTCGTTGGCCACACTATTTGATCGTGTCCTTTTGACGCATCCAGGGAGAGAACTTTAGAGCCAAAAGTCAATTTTCACTTCGATTTTCAAGCAAGCAATTCAATGTGTCATTCTGAATTAAACATTCGTCAGAAGCGGAGAACTTAATCTTTAAAATGGTACCTCATTTATCAATTTTGGTTAAGTATGAAGGGAGAAAAAGAGATAAAACAAAAAAAATTTAGAAATAATATATATAGATAGATGTTCATTATAATTAAAATAAAATTTCAATAAAATAATTATCGCTATTATTAAATTTAAAACTCATGCCGGCCATTATATTTATTCCCTTAAATTTCCTTTAATGATTTTAAAAATATTTTTGAAATAAACTTTATATCCTTTTCACACCTTATCCTTTCCTTATAATTTCTTTACTTTATACACACACACACACACACACACACACACACACATATATATATATATATATATATATATATATATATGTGTATATATATATAACAATATCATTTCACTTTCATTAATTAAACGCCTATTCGACATTTTCTCGTTTATCTCAATAAAGTATCGCCTCTTAATCCAAATTCTGATCTAAAGATAACCAAAGTAACCAATTTGATTATCCTCTAGTACACGTGTAAAGACTAAAGTTAGTTTCAAAAGCAGTGGCACGCTATGTTCTAGAAATTACCAGAAGTATAACCCCCATCTGACGTGCGAGGTCATATGATCTCAACTAACAAATTAAACGTTTTAACGAGCCAGCACTTCCTACGCAGACAGCGTTTTCCGTGGCTTTTTGTGTGTCTGCCGTTGTCCGGTAAAGATGTGTCCTAAGAGCTACGGTCTTTTGTCCATTCTATGTAATGCTTCAGCGGGTTCCGGAAAATTTAAGTGCGATATGTTAACCCGATGTAACTAAGTGTATTCTAAGTTTAAGTGATGTAGAAGATGCTCAGCAGAAACTCAAAAAAATAAACCATTATTCGAAACGAACTGCTCGTTTTTCCTCGGCCCGGACTCTCATTGTGTTTGACGTCCACGACTCCCAACAAGCTTAGCGATTTTCCTCCGAAAAAGACAGAAATTTGCATGAAAGGTGGTATCTGATCCCCTCCGGCCTGTTTCCTCTCCATGTACGTCTTCTACGACCATCTGAAAGTCATCGATATTCTTTCTATTTCCAGTCCTTCATTTCATACTATATATATATATATATATATATATATATATATATATATATATATATATATATATATATATATATATATAAAGTGATAATAAATGTACAGGACTTTTGTCATCCCATTACACATGTTTATCATTAGTATTAATATCTTTATTAACTTATTTTAATATATGCAATATTGAAATTTCAGATGAAATATAATAATTTTCAGAAGGTTTCTGGTGGGTAGAATATACTAATAATAGTATATCTTATGATAATACTATTTTTAAATTAAGATATCGGTGAAATACCTGCACTGTATATATAGGATTTTTAAAAAAATCTGTAGCATTCAATCTTATCAAAATAAAAAAGTATAATCCTATTAAATCTAAATTTTAGCACCAATTATGCATTACGGCACTTCAGGAATTAACTACTGATCCTTGAAATGTTTCGCCGATGTAAGTTACAACGATAAAACGGACGATTGAATTACTGTAATTGCAGATTAATTAAAGCAAGAGATATGGTTTTGTATTTAAATCGTTGAAAATTACCAGCTAAACATCCTGGCGGAAAATTCAGCCTCTTGAAAAATATATTTATATTATAAACCCAATTCGATATGTGAATGCAAATATAATTCAGCGAAATTGGGAGAAACAGACTTTAAATGTGAAATTGGAAAACATTTATATTTCACCAGAATTTACGCGCTTGTAATAAAGAATGGAACTCAGAGACGTATCATATAATTTGTTCATTTCCAGTCTTTTACATTTTCCATTTCAATTATTCTATGCTGTTGTATCTATAAAATTGATTGTCATTTATGTGTATTGTTGAATTTCAATTTTTATAATATTTTAATACAAATTTTAATTATATTAAACTATTATAAGTATTTAAAGAGCTTGAAGTATGGCTTAGTTAAATCAACTATCTCCAAGAACTGAGATCCAATTGGGGGTCGGCAAACCTTGAAACCGGTGGTATTCTACCAAATTTACTATCCCAGCATAGCACGGAACTTTAAATTTTTATTTCCATTCTTTATATAATTTATCCTAGTGTTTTGAAGATAGCAACACTAGATGTTTTCTATAGGATATATAAAACAGTTCCGTAACTGACTAATTGACTGACTGACTGACATATAACGCACAGATCAAACCGCTGGACCTAAAGGGCTGAAATTTCGCATGGCGATTCTTCTTATGGTGTATGGGTGCACTAAGAAATATATTTGAAAAATTCGTCTTAGATTTTTTTAAATTAAATTTTTAATCTGTGTTTATAGCTTTTTTAAAGTTTGCACTTAAAATAATAATTTGAGGGTTATAAAATTTATTTCACGAGAAAGATCATAAAAATTCCTTTAACATGAAATCTTTTTTTGAATCTTTACCTCCATTTTATGATTTTTGGTGAATTTTTAAAGATTAATTTTTAGAATTTAATTTATTAAACGCGGATCACGTGGCTTCTTTTCTTTTTGTGATACTTTAAACTAATTTTGTGTCACGTGCATAACAACGAAATAAATTGGCATTTTTTTTTCTTTCTAATGCGGCAAGGCGATTAGACATTATCCCCAAAAAATTTTAAAATACAGTAAAATAAACGTTCCTCAAACTGTACTATATACCTTAGTATGTTCTATTAGATTTAATTTCATTATTTTCCTTTACATTACCTTGTCAATAAAAATATCCGTTACGATTTTTTTATAAATATATATATATATATATATATATATATATATATATATATATATATATATATATATATATATATATATATATATATTGGCATTAATTGCATACATTTACCGTTGTATTTAATTTGAATGTAATCCGTAGCAAAGCTCGGGTATTCAGCTAGTCTGCACATATGCTACTAATTAATTTATTTTCCAACTGATACTCTTTTTCCACTATGGGTATTTGGTATTTGTTTCCTAGTGGTAGTGCAGATTTATAAAGACATTCATTTTTCCTTCTTGGTCTTTAAACCTCAATCTTTGCATTATTCCAATTTACTCCAACTATGGAAGGTACTGATATTATAAATTCCATTTCTGTGCTAAGAAATAAATCTATTGGTAAAATTAGAGACTGAACACACATTATAATGTACTTCTATACTAAAACTTAATCATTAAAATCTCTTATCCTGAAATTCCATTACCACTCTAACCTATAGTTAAGTAAGATTATTTCCCTCCCAGTGTTCTACCATCCAATAGCTATATCGCTAACGGCCTGTTCACACTGAATTTGGAGCGTTTCGTAGCGTCAGCGTTAAAACTTTCAACCAATCACACAATTCAATTCATTAACAGAGTGCTACGTTAAACCAATCACAGGTGATGTCGACAACTGTGGAGCCAACGTACTAACGCAACGCAACGCCCCGGATGCAATGTGAACAGGCCTTAAGGATTTCTTCTCACTGAGCCCGTCAACATTGCGTGACGTCAACGTTACTCGGATCGAAATAATTTTAACCAATCACAGACCTTCAAACAATTTGCCACGAAACTGATAAGTTATGGTAAGTTAACTCTTCGGATGAAATGTGAACAGGGCTTAAAAAATGAATCTTTTCTATCATGTTACTTCACTGCAACCATTATTGTGGGCGATAAATATTACCTTCCGTCTTAAAATTGCTTTTTATGCTTACTCCACACCAACGGCGACAGCAACGAAAGTCAGACACATTTTGCCACCTGTCTCTGTGGCTGTTATAAAAGCTTTCACACCTCTAGGAAACGGGGAGAAGAGGCAATTTATTCGCTCATGCTCATAATCTTCTCTTTCTATTCTGATTGGCTATCGAGCATGGCGACAGAGACAAAAGTTGAACTTTTTCCAACTTGAAACGGCAGAGACCAGAGACGGAGACAAACTGGGGGAGAGAAAATTTGTTTGTAATACGCATGCGCAACAACGAAGATACATGATTTTTGTCTCCGTTGCGGTTGGTGTGGAGTAAGCATTAGAGTCGCATACTTTTGCTGCTTATGCTCCACGCATTTCATCCGAAGCATCGACTCCACAGCAACGGCGACAGCAAGAAAGACAGGCACATTTTGCCACCTGTCTCTGTGGCTGTCATAAAAGCCTTCACACCACTAGGAGACGGGGGGGAAGAGGCAATTTATTTGCGCATGCGCATAATCTTCTCTTTCTATTCTGATTGGCTGACGAGCAGGGCGGCAAAGTCAAAAGTCGAACTTTTTCCAACTTGAAACCACAGAGACCAGAGACGGAGACAAACTGGGGGTGAGAAAATTTGCTTGTAATACGTATGCGCAACAACGAAGATACATGATTTTCGTCTCCGTCGTCGTTGGTGGGGAGTAAGCATTAAGGTCGATTTATACAGGCACGAGAAGGGAACGTAACGGGAACGATCCGAGCGCGCGACGAGTCGTCGTAATCATTTCCTCCCTGTTTTTCAATGGAACTGTTTATACTGCGCCGTGACACGTCTGATTCTCGGCAGATTCCCGGCCTAGAATCGGCGCCAACGATTCGAAGCAGGAAGTCGTTCACTGCTCGGCCGTCTCTCGTTCATGGCAGAAAGTAAAAAGTGGCTATTCAAGATATAATTTACATACTGTTATTTATGTTTGATATTTAATATGGATGATGAAAACTCATTGAGCTGGTGAGAGGTTTTGTACGATTTGGCCCATCAAAATACATGAATCCAAAGTTCAAAATGACAATTCGGAAGGCAATAGGAGAAAATTATACTTGAAATTACAATTGGTCCACTAAAATATAAAATTTATGAATTTGTATGAATAATGAAACAATGGAAAAATTATTTACACGATTTAGAAAGTGAAAATTGTTAAAAACAAATACTTACATGTATGGATTTGTTGGTTATAAAGTAATTTTTCTTGTTTTCTGAGCAGCAAAATTGTATATTAGAAGTGAAAAAACCAAAGATGATGAGAGATCATTTTCATATGAAATAAGTGCCAATGAGGACAGGCGTACAATCCGTATTCAAAGCATTCTGATTGTACCTGCTTTGTAATATTTTTAATTCTTGTGGGAAAAGAGGGAAATAAAATCCATTATAATGATAGGGAGAACAAGTAAAAGCCATTTTTTGTTTACCTCACTCCTTCAGCCTTCAAACCCCTTTCTTTCCAACAGGTTTTGAGCCAGGGCCGCCCAGAGGGGGGGTGGCAACTGGGGCACTTTGTCCCAAGCCCCCAAATGCCGGAGGGGCCCCAAAAATTTTTAAAAAAATATTTATCAGATTTCCTCCGAAAGAAAATTCTGAAACTTGTACCGTACTTCAAAATTCAAAATAATCTCCTGAAAAAAAGGCCCCCACCCCAAAAAAAATAAATAAAAAAAATTATTCGATTAATCAGATTTCTTGGGGCCCCAACAGAAGTTTGCCCCAGGCCCCGTAAAGTCTCTGGGCGGCCCTGTTTAGAGTGCATTTACTTATTTGTCTTACACTCCCTGGAGAAATGTCTTGTCTATTGTTTGCTTTGAATAGAGCAAACATTTGACCAAATGGTATTAGTATTCTTTCACAAGGATATGTTCACGTTTTTCTCAGTTTGTAACTATTCCGTGAAGTCCGACAAAACGGTTTATAATTCTTCAAATGACTGTATGTAGTGACTGACAAATAGTAGAAACTGATATTGAAAACAAAGATTGATAATCAAGGGTTTACTATAACTGAATTGAAGATAAATCATGTTTTTTTAACCGAGAAATGTTTCGAACCAAAAGGGTAGTTTGTCAATTAAGATTCTTTCTGCGATTCTTTAGAAAAAATCAAAACATATATATTTTTATAAGTTGAATTATAGAAACCGCGAAAAATGAGGGATTTCTTTAAAAACCCGTAACATTTAGAAAAGTGTTGCTATGAGAAATAAAAATGGTGGCCCTGGGCGGTTACCCAGTTTGTCCACCCCTAAGCACGGCCCTGGCTCTCCTCTAACAAAAGTGTGATAATGGCTAAATCTTTAACTGAAAAATGAAACCGCGCCATGACGTTACAAATCTTTCACAACTAATGAAACACGTTCCCGCCACTTTCTACTCCCGTCTCTGTATAAACACATGCATCCGGCGCTCGGGGTCGGCTCGTTCCCGTTACGTTCCCTTTACGTGCCTGTATAAATCAACCCTTACTCTGCTGAATTTGGTCTTTACTGTTAGTAATTGCCTTCATTCCTGTAAGACGCTCATCACTTGGTTATATCAAACGTTCAAATTTGAGCATCTGCCCCCACTATATCATTCATCTCCGTGATTGATGCTGGGCAACAAAGAACGTGTGCCGAGGAAAACTGGAGATTGGAGAGTTTTCTTACAGGCTAGAAACAAAAATATGCAACGATGCAACCCTTTATAGTGCTTTCGATTCTAAGATTTTATGCCCGCTGGAGGTTTCTCGATCTAATCGATTAACCAAAATTATCCATGCAGCAATAAATAACCTGTTACGAGAGAAAGTAGTAGTAGCATGCCCTATTTCATTTCTGAAACAAATGGTTTCAATTATAAGAATTATTGAAATATCGATAAATAATTATACAGCTAAACTTTTCTGAGTGTGAAAGGATATTGATCCTCGATCTTCGTTAAATGCTGCGCATTATAATCTCTAAAAGCTTTAATATCGAAACTCTTAAAACACGATACACTCGTGGCATACGTAGTTCAGGAGTTCCGAGAAATGTTTAGCTAAGTCTTGTAGAGATAAATGGAGCGTCGCGGAGTTTAATTGCAGAATAATTGAGACGAGAGATAGAGTTTTATATTTAAAGAGTTTATAAACGCGGCGCCAAACCTCAGATTGAGAGTGAATATTTTAGGCTCACTAGAAATCAATCCTAATAAGTTTCAAGTTTCTAAGTAAACATAAGGATTGCTCTATGAAATTCCATAAAGGCATTTGAAAAGAGGATTGCAAGTTAAATAAGCTTTTGCTAATTGAAAATTGAAGCGGATTAATTTAACAATATTTTAAGCTTTAGACAATATTGTAAGCTAGATATGAAATACAAATTTAAGTAGGTGTGAAATTGTTTTTATTGTTCCTGGATAAAATTGTGAAATTTACTCTGCCTTTCAACGGATTAAATAAAAATATCACAAGTTATGATGAATAATTTTTCAAAAGATAATTTGAAATTAATTAAAGGCTAAAACTAGGGTTTTATGCATTAGTTTTACCAGGACAGGACATCTTAGCTGCTTTAAAATTAATTGCAAATATGTTGTTGTTGTTGTTACTAATCCTATCTAATCTAGCCGATAGGCTAGACCAGATCCATAAGATTGAAAACATTTAAAAAATCCAAGACAAGGAGGGGACTCTGCGTCAAATCCTCCTTTTCAAGCCCCAAGCAAGAAAGAAGATGATCAGATGTGGAATGATTGATGTTACATTATTGCCTTGATCAAATTTAAGGCACTTCATGTGACCACTTAGGAGTCTTGACAAAGTAGTCTGCTGAACACGATTGCCCACAAAAGCCATAGCTCCTCACGGCTGTGTGCCACAATACCAGTCATGTGCTGGAGAAGATCTCCATGAAAGGACGATGGCAGATTTAACTCTTGAGCAGATCTCCAAAAAAGTTAAAGTGTTAGTGTTCTATTTATTGTAAATATTGATATTATCGTTTCAGTCTAAATTATAATATATAGGTATATTCAAAGAAATTTGCTTTCTTGAGACAGTTACAGCTATGATATATTTAGAAATTTATGTTACAGTGATAAAACAATTAAAGATAAAATGAATGTTGGGACAAGAATGATCCTGCAATGGGAATAATAAATAATTTCAAAACAGCTTTTTTTTAAACTTTATTCAAAGAAGTGAAATAAGTGATTTTGAAATTATATAAAATTTTCTTATGAGAAACAAAATTGTAAATAACAATTGAGGGATCTCACCAATTTTCAAAAAACAAATGTTAATAGTGATTGATGAATGTGCATGCCTTAAAGTGAGCCCTGATTTCCGGAATTGATACAGCTTCTTATACCTCTTAAAAACAATCCATTTTTAATCCTAAGGAGTTATGCGTTAACTTGAGTCCCCTTTTCACTTAATTTTCAGAAATGGACGATTCGGAAGTTTTAGAAATTTATTATCGATAAGGAATCGTAAAAAGAAATGATAATATTGTTGTAAAAACATTATTAATTATCGAAAAACATGAATTCTTGAAAATCACCACTGTTTTTCGGAATTGCAAAGCATTTCTTTTTCTGTAAAAGTACCCCATTTTGAATGCTAAGCAATACATTAACGGTAGCTTTTTATTTCACCTGATATTTCAAAATAAATATACTTCAAAATGCCTTGTACTTCATAGTTAAAGTTAACGATTTTTTTTACCCTGAGAACTTTTCTGGTTTAAACTTAAAACTGTATGGGAGACGTCACCAATTTGTTTTCTGATTCTTACTGAAAAAAATACATTTTTTGTACCATAACTTGGGGTAACTTGGACCCTATAGAGTTACTTAGACCCAAACCGAAAAAAGTGTTTTAAATTACACCTAGGTCTCGTGTCAATAAAATATAGATATAATTCACAATCTCTCCACCAGATAGGAGTATTAGCTAGGTTCTGCGGCAATTTACCGCGTTTCCACTCTTCTCGCCTTTTTTTAATTCTGGTTATGTTGTTTTGTGATAAAAACACGAATTTTTGTGACATTATAACTTCCACCTTCACTTCTTTACACACTGAAATCCCACATTAGGTAAGGATAAATTTACATTTCAAATACAGTCTTTAAAAATATAACAATAGTTTTAGATGAATAGATTATCAATTAACGCAGTAAATGATAGAGATTCGGTGATAGAGAATCAATTAACCCAGTAAAAATTATAAGCATTAACTAGTGTGCTGATAAACTAAAAATGGGGTTACTTGGACCCAAGCAAGGAAGTTGGTCCAATTAACCCCTAGTCACATTTTTGATTAGACATTCTCAAATTTCACTGTAAAAATAAAAAATATCATTACTGCTTGTCGAGTTTCTTTTATTAAATGGTTAAACTGGTTCATGGGCATTTATTCGCAGATATGATACAAAAATGCCCCGATATTTCAAGAGGTCTCCTGGGAGCAGAAAGTATGCGGATTTTACAGCTGAAAAATTAGAGGAATGTTTAAATGCTGTGAGGTCAGGAGAAATGTCTCAGAGAGATGCCTGAACCCACTTTAGAATTAGAAGGTCCACTAAAAATAGGAGATTGAAGAATTGTTTATTGAACAAACTTGGACATCCAATGATTTTTACTAGTGAAGAAGAGTTGGCCTGTGCCAGTCATTTAGACAAAATTTGTGATTTTGGATTTCCCGTAGGTGAACTGGACTTTCGATTTATTGCCAAGTCTTACCAGTAATATATTTCCTGTAACAAATATTTTGATTCAAAATCAAAATATGTATAATTTTTTTCCTTTATTAAAATGATAAAAGTATGTTGATTTAGCAAACAAAAATATTATCTTAATTATTGAAATGTTTTAAATGTTTAATGCATTTCCTTTTACAAAGACATTATTGCGTATTATTTCATTTTCAAAACTTTCAACGTTTAAAACACTTAAGGCGAAAAACCTCTAACGCTTAAAAGTAATACGATGGTTTATTAGCTACCTGGGTTCAAAGATTTGTGAGGCTAATTATAATAATGCAATAATTTTGCCACATATATCTCATTTATATCCAGTAACACTAAATTACAGAATTTATGCCTAGACTGACGGAAAAGACCTTTGGTATATATGACACAAATTTCCAGCATTTCTTTTTACATAACACCGCAAAATATGAAACTAGAAAATGTATGTCAGCTTCCTTAAGATTCACAGGAAGAATTTAAAATACGTAGAAGAGATACAATGTCATTCATGGCGGAAAATTTCCTGTCGACAGGTTATGTACGTAGCATAAAACTGCCAGTATTTGCATACCAGTATTAATGCAGCTACCTTTAAATATAAAAGAATAATTACTCATTCTTATAAAAGAACCAATAGGATTATTTTTTCATTTATTCAGCATTTGGTTATAAAGTTTTAAAAAAGCACTCTGCAATTAATTGTTAGCATAAAATTTACTATGTCTTCGGCATAAAGTTTATACAATTTGTTGAATTATAAGTGGAGATACATTTTTTTCATAATTTATTCCCATGAAGTTTTTATATCTTTTTACAAAAACAGTTACAAATATTACGATAATTATTGTTTACTATGATTCCTAAAATATTTTAGTCAAACATGAGCATTTCACTTAAAATCAGTACTTAGTGTTTAAAGTCAATACTGAATACCTAGTTTAAAGAGAAACAGGTTATTATTTTAAAAAATAGGATGAAAAGTATAATTCAGTGATCCCATACGACGCGTTTAACTTACCATCAGTGAACTTTTTTCTCCTCCTCTGTAATTCCTGATAATCATTTAGGTTATTTATTATTGATTGGGAGAATCTAAATAATGTTTGTCAAGAGCTACTGAAAATAATTTGATATATTTATATCTTATTTTTATATTAAAACAAATCATTGTATTTTCCATTCATTGGTGTACTTTTCATGAAAAATCGAAAAAGTGTATTTTAAATTCTGTTAGTGTGCTCGCGTGGTAATTTCAAAGCAAATTTCATTATTTTTTATCATTTTTTTGTCCAGTAAACTGTTTCTTATGCTTCACCAAGATTTCCCTCAAATGTCCACCTTTACAAGTCAGGATATGGCGTTTTAAGTATGTACTTCAAACCTTAAGTGCTTCAGACACTTTGCTAAAGAATTAATCAGTACTATAACGGCTGCTTATAACCAAAAATACAAAATTTTAAATGGCAAGAAGTTTCAAAATAATGTATATTATAAATTTTCATCTCTCCGGAGACAATTTTGCGCCATTGTTTAAATCACGAATGCAAGTTTTATGTCAATGCCATAATTTAATATGTTACTAAAGGATGTTTATATTAAGGTCTAATGTATTCTTAAAAATTATTTTTACAGCTTAAAGACCATCTATATTTAAATTTGTATGGTAAATGTATCAATATTTTCTTCGCTTAAATATAAAAATTCAGTGGTATGTGTAATTATCGACTTGTTTCTACTCTGAATAAAGGACAAAATTTTAATGATTAAATAATCGACGTAGAAAACATCGGCATTGTGTTCTGCTATAGACGACAATAAAAAATGAAATAGTGTCTAAATATAAGTTCAAAATTTTCAACGATTACGAATAGTTTTAAGTGTTCAAGGAGATTAACAGGGTCGTTGTATGATAAACACGAGATTGTGCATTAAGTCACTTACAAATATTGGGTTGTCTGGAAACTACTTTCGTTTGTTTCATTAAAATACAAAACAATTGTATACAAAGAAATAACTATAGTGGGGAATGTATTGACCATTTTGTTCAATAACCATTTGTCATCTTCCAGACATTATCATGATTCCACTTTCAAAGTACTTCTGAGCATTTTCTGCAAAACCATTTTCGAAGTGGAATTTTACAACGTCATCTGAAATGAAGGTTCAATCTGACAAAGACTTTCGCAGAGCACAAAACTACGTAAAATATAGTCTGGTGGTGTAAAGTCAGGGCTATATGGTGGATGTGGTAACACAGCCCAACTAAGCTCCAATAGTTTCTGACGAGTGACTAAAGGTTTATATGGCTTGGAATTGTTATTATGGAAGACGGTGACTTAAAGATTCCCCCATTCTGGACGTTTATAATGCAAAGAATCTTTCAGTTTTGTTAATTGTTGACAGTACACATTGGAAATTATCATTTCATTCCTTGGTAAGAGCTCAAAATAATCAATTCCCTTATAATCCCCCCAAACTGATAGCAGGACTTTCTTTTGATGACTACCAGCTTTTAATGCTGTTTGAGCTGGCTTGGAGCAGGATCTTTTGCTTTCAGTGTTACGGTAAAAATCCCTCTTCCATCCAACAGTTTTGTAAATGGAAAATTTTGGTGGCTTTTCAAAAGCAAATCACATATGCTGATACGTTGTGTAAAATGAATTTCTTTAAGTTCACGTGGGATCCAAACATCAAGCTTTTTTCGTAACCAAGTTATTTCAAATGGTCATCAGTGGTTCTTTTGGATGAACTTAGACTTTAGCAAGCTCACGCACAATTGTTCTGTGACGATCATCTTCAATCAGTTCCTTTAATCAGTACTTTTAATCAGTGCTTTAATCAGTGCTTCAAACCAAAAGTAGTTCCCGGAAGACGCAATAGTTGGAAAATTATTTCCAAAAGCACTCTTAAGGGTTGATTTCGAATAGTACGACGCATATTTTTTTAAGTGCCGCCAATATCTCGTAGTAGTTAGCTTCTCGAATTTCTACAAAGTGGGTTCAGGTTTGAACCCCATACAAGGTTTTGATGTACTGCATTTTCCATTCATAGGCAGCAGTGTTGGATCATTTATAAAGTGTTTAAAAATAAAGTAGCTGAAAAATTCGTGGCGTGGATGGGTAAATGTCAACAGGACAAAGCACTTGAAGCACTGGTTTTTTTTAAATCTCTGCTGGAAGTGTTGAAGCCTTTTTTGTTCTTAATTTATGTCAAGGAAAACTAAACCTTGCATTACGTTTCAATTCTTAACCATGTTTGTCTTCATATTTCTATATACCAGAACTACACGGATATTTTTTTTGGCTATTGGCAAAGAGAAAGAAATTCGATAAAATTTTGATTTAGAAATTATTTTCTCCTACAGATGGCTTTGTTATAATAATTTCATTAGATAACAAACGAAATTACATTCACAGAAGAAGCTGCAGCTTAGTTGAAATGCATAGTATTTTAATTTTTGCAGAACTTTCGATAAAAGCTGTAACTTGAACGAGTATTTAAAAAATTATTTAATCTATGAAGTTGTCATTTTATGTATATTGAACAGTCGAATAAGTTATCTCTGAGGTTATCCTGAATTTATAATATGCACCACTCAATTCATACAAATCCCAAAGTTCCAGGTAAGCATTTTTAGGAATGTTTAATTTTGCATTCTGGGATAGGATTTCTTCCCTTCATTCCTACTTTTATATTTAATTCATATTTAACAGCTCATGAACCATAAGCAAAATTAATATTTATTCCGAATGCTCATTAAAAGATAGAATACGATCTGGTATGTAAAAAAATTAGGATTTGTATATTAAACTTTTAGTCAAATGCTCCTCTTATTGATAACATTTGAAATAACATACTGTAACATTGACGTTAAAGCTTGAAGGATGTGCTTCAAAAGGATAAACTTTACCCCTAAAGGAAGACATTTAGGGGACATTAGTTATATTTTTACTATAAGATATATGATGACTTACCTTAAGGTGATATTATACTTACAAACTACCCTCCTCTTTATTTTGTGTAAAAAGTTAGAATAATTTAAAGTACCTGAAAATTTTGTGATTTTGTATTTCTTTCAAAGAAAATTAAGAAATCAAAGGCTATAACTTTTTACGAGCTTTAATCATATCCTTATATAGAATTGTTTGATTTTAAAAAAAACTCTATTGTATGCAGATAAATTTTCATCAAACTTTACGGAAGAAGTTGTATTACTTTCATGTTGAAGAGTTGTATTTCATGTTGAAGAAGTTGTATTTCTTTAAAATCAAATCATGATATAGATTCGTTGGATTGAATTCAATATATATCTTATCGATTGACAGTTTTATCAAAAAATATTGTCTAATTTTTGCTCTCAAGTTTAAAAAAATACCTTTTATGATTATATTGTGAGAAAGAGAAATTTGAAAATCATTCGAAATTAATAAAATTTTATTTTAACAGTTATATAGACCCTTTTGTTGTTGTCTGTCGGGGAATAGTACAGAAGGAAAAAGTCCTAAATTGAACCAAAACCCTGGACAACAGCAGCTACCAAATCAGGGGCCCGGGGGATGTAGAGGAGTTCTTGCGGCGACAAAATAAGTTTAAAAATGGCAGCCATAAAGGCTAGCCAGTCATAGATATGTTCAGAGAAAGCTAGGTTTCTGAACAATTTCTACAGTTGATAAAGTATCAAGTGTCGTGAGGGGGGATTTTCATACCCTTAAGGTGATTAGTTCTTAGTCTAGCTATTGTAGAAGCAATTGTTCTGGAACACTTTCAGTCCGAAACGAGTGGTGTCTTTACGGGTTGGTTGGATAATCTGCACATGGCTACTGCGTTAACATTTGTTAATGTGATGGTAGAAGAGGTTTGTGTCAAGTTCCTCATATGCATGGTCCTTTAACCCTTTAAGAGGCACCGTTTGCAGTGCAAACGCCTAAATCTAATCTTTTTTCCACTTGCATTCAATGTATTCCACTTAAATGAGCAGAAGAATGGTTAGTACTGCCATCTGTTATCATTTTAGAGAAGTAAAAATATTTTGCAACCTTTAATTGGAAAAAAATTCAAGACTCTTTAGTTTAAAAAAAACGGGTAAAAAATCTGCACCGTGCAAACGGTGAAGGTTGTTGCCCCTGAAAAGGTTAAATTAAAAGTTTAAAAATCGAATATTCGGTGTCTGTATCAGTTTTTTTTTTTCGATTTTAGAAACGTTATAAATACATGATTACAAACAGGTTCCAGTTGAAGTTACAAGTATCACATTCATTTTGAGAAACTGAACTCAATTCGATCTAAACAACTATATTTCACGTTTTTGCTTGATGGAAAACTTTCTATATTACATTAACCTGTGAAACAGATAAAGATTTTTTTCATGATTAACACAATTATAATACGCTACAATCCCTTATTAAAGGTAGAAAATTGAGAATACAGTTGAGAATACAGTATAAAGTACTTGATCACTAAAAGTCTTTTTAAAATGCTGTTATTTTCCCTTTGGAGTGGTGTTGACTTGGATAAACATCATTTATTATCAGTTTTCATAATTTTTTATGTATAAAAGTGTACCTGTGTATAAAAAAAATTACAGGGTTACATGGAATTGTGACACTTTTGGGCACAGATATCTTATTTAAGAAAGCAAGTCACGGTATCCTCTAATCGTCAAAGAAAGACCAAATATCAGGGATTTTAGATTCGATCATTCTTCGAGCGATTCTAGAATCTAGTCACGTTCTCCGGAACTTCAGATTGCGATGGGTCGACAGAAATGCGACAGATTTCTCCTTGGAATCAGAAAGATGACGAAAATGTGGTGAAAATGTAACTGAAGAAGAAATATAGCTCATTAAATCTTGTTTTGCTGGCCTCCTTTACTAGGCTGTTAAGTTTCTGCAGAAATTATTTCAGAGATTCCTTAAGCAAGGTATGAAAACGAAATAAATTTTATGGGGAATAATGAAATGTATAGTAAAATAGGCCTTTCCAATTTGAATTCCTGTTTGAAAGGGATGAAACCAATATTTTCTCCAGAAACATTAATTAAGGAAAACAGGAAAACACCATAAAGGGTAAATGGGAAGCCCCTTACAACTTAATTTGGGCTCACAATTACGCTAAGGGATGCAAATAATTGAAAAAGACGAGTAATCAAGTAGGATTTCAAAGTTTAGGTGTATTTGACCGCTTAAAAACTAGAACAATGTAAATCAAGTTTTTATCGTTTACTTCAATCTAAGCTTTATAAATACAACATCACAAACAAGTTTGACAAATGACAAAATTCATGGACCTTGCGCATACTAATTTGCACACCTCCAGTGCACCAGGAAGCCTTAAATCTAGGTTTCGACCTTGTTATGGGTTCCTCAACTACGCATAACTGATAAATACGCTGGCTCGAAAGGAATTCTAAATGCGGAATTTCGCTAAATTTCTATTATTGATTCAAGTGCAGTCTTCCAGCCTGCTTCGGATAAACGATGGTCCGAAAAAGCTAATTCTTTTAATAGGGAGAAAGTGTTCAAAGGAGATAAATACTGAGTCTAACTTATGCTGACACGAAATCAAACATTAATTACACTATGGGATACACAGATTAGAAAATGACGGGAAATCTAGGAAAATTTCAAGTCTTAAGAGTTTGACATTGCCTTAAACTAAAAATTTAAAAATTTTATGTCACTTGACCGCAAAAAAAAAAAATATTTTTTTTTCAGAGTAAATTTAGCTCCAGAAAAATCCTTTTGGAACTTTTACTCTAAATCAGAAATACTACAGGCTTTTTGAAGAGATTAGGAAAAAGACACGCTATAAAAGATAGATACCTTTCCAGGAATTTTAGATATTTATTTTTATATACGACAAATCATAAATTCCATCCTAAGATAAATAGATTCCAAATAAAAATCCACTGTAGGGTAAGCGTAGACAGCACATTGTAAAGATATTACATCAAACGATATATAGTAGGAAAAAGCTGTATGGTAACTAATTCCAAAAGATCTATATTAAATATTAAGCGAAAAAAATTTACTTTTTACCATCCCTCTTAACCAGCCATAAAACCGAGTGTGAGTTACGAAGTTCTGTCATGCGTTTAAATTTTTTCAATGTTCCTAATGCCACCCGGTATGAATTGAGCAATATTACTCCTTCCTTGAATTTAAAATGTCTAATGGGTAATTAGTAGAAAACGAAGTGTCTTAACAACGAAATTCCCCATTCTATGTTTAGAGGTCCTTGCTCCTTTAAACCACTAGTTATATAGTTAGCATAAACATTTCATGTACAAATACAATCATTTACTTTTCGCTTGAAGAACTTCTGTGGCTCCCATTTCTGTAACATTTTTAATCTTTTAGTTATTTAAAAATTTTCCGGTTTTTTGTTTGCTGAAGCGTGATCCTCATACAACAGAATTTCTCAGATACATAATTTAAAATGCAACTATATAATTCTAATAAGTTTATCATGTTCTGTTTATTTTCCGTAAAATTCGCGACTTTGTTGAACAATTATAACATTAGGATTTTTTTCGCGTTGTTGAAGTTATAATATTGCAAAACAATTTTATAAACATTATAATATTTCTACCTAGAGAAAAGCATTTTTTCGGAAAAAAAATTAACCAGAATATATCTTGTCTGATATATGTACGGCAGATTATGAAATGTCAAACTTTTCGTTTTAAACACTTATCCCTGCACTTAAATAAGTAACCGAGTAAATGACTGGATCTTGAAAAATTCTTTTCCAAATATGTCCTAGTATTAAAAAAGTCAACGAAATAAAATGTAATGATAAACAAAGAGAATCTGCGAATGGAATCTTTAAGTATATTATTCTAGAGTAAGCTTTTTTACGGGTTGAAATTCGTGCTAGAGCTTTGACATTATTCTACAGTTCCTTTACTTCTATGTGTTCTCTGTTTTAAAATGTGTCCGCGTCGTTGAATCAATGTTGAACCAACGTCGTAGTTTGATCTGAATTTGGGTATTCAAATATATACCGTTATACAGGTTCACTTAATGAACAAACTATACAAGTGTATAGAGATATCTGACTTCTACCCTTTCTAAGATATATGTGCATCGAAGTCACCCTCTAATAAAGTAGAAATGACACTTTTTGCACTAGATAAATAACAAAGTTTATTATTCCCTTGACACGTATAACGTGCAGTGTAAAAACAATACTGAGTAAAGACTGGTACAAAATGTTATAAACACTATAGAAGGAAATGAAGTTCAAGTACTTACAATATATATAAAGTCAGACCAGTGACGCTGCACGGTAATCCACTATTACTAACACAACAACCTCTTTATGCCAGAGTGGAAAAAACTCGCTTAGACTTAGAAGAGATCTAGGTATGAGACACGGAAGGCAACTCGCATAAACAGCTCCAAACAAGCCAGTCTTTCTCCCGCAATCTGGCTACGCGGCATTTATAGTAATGGTTTATGCTGAATTTAGCATTTTTTGTAGCTTCTTTGAATTTATGCAAATACAATGATCGATCATTGTTAATAGATCATTAGGTAGACCTTACAAGTGTTTCTGAAGCAAAATATTACTAGTAATGGCACTGATTCTACCGATTTTGCAGGAGAAGCACAGAAAAAAAATTATAAACAGTTAGAATAATAAGCATTTATAAACTGTGCTCAAATTTTAACAGACTGTTATTTCTAGATAAAAAAAATGCAGTATCAATGAAAATCAAAGCGCATGAAATCACTGGTATTCTGTATAAAGAGGCTTTGCAACTGAAATATCAGGGCACTGAGATTGAATACATTTACCAGCCACATTTAAAATTAAAGATTATGTTATTTATTTTAGGCAGAAAGTATAAAAAAATTTTAATTTAAAACAAGGTTTTCAAAGTCAGGTTTTAATTAAAAAAGAACATGTTCCAGTTTCTTTTGAGTACAGTTATAATTTGGAAGAAGGTTTTTAAAATTCAGTTAGAAAAGATTATGTTAAAGAATCCTTTGAGTAATCAGAATTTGAAAGCAAATCAGATAAGGAAGAGAATTTTCGACCTTTTGTGTTCATTACAGGGAAGACTGATGTATATGTTATCATTTATGTAATAAATAAGAACAAAAAAAACCACGTTTAAGTCATTAAAAAATTTTTTGCTGTATCACATTATGGAAAAAGATCAGAAGTCTATTATATGTCTATCAAATACTTCAGAGTAAAAATTGCTTGTAAGCACTTCAATCCCCTTAGGAATTTTTTTTGTTAATTATCTTAAACTTTATCCATTAATTATAAATAATATTATTTTGTCTTATTAATAACAAAAAAAGTGGTAGGCCCCAAATTAAGAAAATATTTTCAAACCTTCACGATCATAAAATATGTTTTCATCAAGGTCCATATTAGTTATTTAATAGATGCAAAAAAATTATGGGATGTATGTAATTCTGTCGTATTTGACTATTTAAATTCAGATTTTTTGTACTTATTTTTTATCTTATATTTAATGGGTTCATTAATTTTTGAAACAATATATATGTCGTTAGTGAATTAACAAACCCCTCTTATTGCAAAGAGAACGAGATTTATTGTAATAAGACAGGCTTTTTAAGAGTATTGTAATGTGCCCATACACCATGAAGCGAGTTAGAAAATTCGCAGTAGTGGCCTCATCAGCATGGTTTCGTCCAGGCTTATTGCAATAAGCCCAAAGTAGCAAAGGCAAAGTAGTATATATATATATATATATAAAATATGTAGTAAAATTTTACTTGTAATTTACTTCCATAAAATATATGGTTCATTAACTATTTCTTACGCTTGATACCGTATATGATACAACTTTTTAAAGTCAACAAGTTTTGGATTTAGCCTTTTAAAGATAATAATTACAAGATTTTCTTTTTTACATCTTCCCATGCTCCCAATCTGTGTTTATGACCCTAGACAGAACAAGCGAGAGAACTCTTTTGTTAAACGTGAATATTTTTACATATAATGATCTATACTCAGACCTGAATAAAACGTTGTGAGGAAGAACCGCGCAAGTATTGGACGTTGACTGAGTTAATTTAAGATTTAATTATTTAATAAATTCTTGTCTTGTGGGAGAAGTAGTGCTATGTCGTCAAATATATGACACGTACTTATAAAAAGCTCTTATGTGTGTGTAAGTTACCCTATTTATCTCCAATATGTATATTGTCTTCATATATTGTACATATGAAAAATTAATGAAAATTAATAAAAATTAGCGAGAAAATTTAACATTATAAAAAAAATAGAAAAAGTAACAAATTTGAGCTAATTTTGTATATATATATATATATATATATATATATATATATATATATATATATATATATATATAATTTAGTAATCCATCAGCAACCCCTTACAGTAACAGTCTTTTAACAGAATATTTCTACATAATCAATGCTTGGAGGTGTGAATGTTATAGCAACTAAGTAACATATTTAAACATTTCTGAAATTACAATTATTCAATAAATATATGCGTGATCATATTCAGTTTTGAGTAACTGTAACTACCATCATATAATTGCTAAAAATTTCACTTGTTGAAAACACTCGCGCAGTATGCATGGATAAACTTTTACATCAATTTCTCTCTCGCCATCAATTAATTAATGCCCTGCATTGAAATAAACAACATCTATTCAATCATCCCGGGTGAATTTATTCCCTCTAACGTACACCAAACGTCCCCCTCATTATATCTATCCCCATACACACACCTCAAGGACGTTCCCTTTTCAACCACCTTCCCTCTAGAGATCGGGAGAAAATCCTTGGTAGGGATGAGATGATGACTCTGTATGTCCCCCAGGTTTGGCCTTCCATTTCGCGCTCCGTCGGATATCGTCTCACAACACGGAGTATCGCCAAGGAATAGATATTTCCAAACCACAGCAAAAGAGTCATATTAAAGACTCCGGGGTGAAATGGTTTTCATGTCTATATATTTTTCCTATAAAGGGAAAGTTTGTTGCTTTTCAATACCTGTGGAATATACGGTGTCACGAGCAAGAAATAGTTATTGAAGCATTTATTTTATAGAGGCAAAACAAATTTTAAAAAAATCTAAAAGCATATTTTTATTTTCTTAGATAATAACATATTACTATTTCAAATGAAACAACACAAATTCCACTTTCTATGATTTCAAAGAGAGATACCATATTTTCAGGCTGCAGTGTCTTTAGTAGAACCTTGCTGATTATCCATAAAGTCTTTATCTGGAATTGCTAATTATCAGTACTTGAAGTCTATTTATCTCTAAAAAAAATGTTTAATGACTTTCATCTTTAAAAGATTTTATTAAAATTACGTTGCCTTGTCAAAAGCTGTGGAAAATACGGTGTCAAGCATAGGAAAAATGTATTGAAGCATATATTTTATGGAGGTAAAAAAAAAAATCTAAAACCACATTTTTATTTTCTTCGCTAATATCATATGACTATTTCAAACGAAACAACACAAATTGTACTTTTCTATGATTTCAAAGAACGATACAACATTTTCAGACTGCAGTGTCTTAGTAACTTGCTGATTATCCGTAATTTACGGATAATTTACGGACTTTACGGACCGTAAAGTCTTTATCTAGAATTGCTAATTATCAGTACTTTCAGTCTATTTATCTCTAAATAGAATTTTTAGTAATTTTCATCTCTAAAATGTTTCATTCAAATTCTGTTGCTTTTCAAAGGCTGTGGAAAATACGGTGTCCACGAGCAAGAAAAAGTTATTGAAGCATATATTTTATAGAGCGAAAATAAATAAAAAATATCAAAAGCACATTTTGATTTTCTCAGCTAATAACATATTACAATTTCAAATGAAACAACACAAATTGAACTTTTCTATAATTTCAAAGAAATATACAACAATCGTTTACTTTTATTGTCATTCTGTGATTTCATTAATTAGTTTCTTTAGTGACAACATCCACGTAGGTGTACATTATTATTTTTGCATGGAAAAACCATATATATTACTTCTAGAATTTATTTTTTTGTGACGATCCCTTTCTCTCCCTTCATACTTAACTAAAATCGATAAATGAGGTACCATTTTAAAGATTAAGTTCTTCGCTTCTGACGAATTGTTAATTCAGAATGGTATTGTTTGTCTAGAAATTAAAGTAAATAAAAAATGACTTTTGGTCTTAAAGTTATTTCCCTGGATGCGTCCGAACGGCACAGTCAAATAGTGTGTACAAAGAGGTTTTTTAATGTAAATATCACATTTTCCACAAGTTTGTGTCCTATTTAACTTTAAATATTGTCTACAGAGGTTTTTAACGTGTACAAATCTGATGTTCCTCTGTTTTGTCGTATGCTTCACCTCCAATATTGGGGCCAAAATTGTATTGTAATTGGTTTTGTTTCATCCTTACGCATCGTTGTTATTTGACAAATAAATAATTGCTACAAATGAACCGGTTCTTCTTTCATCCTACTGCAAACCACCAACCTCGCTATAAAATTTAGCGTATTTTAATCGCATGCGAAAGGGTCTCACGGGCAACCTAGTAATAACTTATTTTTAAGAGCATCTATAGAACCTTAAACATTTCTATCTCTATATCTCTCATTAAATGCATAACGAAAAGTTTTTATTAACTAAAATCATGTGGGCTTTTAAATATATAAACAAACTAAGAATTCTGAAAAAACTTTGACATCTTATGAAAAAGTTAAAATATCTGTCTATCTAATTTGAAACTAGCCTTTTTTGTAACCATATCGGGCGTTACGTTTAATGTAACGTATAACTACATGGCTTGTTGAATGTATTTTTGGTTTTCATATCACAGTATCTGCTTTCAAATTTATCACTATTATGAGGAAAGCAGTGGATCAAACAAAATATGTTTCCGAGTCCTCCATAGGATTTCGTGTAGGTCTAAAAGGAGGGGGAAATATACAGGTCCTCGGGTCATTGGTTAGCTTATGTTCCGAAACAGTCAGAATGAAAAATCGATCATATCATATTTGACTTCTTTCAAACAGGGAAGGGGTTCTTCAGGAATTTCAAAAGCTGATATTTATTTTGAAGCACACAAAATCTTCTTGTATATGATATTCGTAATTTTCCATGTAGATTTATATCAAATGTAGATTTTAATATCTCTTTACTAAATAATAGCAGCCTTCTATCAACTAAATAATAAAAAAATATTCTTAGAAGTGTTATATATAGGCAATATGTATGTGCATATATATATATATATATATATATATATATATATATATATATATATATGTATATATATATAATATATGTCTATATATATATATATACATATATATATATATATATATATATATATATATATGTATATATATATATAATATATGTCTATATATATATATATATATATATATATATATATATATATATATATATATATATATATATATGTATATATATATAATATATGTCTATATATATATATATACATATATATATATATATATATATATATATATATATATATATATATATAATATATATATATATATATATATACATATATGTATATATACACTGAAGTGCCACTGAATTAGGGATAGCAAATCCTATGCAAATTGTGTAGCGCTGCGCATCATGTATGCGCAAGTGAGGGCGCTGTGGTAACTGCATATATAGCGCGTACTGTGGTTGTTCTGAATTAGTTGTTGGAATTGCCAGTATGGGTAAACTGCCTGATTTAGACGCCTTCGATCGCTGACAAATCGTAGGTGCGCGACGCATGGGCCATTCAATTTCCGAAATCGTCAGACAGCTAGGATTTTTAAGGTCAACAGTGTCAAGAGTATACCAAGAATACATGGATGGTGGAAAAAAAACTAGCAATCGGGCAAACTGCAAAGGACAATTAGCCTTGACAGTGCGTGGTGAGAGACGGCTCAGGCGTATTGTACGTAGTCAGCGAAGCCAAACATTAGCTCAAATTACCACCCAGTTTCATGACGGTGCCAGTCGTACAGTCAGTAAATGGGCTGTGCAACGCTCGCTTCACCGTATGGGTTTCGGGAGCCGTCGACCTACGAGAGTACCATTGCTCTATACTCGCCATCGGGCTGCACGTCTTGCCTGGGCAAGAGAGCACAGAGACTGCAGTGTAGAGGACTGGAAACGAGTAGCATGGAGTGATGAGTCTCGATTCCGACTACTTAACGCCGACGGGAGGCTGAGAATACGGCGTCTGGCTCATGAAGCCATGGATCCTGCATGCCTGGTTGGAACTGTACAAGGGTATGGTGGCTCAATCATGGTCTGGGGTGTTTTTTCGTGGCACAGTTTGGGATCTTTGGTGCGTGTACCAACCTCCATCAATGCAATTCGGTACGTAGAGTTGCTGGGTGATCACCTCCATCCGTTTATGCTGTGCTGTTATCCGCACGGTAATGGAGTTTTCCAGCAAGACAACTGTACCTCTCACAAGTCCCGGTTGGCTACTGGCAGGTTGGATGAGCATCCCTCTGACTTCTCTGTTATGAATTGGCCACCTAGAAGCCCAGACTTAAATCCTATTGAGCATCTTTGGGATGTTTTGGAACAAGGCGTGAAAGGCCATCACACAGCACCAAAGAACCTTACTGAATTATGGACAGCTTTAGCCATTATTTGGCAAGCCATTCCCGTGGAACGTTTCCAGAAACTTGTTGAATCTATGCCTCGTCGTGTGGCAGCCGTTATCAAGGCCAGAGGAGACCCAACTCGTTATTAGGTAGGTATCCCTAGTTCAGTGGCACTTCAGGGTATATATATATATATATATATATATATATATATATATATATATATTTATATATATATACTGCTCTCCAAAAGTTGAGGTACAACACTTTTTTAATGTCTAATTAAGAAATGAATAAACAGATAAACAAGACATTTGGGTGAAATGTGCACACTAAACAGTTCTTTATTAAATGCGACAAAGAAATTTTCACAATTTACATAATTTACACGAGTTACAACAAAAAAGCAATCTTGGCAGAAAACTCCATTATTCTAGAAAACAGTAAATCCGACTTTCATGTGAAAAACATCATAGAAACATAAAAAAATGGTTTCTAATAAGGAACATGTCCATCCCTAGCTGTAATGCATTGTCGGCCCTGAATTTCCATGCTTCCAATTAAGTTGCCGGATACCGAAAATGTAAGCGAAGACCAGATAAGAAATAAACCTTGTTCCAGATCATGTAACGACCTTGGAGAAGGACTGAAAGCTGTAACGTGTCTGCCAAGGTACCAAACATGTTCTATCGGATTCAGGTCTGGAGATCAAACTAGCTATTCCATTCGCTCCAAACAGTGACCCTCAAAATAATCCTCTACAAACACAGCTCGGTGAGGTCTTGCACTACCATCCGTTGGAAGGAATTCGTTGCCAATAGCAGTGGCATATGGACGGACATATTGATCAAGGATCTCCTCCCGATATCTTACACCAGTCAGAGTTCCTCTATGGAAAACATGCAGGTCATTGTGACCACAGAGAGATATTCCTGCTCAAAACATGTTTCCTCAACCTCTGTAACTGTGTCTTTCAGCAATGTTGGATTGTTTATATCTGGTGCCTTGTTCCCTCTAGATCAGAAGAAGCCCTGAATCGCTCTTTAGTGTGAACCTGGACTCATCTGTGAAGAGTACAGAAGCCCATTGCTGCCTCGTCCAGGAAACGTGTTCTCTTGCCCAACATAAATAGGCACTTCTCGGTCGCCGGTTAAGTAGGGCATACACAACTGGTCGTTTTACATAGAGTCCACAATTACGAAGGCGTTTTCGCACCGTAGTAGCGGATACTCTTGTCCCTGAAGCAATAAAATGATCTATTACTCTTATATAAGTGACAATTCTTTAAAATGAAAGTATTGGCAAAGATTTTTTAGCATAAGTTTTCTTAGTGTTCGATATTATGATTCATATACACTATGAATTTCATTGTTACTGCCTTTAATTTAACGGTGAGCTTCGAAAAACATATTGCACCTTAACTTTTGGAGGGCAGGGTATATAAGGTCAAATATCTAACGTTTTTCTGTAATGTTTTTACGTTTTATATAACGTTTAATAAACGTGGTAACCTTTCATTACTTCTTCCAAACTTACAAAAAACTAAATATAAAAAAGGGAGTCATCCGACAATGGAGAGTGACTCCCTAAGAGCGCACTAGTTAATTTTCTCGTTAATCTTTCTTTATTTCTTTCACATGCACCGAAAATTTATCGATAGAAATGAGATACATGAAATGTTATTTTGCAGTGCATTTTAAGTACACATTTACACTTCATTTAATTCAACAATGGTCCCTCTTAATTATTAAATCAATTTAGGAACCCCCTTGATGATTCTACTGCATTACGTTTTTGAGGAACCTTTGATTTTTGTGGTCAATGCTGGCCAGCTGTAATTTTTTTGGTCAGTGCATTTCCTGTTCTTATTTTCCCATGTGAGGGATTGAGACTGGCTCAATTTTTTCTGCTTTGAGGCTTTCATTTGCTATAAATTTTGTATTTCGAAATTTTTACGAGAGATTTACCACAATTTCAGGTTCGTTGAACATCCGAAATTACCGTTTTACGTTTCACCCGTTTTAAAACTGTGCGATTATTTTAAATGCATAATTATTTTCACTGAATGATATGTGCAGGTACAAGCCAAACTGTTGCCTAAAATAGACTTTTCTTAGTTGTACAATTTTTTACATGAAAGTGGACTTTAATAGCTAAATATTTACTGTTATAATGTGTGAATATTTATTTAATTGGGATCAAGAGAATATTTAAATAACTGCTCAGTATTTACTCAGAAATATTTTAGCATATTTTATGCCCCCCCCCAAAAAAAATCTAACAATAAGGATCCCTTTAATGACATTTTAAGGATAAGAATAAAAAGTTTAAGTTAATTGTCTTAAATCATATCCGTAGCAGCTGCGATCTATGCAGCTTCTATTGTTAGAATTTAAAATTTAATTTTAATAATTACATTCTACACTGCTGGCCACCCAAATTGCAACACCAAGAAAGACAAGAGATATCACAACAAAATTTATTTTGTAGATAACATGTTGACCAAGTATCAAAGGATTAAATTTATAGACTTCTGTGAAGTGTGATTCCTGCCAAAATCAGTAGCCAGAGTAGCCGCCATTGTTGGAGATCACCGCTGCTACACGCCTCGGCATTGATTCAAAGAGACTTTGGACGAGTTCTTGGGGTACAGAAGACCAAGCAGCTTCCACACGTTGCCAAAGTTGATCTGCTGTGGCAGCTGGGGATGGAATCTGGGTCAATCGTAGAGCAACCATGGACCACATGTTTTCTATCGGCGAAAGATCCGGAGAGCGAGGCGGCCAGGGAAGCAATACAATCTGGCGATTGACGAAGAACCGTTGGACAATGCGTGCCACGTGTGGTCGCGCATTATCCTGTTGAAATATGGCTGTGGACAAGCCCTGAAGGTAAGGAAGGACAACTGGCTCCAACACCTCGGAGATGTAGCGCTAGCTGTTTAAAGTACCGGCAATGCGTTTGGGACATGCTCGAACGACCCATTGCTGCGAGACCAAGGCCACGTTTTACCCGAGACTTGGAGATTGCACTTCTTGAGGAGTGGAACAGTATTCCCCAAAGTCTTATCGATAACATCATCGCATCCACGGAAAACAGGTGTGCAGCAGTCTAGCTGTTCGAGGAGACGCCATAATAAAAATCTTGCATCATTTCTAAACAATGCTTTTTTTTATCGTTTACATGTAACCAAATTGTTGCCCTAAATCATCTTTTCAAGTTTTTCCATATTTTCAAAGAATTAAAGCTTAATTACAAATTTTTTTTACATCTTTTTTCCTGTATTGAGCATTGATACGCGTATACTATCCATTTTATACTAATACGTGGCTGTCTCCCACGGTTTTCTTAACTTCTTTGCTTCCCCTAATTGTTTTGAGCAGTGTAAACATATATATATATATATATATATATATATATATATATATATATATATATATATATATATATATATATATATATATATATATATATTCTTATACATATATATATATATATATATATATATATATATTCTTATACATATATAAGAAATCTTGAGAAGTAATCTTGAGTCAACTTCAGTCTGATTCTTAAGCTAGAGGAGATACATTTTATTTCTAATAATTTTTTTTAATGTGTTCATGCTAACTCTTAACCGGTAGCTCACGTTTCATGTACTAAGAACATAAAAAAATGTGTTCTATAAAATAAGAAAACATTTCTCTTTCATTATTTAAGAATTAATTCCAGTCACCATACCCCGGATAATAAATAAACTTATAGATGAAGGACGTAGCATTTTGTATTGCATTTGTATTTTATAGAAATAATCGCAATGGGTAGTGAATACATGTAAAGTCTTCTGCAAAGAGCATTGGCACATAATATGCAAACATAATCAACCCTCTTCTTTTACTTGTGTCTCAGTACACGAAGAACGAATAAGTAATTATTAATTAATCTTCAAAAGTTCAAACTCCATCTTGAATAAAAGAAATACATCGGAGGATGATTAAGATTTTAAAGCAGGTCGTCTTAAATTCTAAGAAAAGCGTCAGAAACGTACGAGGAAATAAAATTTATTTTACTTGGCACAAAGCCAGAATATTTTGGAACAGCTTTGACTTTTATCATGTACGGGGGGAAAAGGGAAAAATACGACGAGTTTATTACACCAAAAGCAATGTTCTCAGATAAATTTTCAGGATTTCTCGAATTTTTCCTCAATTGTTTGCTTGTTTCTTTTTTTACTTTTAAATTACCTACGATTTAAATTTTATTAACTCACATCGTATTTGCATATATCTTTATAATAAAATATAATAAAATTTGAATAATATCCTCTTATTATTTGACAGAAAGCCTTAATCTTTTCTTACGGTGTGTGCATGTCGCTTGATATATATATCACTTGATATCGAATTAAGAATTTTGGCTTTGTTACGCTTGAATGTACCTAGTTATTAAGATATATTTGCATATATCTTTATAATGAAATATGAGAAAGTTTGAATAATATCCCCTTATTATTTGACAGAAATCCTTAATCTGTTATTTCGATGAGATGTGACTTGTTATATATTTCACTTGATTTCGAATTAAGAATTTTATTCCTGTTAAGCTTGAGTGTACCTAGTTATTAATGTATATTTGCATATATCTTTATAATG
This sequence comes from Dolomedes plantarius, assembly GCA_907164885.2. Taxonomy (NCBI): domain Eukaryota; kingdom Metazoa; phylum Arthropoda; class Arachnida; order Araneae; family Dolomedidae; genus Dolomedes; species Dolomedes plantarius. The sequence continues at coordinate 240,966,298 of OU015490.1, forward strand.
AAGTATGAGAAAGTTTGAATAATATCCCCTAATTATTTGACAAAAATCCTTAATCTTTTATTTCGAAGTGTGCATGTGACTTGTTATATATTTCATTAGATTTCGATTTAAGAATTTTATTCCTATTAAGCTTGAATGTGCCTTGTTATTAATATATATTTACATATATCTTTATAATGAAGTATGAGAAAGTTTGAATAATATCCTTTTATTATTTGACAGAAATCCTTAATCTTTTATTTCATTGTGTGCATGTGACTTGTTACATATTTTACGAGATTTCGAATTAAGAATTTTATTCCTGGTCAGCTTGAATAAGCCTAGTTATCTACGTATATATATAAAACAGTTTCGTAACTGACTCACTAACATACAACGCACAGACCAAACCGATGGACCTAAAGGGCTGAAATATTGCATGGCGATACTTCTTATAGTGTAGGCGTGCACAAAGAAAGATTTTTGAAAAATTCTTCTTAGATTTTTTAAAATTTTATTTTTAAGCTGTTTTAGTATCATTTTTTAAGTTTGCATTTAAAATAATAATTTGAGGGTTATAACATTTATATCATGAGAAAGATCATAAAAATTCCTTTAAAATGAAATATTTTTAGAATCTTTACCTCGATTTATTGATTTTTGGTGAATTTTTAAAAATTAATTTTTAGAATTTAATTTATTAAATGCTGATCACGTGATTTCTTTTCCTGGTACTTAAATTTATCGTCACGTGCATAACAACTAAATAAACAAAAAATATTTTTTTTTCCTTGCTAATGCGGCAGACGATTGGACATTATCCAAAAAAATATTAAAATACAGTAAAAGAAATGTTCTACAAACTGTACTATATTAACTGTACTATATTCTTTAGTATTCTTTATATTAGATTTGATTTGAATATCTTCTTCTACATTATTTTGTCTATAAAAATATCCCTTGCGAATTTTTTTACAAATATATATATATATATATATTACATCAATTATATACAATGATCGTCGTATTTATTGTATATATATATATATATATATATATATTGGCATTAATTGCATGCATTGACCGTTGATTTTACTTTGAATGTACTCCGTAGTAAAGTGCGGGTTTTCAGCTAGTCTATATATATAAAACAGTTCCGTAATTGACTGACTCACTGACTGACATACAACGCACAGACCAAACCGTTGAACCTAAAGGGCTGAAATTTTGCCTGGCGATTCTTCTTATAGTGTAGGGGTGCACTAAGAAAGATTTTTTTAAAATTCATCTTGGATTTTGAAAAATTAAATTTTTAAGCTGTTTTAGTAACTTTTTTTAAGTTTGCATTTAAAATAATAATTTGATGGTTATAAAATTTATATCACGACAAAGATCATAAAAATTCCTTTAAAATGAAGTCTTTTTTTGAATCTTTACCTCCACTTTCTGATTTTTGGTGAATTTTTAAAGATTAATTTTTAGTATTTAATAAACGCTGATCACTTGATTTCTCTTTATGGTACTTTAAATTAATTTATCGTCACGTGAATGATAACGAAATAGACAAAAAAAATTTTTTTTTTCTTGCTAATGCGGCAGACGATTGGACATTATCCAATAAAACATTAAAATACAGTAAAAGATATGTTTCTCAAACTGTACTATATTAACTGTACTATATTCTTTAGTATGTCCTATTTGATTTAATTTGAATATTTTCTTCTACATTATTTTGTCTGTAAAAACATCCGTTACGATTTTTTTATAAATATATTTTCTGTTTTTTTTTTACTTCGATTGCATACATTGATCGTTGTATTTATTATAACTATATTTATACATACTTTTCGCATTAATTGCATACATTGACCGTTGTATTTAATTTGAATGTACTCCGTAGCGAAGTACGGGTTTTCTGCTAGTTAACATATATTTGCATATATCTTTATAATGAAGTATGAGAATGTTTGAATAATATCCCCTTATTATTTGACAGAAATCCTTAATCTTTTATTTCGAAGTGTGCATGTGACTTGTTATATATTTCATTAGATTTCGATTTAAGAATTTTATTCCTATTAAGCTTGAATGTACCTTGTTATTAATATATATTTGCATATACAGTGGAATCTCGATCTATCGTTTTTCAAGGGACCGATTGAAATGTACGATAAATGCGGGAAAACGATAGATGCGGACACATAACAAAGCAATATGATCGTTGGGACTGGATAAAATGAACGACACATACGGAAAAACGATGGATCCGAAAACGATCGATCGAGATTCCACTGTATATTTATAATGAAGTATGAGAAACTTTGAATAATATCCTTTTATTATTTGACAGAAATCCTTAATCTTTTATTTCGATGTGTGCATGTAACTTGTTATATATTTCATTAGATTTCGATTTAAGAATTTTATTCCTATTAAGCTTGAATGTACCTTGTTATTAATATATATTTGCATATATCTTTATAATGAAGTATGAGAAAGTTTGAATAATATCCCTTTATTATTTGAGAGAATTCCTTAATCTTTATTTCGATGTGTTCGTGTGACTTGTTATATATTTCACGAGATTTCGAATTGAGAATTTTATTCCTGTTAAGCTAGAATGTGCGTAGGCCAATAAACAAAGAAATATTTAAAGATTGCCTTTTAAATGAACAGAAATACCTCAAATTTTAACTAATAAGTCAATTAATGACACTTTAAAATACAGCTAGTTTAAATGAGGTTTGAAAGGTTAATATGAATAATTAATACTATTCATTTAACTTTTATATACGAAATTAAGGTAAAAAAAATTACTTTTTCATAATTCATAATAATTATAAAACTTTATTTTCCTATTGTAATTTAAACGAGTTTTTAAATGGGTAACTCGTACTTTTAGATATACCTTCAAGGAACCTATTCTTATAGGAATGAGAAGTTTTTGTCTGCAATAAATACTTAAGAAATATATATTTGTCAGGTGAAAATAACTCTTCGGTATTTCTATTTACTTATATACATCCGGATTAAAGTGAACACAGTTTTAAGTCAAGAAGTCTTAGTTTATTTTATTGCTTTCTGCAAAACTTTCCTTCAAAATGAACGCTTTTAATTCTACATAAATTAAATTCAAATTCACAGTTTATCGTGTTATTATTAATTTCTCTTCTATGGTGATGAAAGAGCAAAAGGATGTGTTAAGGCTAAATATTCACGGCAGATAAAAGAAATATTTGACTTTTGTGTTTACATAAAGTGTTTAAATTTTTTTAAATTGCTTTTAGCACCCTTTCGAAGATGTTTATACTTGTTGAACATTCATATTTGCAACACCTATCATTTTAAAAATATAATTTTTCCAACCAAATTCTGAAAGTTTTACTTCTTCGTATCCTTTAAGGCTAACTTTAAAATGATTTCCAAAGATTTAATTGGAAGTATTAGACATAGAGAAACATTCTTCGACTTTAAATCAGAGATAATGTGACTAGAGAACATGAAATAATTTAATAACTCGGCTTGTATGACAATATTTTGAAACAAATACAACTTCAACAGATGCGATATATCGCAATACATGCGCTTCATGCAATACGAGATAAAAGATAAAGAATACAAAGCGTAAAAGAGCTGAACTAATAAAATAATATTTAATCTATATATCTTAAATTACAATCCATTTTCCTTTGTTGTTTTTGTTTTTGAGCTAAAACTTTTCCAACATTTCTTCATTTTTCATACGCGGATCAAATGATATTTTTCAAAGAAAACTTGCTTCAAAAATAATGAAATTTTAAAAAAAATATTTTACATTTATATTACCATTTTACTTTACATTTTAATTCAGGGGAAAGTGTATGTCCAACCCAAATATTTTGAGTAACAAGCACCAATTATCTCTTAAATTCCTTGTCAGTTTATCGATGACAAGTTTGATGCTTAGAAAACAGTCTAAAAATATCTGTTAAAATCTGAAATTCAATTCAATGTCTCTAACGTTACACATGGCTATGAGATTAATATCTTAATGTTATTTGAATCTGTAGGAACTTGCAGATCTCTCTTTAGTTCACATTTTGATTACATGAGCTTTCCACCGTGTTTCTCTTTGAATTCTGCTTCCAGAGCTCCATCTATGAATTGAACTTTCTTAACCTTTTCCTTACGGGGTGGGATAGCTGGTATCGCAAGAATATGGGTCCATCAATGAATATATATATATATATATATATATATATATATATATATATATACATATATATATATACATATACATATATATATATATATATATATATATATATATATATATATATATATATATATATATATATATATATATATATATATATATATATATATATATATACATATAATCATGGGGCCATATTCTTGGTATACTTGTTATCCCACCCCGTAAAGACACACAATTCTCAAATAAACCTTTTTTTTAAATTTATTTTTAACATACTATAGATCTCTTAGAAGCTTGTCCCAAAATCCCCATATTTCTGCGGTGATCAAATTGTCAGATACAAACTTTTTATGCCGCACTACTGAACCCTGCTGTACACTGTTATTTAAAATCCAAATACCTCGGAATGAATTTTGTTGTGATTTGCCCTCTTTAAAAAGATATATATAAAATTCCTTCCAAGGTATCCCTAGGGACCTTTGTAGAGTAGTTATTTGTTCTGTTTCCATTAAACTATCTTCTATGTTTTTCCTTGAGAGAAAATAGTAAGAACATTTACCCTGAAGTAAAAGTTGCTCTAAAAAAAGAATTCTTCTGCGTTTCTAAATTTTTTCAAAACCTTTAATGTTTATAGAATGGGAAAAATACAAAAATAGATTCATTGGTTCAGCAGATATACCAAACACTAAACTGGCTTTAAACTATTGAATTTGAACTTTTTCCTGGTACAATTTTGAGTTTTTCAAGTATTTTGTTACGAATAATGACCTGAATGCAAAAAAAAAAAAACATTTGAGTAAAGAAAAGTCATCACGAAATGTACGTGAAAAATATAAAAAAATGACCTTGAATGCTTAAAAAATTTTATTCCTACTCTTAAAAATTTCTCGAACGAAGGGAAAACAATCCTCTCAAATATACTTTCTTATGTTAATGTTTTTCATCGATATCTGCGTAAAAGGTCATGAAGTTTCTGTTTCTTTTTCAATTGAAAGGTAAACGATAGTATAACACCGTTCAATATAACTGGTTGGTATTTCAATAAAGGAGACCATTCTTCACAAACTCGATTCGTTGAGTCCCAATCCGGTGATACTATCATCTTTTGATGGTGACTTATCGCCAGCCTACAGTTGAAAAACTTGCATGTTAACACAAGTTCTCTTAACTGTACCTTAAACGTATGAAAGACACCAAACATGCCTTAAAATCTTTTTGGATAGTTTCTAAAATTAAATAAATGAAAAATAGTCATTTAATTTCATTAAAGAGAGAAATACAGTGATTTCCGCTTATAAGATTCACGTTTGTTATTACTGTTTTTGATTCTTATAAGCGGTTGATTCTTATAGCCGAAATTTAGGTTTTTGGACAGGCACACACACACACCTATATATTCATATATTAGAACATTTACCATAAAATACTCTTTATTTCGTTAATTATATTCTATTAAAATTATTTTTTATAATTTTAAAAATACAACTTAATTTCTAGACCATTAAGTAGATACACATGATTAAAGTAAGAGAAGAAAAAAGATCAATATTTGGTACAACATACCTGCTTAACAGTTTTAACATTTCAACTACAGGAAAGGTGCAAGAAAAAGTTTTCTATGGTAGCTTGACGTAATGAAGTTTTCAGAAGGCTGTTTATACCTCTTTCAATACCAATAGTCTCAGACCAAGATTCACCTTGTAGCTTACGTTTCACGGTTTGATAACGTGCTGAATTTAATAATGTCACGTTTGCCTAAGTGATAGTGGACACTTCGCCGAAGATTTGTGTGTTTCAGGGTCCAGGAAGCCGCAACCAGGATGCGAGAGATGGGAAAAAGAGTCCCTGTCTTTGTTTGTCAGTGGAGAAAAGTGAAATTAGATCCGGACAGGTAGGATGCCCCTGGGTCAAGCTAATAGGACAGTGTTAAGCTAAAGCATTTAAGGGGAAACTATTATGTTATGTCTAACAAAGAAAGGAATGCATTTTACGACTGTATTCCATCCCATCTTATCACTCTTTCTTTAAAAAAAATAAAAAAAGAACTTCGTGCCTTTTGATGGTTTAAGTGGTTTTTTTAGAAAAATGAAAGGAAATCGAAGAGTGTAAACTGATTCTTAAAACCGGTGGATTGATTCTTTAAAGCGAAAATTTTAACATGGAAATAATACATTTGTTTTTGTTTTTACGATATTGATTCTTATAAACGGTTTATTTTTATAACCACTGATCACTATTAGCGGTGGTTACTGTATATAGTTTATTCAATTTCCTATTACTGTTCTGGTAAGTGAATCAGATATGCTGTTTATTAATTCTTTCACAATTGCATTGCTTTGTTGTTTAGTATTATAAATGCTATCATATTTCTAATTACTTTTTACAGAGAACTTTCTGCAGACAGAACCTAGTTTCCAGACGTAGTGTTTACCGAAAAGTACGTTTCTGGAAACTAAACTCATAAAAAGACTTATTATTATAACTGCACTGGTGTAAGAAATTAAGATAATTTGCAGACTTGGTCGATTATCTCTAGAACTAATGTACCGATTTTAATGAAATTTGATATGTACATACATTGATACAATACAAAACAAATAACCATTCAATAATTGTAATACAAACGCACGATCATGCGTAACACTCGTTGGAGTCGGAAGGTATGAAACAGCGGTTGCAGAATAAACAAAAAAATGGGTTAATAGATGGGTTTATAGGGGTATGGTCCCCTCTGACAGATATACAGTTCTCGCAGCGTGATTTCATACTTGAAATAAGGCAGTTTATCATTTCCTGTGGCAGTTGGTCCCACTCGTTCAACAACGCTGTTTTCATTCCCTGGATGGTTCTCGGAGGGGGGTTGAGAGTTGCAATTGCTCTCCCCAGAGTGTCCCAGACATGCATTATAGGGTTAAGGTCTGGAGATCTGGCTGGCCAATCCATCCGGCGAATATCCTTACTCTTTAGATATTCGTCGACCAGAAGAGCTCTATGTGGCCTCGCGTTATCGTCCATGAAAATGAACTCAGGGCCAACTGCACCCCTGAAAATGGCGAACATAGGTCTCCAAGACCTCATCCCTATACCTCACACCAGTCACAGTGCCTCTTTCAAAGACATGGTGAGGTGTGCGGCCATTCAACATGATGCCTGCCCAGACCATTAAACCTCCTCCGCCATAATGGTCGATTTCGCGGACATTGGAGGGTAGGTAGCGGGTCCCTGGTTCTCTCCATATGAACGTCAGAGGACAGCAGGTCTTCTTGCAAACTACCCTCTCTCATGAAGTCTTTTGGAAACAGTCACCCTTGATACACGAGTTCCTATGGCTGCATACAAGTCACGAGAGAGCTGAGAAGCTGTAGCACTCCTGTTACGCCTCGCTATAATCGACAAATGACGATCTTCTCTGGCCGTCGTGGCTCTTGGACGACCTTGCCCAGGCTTTCTCTCGATGGATCCGGTATCCTGGAAAAGTTTCCATAAGTTACACACGACGCTGGGCGTTAAATTGAACTCTCTACAAATTTGGACTTGCGATTGGCCTGCTTCTAACTTACCCACAATTCGCCACCTCATTCCATCATGTAACCGTTGGTGGTTACTCATTTTTACTGTTGCAATTTGAAATTAATCGATTGCTGCAAAATAAACCCAGCTATTAACCCATTTATTTGTTTATTCTGCAACCGCTGTTTCATACCTTCCGACTCCAACGAGTGTTTCGCACGATCATGCGTGTGTATTACAATTATTGAATGGTTATTTGTTTTGTATTGTATCAATGTACATATTAAATTTCATTAAAATCGGTACAGTAGTTCTAGAGATAATCGACCAAGTCTGCAAATTCTCTAAATTTCTTAAACCAGTGTAAATGTTTAAACTTTTTTCATAAGTACAATTACATGAAATTTCTAAAGATAAAAAGATTACATTCTTTTCTTTGAGCTTGACTGCAGTTCTGTATTTCCAACATTTATTTCAGACATTTTAAATTATAATATCTAGCCATCATAGTCATAACTTCAAATTAGTGTTTTGATGCAGTTGGGATTATTTCCATTATAATTTACATTTTCACAGGTATTAGCCACTCTTGACCATATTTTAAGTTTAGTGATAAAAAAATTTATATGTGTGGGAGAGAAATTTACAATTTAGTGTCTAAGCATTCCAAATGTTTTAAAATTTATAGTGGATGTAATGCTTGAAAAATATTTTTTATTAAACTATATTTCTTCAGATTACACTCGCACATGCATGGATAAATAATTTAGTAACATTTCAAGATATACAAGTTTTCACCCTCAAATATATTCATACTTAATTCATACATACATGCATAAGTAAAAAGCATACATTAAGAGAAGAAATCTTCTTACTCTATCTCTCGTTACAAACACACAAACACACACACACACATATATATATATATATATGTGTGTGTGTGTGTGTGTGTGTGTGTATATTTAAATATATATATGTATGCATATACGCTGCTCAAAACAATTAGGGGAGCACATGGTTTTAACGAAATTAAGCAAATACTTACACCTATAAGTAACATAAAATAAATCATCCATAATTTAAAGCCTAGCAGGAAACAGAAGAAGAAAATTTCATATGCAAATCAAAGTTCATGACGTCAAAAACCAGAAAAAGAACATAAGGGCGGAAATCGGGATGTTGCAGAAACGTCTGTTTTACTGCCTTAAATGTGAAATTTGATTGCTCAATTATTCATTTGAGAAAAGGTGACTTGAAAATGTCTCAACAACGTGACTTACCGGAATCCATGGAATGGCGTATTACAGGCTTGAATCCTGGCAAACACAACATAGTGTCGCTGACGCTGTTGGAGTGGTCATAAGTGTCGTTGCAAGGCTGTTGAATCGATTCCAAGAAACAGGGAATGTTAGACGTCGGCCGGGGCAAGGTCAGCCAAACGCCACTACAGCAACTGATGACCGATATATACCGTTAACAGCTCCTCGAAACAGAACAGATAATGCTACTCAGCTGCAAAGACATGGTACTTTGACGGCCCGAAGGTATGCAGAGGAGATATTGAGACCTCATGTCATACCTTACGCTGCAGCCATTGGAGATTCCTTTATTTTCCAGCGTGATAATGCCAGACCGCATACAGCTGGTCTTGAGGAGAACATGCTTGAAACTGAAACAATACAGCGTATGGAATGGCTAACGTGCTCTCCTGACCTGAATCCAATCGAGCATGTTTGGGACATGCTCGGATGACGCATTGCTTCGAGAAAAAGGCCTCCTTTTATTCTCCGAGACTTGGAGATTGCATTTCTTGAGGAGTGGAACAGTATTCCCCAAAGTCATATCGATAACATCATCGCATCCATGGAAAACAGGTGTGCAGCAGTCTTAGCTGTTCGAGGAGACCACACGCCATATTAAAAATCTTGCATAATTTCTAAACAATACTTTTTTTTATGGTTTACATGTAACCAAATTGTTGCCCTAAATCATCTTTTCATGTATTTTCCATATTTTCAAAGAATTAAATCTTAATTACAAATTTTTTACGTCTTTTTTTTGTATTGCGCATTGATACGCGTGTACTATCCATTTTATGCCAATACGTGGCAGTCTCGCACGGTTTTCTTAACTTCTTTGCTTGCTCCCCTAATTTTTTTAGCAGTGTATATATATATATATATATATATATATATATATATATATATATATATATATATATATATATATATATATATATATATATATGTGTGCTTGTGTGTGCTTGTGTGTGTCTGTGCTTGTGTGTGTGTGTGTGTGTACGCGTGTGTACAAATATGTGTATATAATAGCAACTAATATCTTGTTATTACTGTGAAAAACAACTAAGTCCAACTTTAAATGCTCAATTTTTTGGAGAACAAATTTATTCATTTAACTAAGGTTTGAAGATTAACAGGTTTTAGCTTCATTTCAGTATACATTACTTGGATAACGCTGTTGTTTCCTAAACTTAAACATATAATCTCATCATATATATCTAAAACAATATTATCCTTTTTTCACATCCGGTCGTAACATTCCCCTATAAATCCCAAAATACTGTCTACTTTCGGCGTTTAAATAAACCCTGATGGCATCTCAGCAAAAATAGGATAGCCCCCTATTTGTCAGACGCAGAGGAGATTGGATGGATTTTCTGATTTGTCCCCCTTTCTCACCCTCAGACACGAGAGATAAACAATCATTCTTGCCAGCCAGATGACGCGGGTCCTCTGTTCCTAAACTCATGTTTTCGTTCCGGAAAAAATACCGATGCATATTTTAGATATTAAGACTTTGTTGTGGGCGAAGCTTTTGGTCTCAAGTTTTCGGGAAAGAAGTACTGTAAGATAAAGAAAACGCTTCCAACGTATAAAGAGTAATGTAAAATTCCATCAAAAATATTTTAAGTTTAGTGATTTAAAAATTTATATGTGTGGGAGAGAAATTTACAGTTTAGTGTCTAAACGTTCAAAATGTTTTAAAATTTATATTGGAAATAATGCTTGGAAACTATTTTTATTAAACTATATTGCTGCAGAGTACACTCGCACATGCATGGATAAATAATTTAGTAATATACAAAGATATGCAAGTTTTCACCTACAAATATTAATACACTTAATTCATACATACATACATAAGCGAAAATCATAAATTAAGAGGGGAAATCCTCTTACTTATATATATATATATATATATATATATATATATATATATATATAGCGTACAATAATAACTACTTATATGTTCAGGACTGCATAATTGCCCTAAACCGCTCTCAAAACAGAACACTCTTGATTAATGGAAACATTCTTCATCAATGGAAATAATTTTTCAGGAATGCCAAAACTTCTCTACCTCCCCTAAATTATGAGTGTTTGGACTGCGTCGAGACCCTTATTCTTCGGGCATCTAGCTAATCATATCTGTGTTTCTATTCAAAATTACAATCCTTCGAAATAAATGTTAATACCTCGTAACTGTAAGGACACGCGAGAAGGGAATATTTGAAGTTACTCTTGTGAGGAATTGGTAAAAGTTTTTTGAGTTTCGTTTGCGGTGAATATTTTACGACAGTCACTGAATCCCTGAGTGAATTTTAAAAAGAGTTAAGAGAGAAAGATATCTTGGCATAAGTTTAGAAGTCTCAATGCAGTCTGTAGAAAATACTGGGTTCCTATCAATTGCTAAATGATTCATTTTTAAAATATTTCTTAATTCGCTACATTAATATGCTTTCAGTATTTTTTCAAAAGTTTTGGATAAGCATTTCTTTACGAAGGATAAGTAATGCTCTTCAATATATTTAAATGTTCCATGTATTAGTAAAAATTCCTAATTTAAGAATGAATGTGTATATTTTTATTGACTTAAAACCTATTTTAAATAGTTGTGTTACCTTAAAACGAGTATAGTTTGCCCTTATTAACATTACTATATACTATATTGTAGCAAAATATATTTTTTAAGACTGGAACTATTTGATACTTAATTATGTTATCATGACATATGCAAAATATTTTTAATACTTATTTTATGCATGTAAAGTTTTTCTGTTTTCAAAGTAATAATCTTTAATTTGACAGTCAATAGAAAAGCGAGTGTCTTTCATATGAACTTGTCTATAACTGTGCATCTTATCCTAGATAAATCTTAAAACTATTCACCTATCCCGATTTTGCCTAGGTGATCATTGTTAGATGTCATCATATCCTTTCATGATATATTCATTTGACCCCATAAGAAGCACAGGATAAAGAACAGAGTATTCCAAAAGGAAATCGAAAGGGCCTTGGGCTATGGTTTTAGATGAAATCAGAAATGCAACGCCTTGAAAAGACTTTATGAATGGATAGATCGGAGATAAAAGGAAATATGTCTGCTTCTGTTATTAAACAAGCAGTCTCCTTTACGTAAAGGCTGCAGAAAGGAATACCCGTATTCAAGTTTCATTGTTAGTTCAGGCGGTAGACTAGTATTTCTCATGCTAAACAGAAAAGATATCCAGATAAACATTGGTGTAATCTGGAGTGTCAGCCTTCCTAGTGTTGCAGTATTTTTTAGTGTATAATTTTCCTTTGTTACATAGATACATACATACATGCATATATATATATATATATATATATATACACTGGCAAAATTTAAGGATCGATAGTATACCATCGGTTCAAACCCGAAAAATGAAACGCAAAAGCTAGAGGCGATTTGCATAAAGATACCTCATCTGTAGAAAGATGGCGCTTATGTAAATTTACAGATAGTCATGCTGTACGCCACGTGACCTGAACTTGATAATAGCAGCTTTTCCGAGTAAAGTTAGGGAATAGAAAGTTGGTGTACTCGTCGTTGTAATAAGTTTAATTTAATTGTAGTTGTGGTACAGGGGATACAAATGTCCAGAAGGATACAATTAGACGACTTTTTGAGGGGTAGTATTATTGAAAAACTTCAAGAAGGACACATGGTAAATAGTGTAGCCGAAGTGTTTGGTATCACCCATACCATTGTTTCACGTGTGTGGAGGATCTTCAAAGCAGCAGGGACAGCTGTTAGAAAGAGCGATGGTGATCGCCCAATGGAAACGACACCAAGTGATAGCCAATATATCGACCTACAGAGCACAAGAGACTGGCGTCAAACGGCAGGCAATGTTGCAAAGCAAATGCAGATGGCCACAGAGAGTAAAGTGTGGAGGATGACGATGGCCAGACGTTTTCATAAAGGTTGCCCATTCGCCCTACGGCCAGAACGTTACATCCCGCTATCATCTTTACATAGGAGAACCATCTAAAATGGTATGAGGTCCACAAATATTGGAGTTTCCCAGCAATGGCGCACGGTACTCTTCACTGATTAAAGTCGTCTACCTAGCGATTGTCGAAGTCATCGAATCTGGACAGATGGGGGGAACACTGTATCCCACAACGAACATTGCCGAAAGAGATCGTTATGGAGGTGCAGGTCTCATGGAATCGAGAGGCATCATAATAAATGGCCGAACTGCGCTCCACATTTTCGAACGTGGTTTAGTAACAGGAAACCGCTAGAGCAGTAAGGTAATAATTTCTCGCGTACGAGTTTTCCGAGGTGCCATCGGTTCTCATTTCCTTTTTATGGACGATAATGCTCCTCATCGTGCGTGTTATATGGATGAAATATTGTAAAGTGAGACTATCACTCACATGGACTGGTCTGCGAAATCCCTAAACCTGAATCCAATATAACGTGTGTGGGACTCTCTTGGAAGTCGTCTTGTGAGACTCATACCTCCACTTCAGTGGGCCCATGTACTGAAAAGAAAGCTATAAGAGGAGTGGACAGTGTTAAAACAACAGCTCATAGACCGATTTGTTTTGACCATGGTTGGACGCTAAAAAACACCCATTTCAGTTATGGGACATCATATTCCCTGCTATACACTAGCTCTCTACTACACTAGCTATTTCCATCTTTGTTCGAAAACGCCTTTGTTCGATGAAATCCTTTGAATTCGACGCCTTTGTTCGATGACATATAATGTTTTCTAGCTGTTTATTAATAAACTCCCTGAAGTAACGTTTGTATTCTTTTTGAACTTATGTTATTTTATTCACCAGTGTGGTACATACTGAGGTCTCTGCTGTTTGAATTTCATTCATCCAGGTTGCTCCTTTGCGAAGAAACGGCATAACAAGAATACCGTCCTTATGTTTTGCACGTCAGTGCTGAAAAAAGTGGCCGTCGAAAAGAGGTTTCTTCCGTAACATTAGCTCAAATGAGTGTTTCAAAGGTTCTGAACAAAATATGGCCATTTAGAGGGGTGGCTGGCTAGAGCTATTTAAATGTTGGTATATATGAAATTTATAAGCTTTGTTATTCTTAGCTGCTTTGTCGCATGACTGCAATCATTTCTAAATTCTGTTGTTGATAGACACGTTCAACAAGGCAATTTTCTAATGAATATATATATATATATATATATATATATATATATATATATATATATATATATATATATATATATATATATATATATATATATATATATATATATATATATTCATTAGTAAATAAATTAATAAATATATATATATATATATATGTGTGTGTGTGTGTGTGTGTGTGTGTTCTTTGGTGTCTTTTTATGCTTGTCTCATCTATTGAAGACAGATGAATTTTAATAAAATGCAAATAAATCAAATTGCCTTGGAAAAATGTTGTTGTTGACAAAACATCACGTAATATTATGAATTTAATTTTTTGTGCCATTCAATATATATTTTTAAGTATACATGCTTGACATAAGAAACCTCTCTTTGTTTTTTTATTTTTTAATTCTTGTGGAGGGAATATTCTTCTTGAATCGTTACACACAAAACTGTTTTGAGTTTATCTTCGCTTTAATAACCTTCGTATAAATAATTCTATTAAAATTAAAAATACTAATTTTATTTATTTAAATCTTATTAATATACAATTTTAATAAGAGTTAAATAAAGAAAATAATTATTTAACAATAAGAAAGGGTGTATTTTTGCATACCTTTAGTTAAGATATCTTTGAATAAAATAACTTGCTAATCTCTTTGAATTATACTTAATTTATATTAAATTGCTAAAGACATATATGTTTTGACATGGAAACTGATGTTACATATTAAAAGACAAAAGTGTTTATTTCTTCGGCTTTATAGAAAAAAAAAAAGACTGTGTTAGTTTTCCCGAGGTGTAGTGTTCCTAGCAAGCTGCGATGAAATTTTAATAAGACTTATTTGCACGTAACATCTATAAAAATCCTAACCAATTCCTCCCAGTAAAAAGCCCCTCTCCTTATTTATGCAGACTGCAAGTATTGATGGATTCCGATATTTGTCACCGTCAGGCAAGAGATATAAATAATCGTTTTTCTTTACCATATGGTGCAAATCGCAAGTACCAGTTTTTCTTTATCTTCTCTTCCAAAAACATATAGGAGTCTAGATTTATCGCTTGAACAAAGACCTTGAATATCAGATTCTTAGAATATGGAGTGAAAAAGTGCAAGGATGATATTTCCTTTACCTATTGTACTTAAATTAATTGTAAAATATATTAATGTCACGTCTTTTATAAGTATTACTTAAAGCAAAATTTAATCTCATTGCATGAATATTACATAATGATTCAAATGGCTAGTTTAGATGGCAGACATATAGATTACAGAAACGGACTAAAAATTCAAAACCGAGTGTCGATTCTCAAATTTTCTTCGAACTGGGTTCCAGGGTATTAGCCGTGTTTGAATAATGCATGAACCACGAAACAGTTTCCCTAAATATTAAAGGAACTATATTAATTTTTAATGTAAAGAATATAGTTTAGGCTGTAATGTAAAGAATATAGTTTATGCTATAGTTTATTAAGCAATTAAAAATACATTTCTTTTTCATTTATTTTAATTTAAGTTAATTTAAGGAAATGGGTTCTAAAATTCGAAACTACCAAATTCTCTGTTAGAATTTTATGTTTGTATTTCAATTTGCCCGGAGATTAGAAATTTGTCTAAGACTAGATTGTATACTTATAAATAATATAAAATTCAATTACATTTTGCTGTATATAACAGCAATACGATTTCTGTTTGAAATTACATATGAAATAAATCTAAAAGCCAATGACTGTCGATGGCAAATCTTTTGACAACAGGAGGGTATAGACATCTAAGATTGTTAATGAGGATCTAGTAGTCAATACTGAGGATACGCTTAAGACAAAAGTTTCCAAAAATTTAGATAGTGATAAATTGTGAAGCATGGTAAAACTGTTTATCCCAATTTAAATGTTATTTTTTAAACCAAAGATTTGCTATCTTCGATTATCTGGTTCTAAAACCCTTAGAACCTGGTTTTCGTGTCCATTAATTTCCCCTGGGTACCCGGATATCCGGTTCTCGGGGTTCTGCAATACCTAGATAGACGGTTCTAAAATTAGCATTCGATAAAAATAAGTGCCCATACCTGCACCAAGTGTTCTTATGCATTTGTGTGTTTGACGCAATAAGCGTATCGAGGGAATAAGCTTGAACTAAGTTCTGCAGAACCACAAACCAGAACTTCGTTTGTAATTTAAGCTTTTAGTCTCAAAATCCTCTAAAATTAAAAAAGGAAAGCAGTACTGTTCCTTGCACTTATTATCCGTGCAAGTTGATACCAATAGAAAATATTGTATTATATATATATTTATTTATATATATATATATATATATATATATATATATATATATATATATATATATATATATAAATAAATATATATATAATACAATATTTTCTATTGGTATCAACTTGCTATATATATATATATATATATATATATATATATATATATATATATAGTAAGCATAAATACCTATTGAGTTTTTGCACTTGGATCACTTGATTTTTGTGTGTTGGGATCAGAAATTTTTTTTCTGTACAATATAAAATAAACCAAAGATGCAGTTTACAGAAAGATTTTAATCAGCGGGGTTAAACTATTTATAATAAGATAAAGGTAAATTTTTACACGCACATAGAAAAGGACACCGGTTAATTGACAATTCCGTCATTCCTACCTTTTGGACAAACTATGGAACTGAACGATTTGAAAAACTGGAAAAAATATTCATTGATTACTGGAACTTTTTGAGCACGCTGAAGATCTATGCCATACAATGACTGTATATGAGTTTCAACTTCATTTTACACAAAATGTATTTCTTTGAAAATGAAAATGAAATGTTAAAATGGTTCTCTAAAGGTTCTAATGCCCTTGAAAACTATTATTACTTCTTGGCTAGAAATTTGATAACATTAATATTCTTATTCATTGCAATCAACAGTTGTCTGAAAAAAGGGCGTCTAGAAAAGGTAAAAGTTATTTCATATATTTTGTTGAGATAGTGCAAAATAATCATCCTCGTTTTTATTGTCCAATTCAACGCATTTTAACGTATTTTATAACCGTCCACAAAACTATTCGCTATTTTAGCACATTTAAACAAGCTTATCTCAGATGAATACTGGTTCTATTTGAGTTCATCATTTAACTGTCTGGGCGGAAATTTGTAAGAATTATCTCTCACCAAACGTCACGTTTTAACAGTGTTACTACTATTAAGTTTGTACCGTCTGATAAAATTATCAGTCCAAAAGTGTCGCCATTTCTCTATTTGTGACTTTCCCTATGGAATATCTGCTTTTAATAATCTGCTTTTAAGTCGTTTTATGCCTTCAGCTTTTAGATTTCAGCGCTTTTAATTTCCACCTAAATGATTACTACGAAATTGAGAGCATAATTAAGTATACCTCTCATTTCCAGTTCACATAAAACCATTTTAATTTTTCAATACTGCCGTAAAATGCACTATCGTAGCTTTAAAAAATTGTTTCACTGTAAGAGATATGATCGTGAAAATGCCCATTAATCTTAAATATGAACTTAGATTACTACTTTGGGGTAAATATCAGTAGCCTTTTAAGCACCCTTTACAATGCACAGAACACAGAAAAATACGTTTTCTTGTAGGTGAGTACAAGTTGATCAGTTTCTTGTAGGAAACTGATCAACTTTTCCTGTAGGATCAAGACTTTCCTGTAGGAAAATTTTTCAGTTCTCATAGCAAACTATTCCATTTTAAGCATAAGTCAATAAAAATGAAACTGTCATTAATTATCAATAAATTGTTCAATAATAACAACAATTCTGCTTATAAAGTGTATGAAATAAAATTTGTAATCATTAAAAAGGGTATATTTACACTAAATGAAAGTCTAAATGTTTCTAATTTCAAATTAAAATTAAATTCTCGTTTAATTTATCAACTGATGTGTCTCGCTTATAGGGTAGTCGTTAAATTTTTAAGTAAAGAAAAAAATTTCAAAATTATAAATTTTCAATTTAAATGTTCTTAAAAATTACTGGCTATTTCAAAGTCTTTTCATTCATATAGTCCTTAAAATTTGAAATTTCAAACTCTACAGAAGAATAATTTGACAGATTGTCCAAATTTCATTTAGGTTCGGATAATTTACAAAATATTAGTCGGCTTCATATTTTCCTTATTCCTCCAAGAAATTTTCAAGATCTTCAGCGCTGAAACTAAAAACTGAACTCATGGCACAACAGGCTGCTGTGGACCAAGGCCGGCGGTGCCCATCTCCACTTTCTTGACCGTGGGCTTGAGGTGCCATACATACTTGGGATGCATATGTCTCAGTCAGGTGGTCAACCTGACGTGGGACCCCAAAGTTTAGTTCCCAGGCATGCTTGGTCCTCATTTTATCGACCCACTCAACGGATGAAAGCCTGAGTCAACCTTGCCGAGTCGCAAGGTTGAATCCTGGACCTGTGGTGTGGCAGCTTGACGCTTTTAACCACTACGCCACCGGCCGTCGATCCTCAGCACTACTACACAAATAAATAGAAGGGGAGATTAAACAGTCCATATAGGACATAAATGGTTGAATGATTTTTACTTTTTTTCATTTTTGTGCATTTGAAAAATTTCTTTATGATTGACAAATCATGAAGTTTGGACATGGTTTGTCAGTCATACTTTTGAGGATTTAATATCTTGGAAATGCCACCCACATATAGTGGTTTGCGTCTTCAGCCTCTGTGCAGTGGGCTTGGGTTTAAATCCAGAGTAAGGCTTGGGCATTCCCGTTTTGTCACCTCATAGGGAGCATTGTAGGCTCACATAAAGGGTGCTCCCATAATAAAGTGGCCAGCAAGATTTCATGGTGTTCATCGGCGGAACGTCTTCAAGAGTTAGATGTCTGCCGCATTAGGAAAAAAACTTATCTTGGAAATAAATTCCATATCGTGCCTCTGCTACAAGAGTGTTACATCTCACAATAACCATATTTTCAGGAAGAACTATTTCATTGCTTCTTTAGCTCTTCCTGAAAATATAGCTATTTTGAAATGTAACACTCTCCTAGCAGAGGACCTCTGCTAGAAGAGTGTTACATTTCAAAATAGCTATATTTTCAGGAAGAGCTAAAGAAGCAATGAAATAGTTTCAAAATAAATGAAAGAAATAAATGAAATAGCTCTTCCTGAAAATATGGCTATTTTTAGATGTAACACTCTTCTAGCAGAGGTGATATAATCAAAACAAAATTTTTATCAAGAAAGAAATCACTTTTCATAGAATCAAGTTATTTTAAAAATAAAAAAGACAATTTATAGGTATATTCTAGAATTTTCAAAGCAAAGTTCTAATGACCAACAACAAAAAAAACTACGAATATATGACCCACTTGGTCATACGCCTTCTGAAGACACATCATATAACATTTCTGCAGAAATGCATCGCCCCTTATTTATGCAGGCGTCTTGTATTCCGAAGGAAATTGGACATATTTTCTCATTTGTACCTCTTTCTATCCTTCAGACACAAACGATAAACAATCATTCTTCCCCGCCAGATGCCCCAAACTGTCTTTTCTTTCCCGGTAGAAGGAATATAAAAAAATGGGGAAAATGTGAACATATTTTTCGACATTAAAGTTATTTTCAAGAAAAGGGCTTTTATTTTACTTTCAGAACTAAAATCATGTAAATCATGTAGGGTAACAAAAATTAAGCCTTTATATCAAATTTCTTTATTGATAGAGTTATAAAAGAGTTTCATTAACAGAAACTGTAACGGAAAATATGAATAGAACAGGTACAACTAAACAGATTACCTTTAGGACGTAATTTGAAATTTGCCCCTTTGAATACCTTCAACTGGGGTAACTTTGGCCCAACAAACAAAAGAAGGTTGACCAATGGCTTACTCATTTGGACCAACCAATGTTGAGCCAAAGTCAACCCAGTTGACATTATATATATATATATATATATATATATATATATATATATAGCAGCTTTTGTAACTATTTCGGAAATTAGTGTATAAAGTTCTTACAGCTTTCACGATAAACATACCGTTTGTTGCATTCATCTACGGATCTTTGTTTTCGAGATTTTTTCAATTTGAAACCAAGTACTTCTTCGCTGGACACCCTGTATATATACTAGCTGAAAACCCGCACTTCTCTACGGAGTACATTCAAATTAAATACAACGGTCAATGTATAAAATTAATGCCAAAAAAAAAAAAAATTTATATATTTATAATAAATGTGACGATCAATGTATACAATTGATGTAATATATATTTATTTATATATATATATATATATATATATATATATATATATATATATATATATATATATATATATATATGTGTGTATATATATATATATATATATATATATATATATATATATATGTGTATATATATATATATATATATATATATATATATATGTGTATATATATATATATATATATATATATATATATATATATATATATATATATATATATATATATATATGTATGTATATATATATATATATATATATATATATATATATATATATATATATATATATAAATCGTCAGGGATATTTTTTTTGGATAATATCCAATCGTCTGCTGCATTAGAAAGAAAAAAAATACTGTTTTGTCTATTTAGTTGTTATGCACGTGACGATAAATTTATTTAAAGTCCCAGAAAAAGAAATCACGTGATCAGTATTTAATATATTGAATTCTAAAAATTGATCTTTAAAAATTCACCAAAAATCAGAAAATCGCGGTAAAGGTTCGAAAAAGATTTCATTTTAAAGGAATTTTTATGATCTTTCACTTGATATAAATTTTGCAACCCTCAAATTATTATTTTAAATGCAAACTTAAATAAAGTTACAAAAACAGCCAAAAAATTTAATTTAATAAAATCTAAGAAGAGTTTTTCAAAAATCTTTCTTAGTGCACCCCTTCACCATAAGAAGAATCGCCATGCAAAATTTCAGCCCTTTTGGTCCAGCGGTTTGGTCTGTGCGTTGTATGTCAGTGAGTCAGTTACGGAACTGTTTTATATATGAGGCGGTGAAAGGCAAAGTGGTGTAAGTCAGTAAGTCAAGTGGTGTACGTCAAAAGAGTTTAACTGCAGAAACTACAAAAAATTTCATCATAAATTGAACAAATTATAACTCATAACAATCATTACAATATTGCAAATAATAACTATTTACAATTCCACTATAAATTGAACATGGAGATTAGATATTTGCCCCCAAATGAAAAAAGTTTAAAATGTGACTTACTCCACTTTGCCTTTCAACGCCTCATATATAGATTAGTGTTTTTTAGATTGGAATTTCTAACAACTTCATTGTGGGATGCTTTCACTTTGGAAGAAATATATTAAGTATAGATGTTTTCTATTGATCATATGTATAACAAAAATAAAATTCAATGGTTGTTAGGTTTTAACACGATACCACTCCAGAAAATTTATAAAAACATAAACGCAATTGTATAGAAATAACATCATCGGCTTTGAAATATTTTTCGATTCATAGTATATTATCTTACGGTAAGATGAAAGTTGGATTCAGTCATATTGAATTTCATGGTGGTCTTCTGTAGGAAAAGCCAAAATTTTTTTAAATTGGCGGAACAATTTTATTTTCATCACAAGAAAAGAAAAATTATGTACAAGTTTGGAAATGTTTCTGGGAATCAAAGAAGCTGCTCCTATATTTTCGAAAGATAGCAGATTAACCAAAAATATCATAATTCTTCTTTATGGAGGCCAGACAAATTCTTTTTCAAAGTAATGAGGTATAAGTAATTATGATATTTGTAATCATAAGGACGAATAGATTAGTTTATTTTCCGAATTAATTCATATTAAACATTTATATCGGTGAAATGCCTAAATTAATTTCAATACCTCACAATTTAATTCTCATGTACTACATCCATCATTTAATAAAAACTATTTTATTTTTCCAATTGAATTTTAATTAGTTCAAGGGCTTTGCTAACAACAACAAAAACATCTGTGATAAATTATATAGCTACAAATAATCTAAAACTATATCAAATCGATTATGTTGACTCTTGGCTTGCGGTAGCCTTGTGGTAGCACGCTGGCTTTCAATGCGGAGGGTCGAATCCCGACACGAAGCATTAAATACCTTTGTGTACGCGCCGGATATGAACACGTTAAATCCATAGGCTGGAAAGTCCCTCTAAGAGGTCAGAGAGGGTGAGCGAGGGTACGATCCCCACAGATGTCGCCTCTGGTGGGTGTTCGGTTAAAATTGATGTGGCGAGTAGCTAAGACTATCTCCGACCCTTGTGGTGCAATATAAAACCGGATCCACACACTTCAGCCCGAAGCCTATAGCGTTAGAAACAACAACAACAACATGGTGACTGTTTGCGTTTCAGGCAATAATTCGCGATCAATTGTATCATTCCGGAGAATCAACTAAAGTGGGTGAAATCAGACTGTAAATATGAGAGAGAAAGGTGTGTTGGTTGAAATGTTATCTTTATATGACTTCCAGGTGTATCTGCGTATGTTTGTTTACAATGACAGAAATCATGAAAGCAGTTTTGCAGGATGGGATCGTTATAATGGATTCCGACGGCAATGTGGCCAATTTCCACCTAGCTAACACGTTTGTCTGTCCAAATGAGAAGCAAATTCTGAATGTGTATGGAGCGTAAGATGAGACTGTTGAAGTACTTAATTTTTAATTGGAATCACTACTTAAATGTACCCTATATTAAAAGGAAGCTACAATTTTAAACGTATCAATGTCCTGTTATAAACATGAAGAATAATGTTGTCTGCCCCCCCCCTCTTGTTTTGGATTACGACCCCCTTGAACAGTAAGTAATTTTAAGGCAATAAATATATAATGTGTTGGGCCTGAGTATTTGTAGGGTATTTGTATGTTATGCAAATTTCAAAATACTATGTTTTTACACCCAAATAGGAAATATTTTCTTTTTATCTTACACGAACGCTTAAAAAAATTTTTTTATAAGAGGTAAAAATATAAATAAAAAATTGAAAAAAAATATTTATATAAATAAATTATTGTTCAGCAGTTTTATTGTTACGTGAAAGAATAGAAGTTTGTGTATGTATTTGGAAGAAAGATTATTTGAAAAAATAGTTTACCTCCAAGTTTATCCTCAAAGTCTTTATTTTATGTACTTCATTTACGTTCTGCATTATATTATTTTATACATTTCCGTTAATGAAAATAATTTTTTCCTACAGAAACACGTCTGGATGTGTGTCCGATGTGTAGACCGATATCCTCAACTGCTACCTACTATCAACAAACAAGAAGCCAATGAAACTAACGAAGAAGTAGTTGTTGACAAGAGACGTAGAGCGTCCGAAGTATCATCCCACCCTCCGGATAAAATGCAGCAGCAAGGGCCTCCACCAGCCAGGGGTCGATCAGACAGTCTACCCTCACAAAAACCTCGAATGCAACAGAGACCGCATCCTGGGCAGGGCCCTCACCAGAGACCAGATCTTCCACAACAAAGACCTCCCACTGAAATGCAAGGAGTAAGACCTCAAGTTCCCCAGCAAAGCGCCGGTCCGAGATCCCAGCATCCACAGCAAGTAAGACCTCGGTATCCAACTGATCAGAGCAAAGTTCCGCCAGGGAATGGTCAAGCAAGACCTGTACATCCGAATGAGCAACAAAGATTTCAGCATCCTAATGGTCAGCAGAGATTTCCTCATCCAAATGATCAGATGAAATCTCAGCATCCCTCAGAACAACGGGAAAGGCAGCAGTTTCCGGATCAACAAAACCTAAAACAGGAACAAGTGGGTGATAAACAAAGACAATTTCCTGCCGATCTCTCAAAATCACAGTTACCAGTGGAACACAGTCCTCAGCATTCTCCAGATGTCAAACATCAAAACAATGTAGACCAAAGAAATCAACAGGCTTCTCAGCAGCATAGACACTCTGTGGACCAACAAAGAAATCAAAATGCTTTAAATAATCAGAGAAATCAAATTTCCAATGAAAGGAAAATTAATAGCGTAGAACATAGAAATCAGACTGATTATGCCAAACCACTTAACTCTGTTGAACACCAAAGGCCACTGCATCCGAATGATCAGAGACACAAGTATCCTGTTGAGCATCAACGACCACAGCATGCGATAGATCAACAAAGATTTCAGCATCCAATAGATCAACCAAGGCCTCAACTTCCAATGGATCAGCCAAGACCTCAGCATCCAATGGATCACCCAAAACCCCAACATTCAAATGATCAGATACGACCTAAACATCCAGCGGACCAGTTTGGACCTCAAAATACAATAGAACAGCAAAAGAACCAATATCCAATAAATCAGCAGATCATTGACCAACGACCTCAGCATCCTGCTTCTCTGCAACATGATCCTCAAAGACTGCAACATCCTATTGATCAGAAGCCTCTTCATGCTAATAATTTAATAGGTCCAATGCAAAAATCGTATTATGATGAATATCAGAATTCGCAACATCCGCAGTTTAATTCAGAAAAAGATCTAGACTACTTTCAGCAGCAACCATACCCCCTAAATGATCCCTCAATACCGAGACCTCAACATCCATTGGTACAACCTCAACAAAAGCTGCAACAAGCATGTGAAGGAACAGTACAGAATTTTACGCAAAAACCTCAACAAGCACAGGATTTTGTTCCACAGAGACCCCAAGGACCAGACATTCATCAAATGACTCCTCCACCTAGAAATCAACGTATTAGACAACCACCAGAACAACAGATCATACCAAGACCACAGCATCCTCAGCAACCAAACAATATTGTTCATTATCCCCAAGACGTTTTTAAAAACAACAATACACATCAAATCGATAAAGCTATTAATGATCAACATACTCAAGATAAATTTCTAACGCAGCAAGAAATATCTTCAGATAAACATAGAGAACATCAGGCTAGTAAACCTCATCATGTATCCGAACGTATTCAGTCGAAGCCATTGAATAGCCAGCAATACCCACAAGAGAACATACGGAATAGTAACAACCATTATGCTCAAGATATATCCAGCAGACAACATTTTGAGGAAGTCGGAAATCAAGAAGAAATCCGTAGACAAGAGATGCAGAAACAGTTCAATAACATACCTGAAAGTCTTCCACACGACAAAAATATCTTTGCTCAGAGGCAGCCTATCCAGAACAGACAGCAAAATGCACAGAGATCTAACGAGGCCATGCAACAAGCCATTTTAGATAATGATAAAAATGGAATGTATGTTAGCCTAAATGAACAAATACCCTCCCATAATCTTGATTACATGAACCAAGAATCCCAGAGACAATTTCCGCAGCAACATCAGAACATACTCAGGAATGACAGTTCAGCACCATCACCTCCAGCAACATTACCGCGAACTAAACCTCCAGAAATTCCTCAGCCAGCAAGTCGAACGAAACGCGATAAACCATCTGCCAATCAAACGCTTCCAAGGACGGGTACGAATCCCTTCAGAACAGACACGAATCCGTTTCGAAGGGAAAGCTTACCAGTAGAATCTCTTGATGCAGGAGAATATGTGATGGTAGCGCCTCGGAGAGGAAGTTTAGACGACAGGATGAAGCTTTTGTCTATGCATGATCAAAATCGGCCAAATGACATTAATAAGGTAAGAAAAATTTATTTTCTGAACACCTTTAAACATATTCAAATCTTTTATATTCTACCTTGAATACCTATGTCTATTAATAGCTGGAGACAAATTGCGACAAAACTTGTAGATTTCGGTGGAAAATGCAAACAGATATTGAATTGTGTTTCTAGTTCATCAATATAGATTGCGTAACAATCAGATAATAAAGCTGAATAAACAAAGAAAAGGAAAACTAACATTTTTATTATGAATAACTGACACTATTTCTGTCTGCATGTACAGCTAAAAATCTTATTTTGTACGTCCATGAATGAATTAAACACAATAATCTAAAAGGGTTCAATTTTAATGGTATATGCAGTTTTATGCACAGTTTTTGAAATGACGAATACATATCTTCGATTATATTTACCAACCACTGATTTGCCATCATAAAAGAGTTTCAAATATTTAGGCATCTCAAAATTAGTAAAAATTAGAAACAGCAACTTAAAAATTACACTATTTGCATGCCTCTTTAGTACAACAAAATAGTGATAAAAGAAGCAAATACTTTTAATATAGCATTCTAATAGCGGAAAATAAAATTGTTTACTCCATATTAATAGGGAATAAGCCACAAAATTTTTACTTTTTAAGAGTTATAAAATATTTAATTTTATATAAAAGCTTAAATTATATACTATTGTTGTCCATATATTATACTATTAATAACTAATTTATGATTAAATAAATATTTATAAATCATTTCTTTTTAGAAAAGAGTTATTTTGAAAAAAAATAAGAATCAACTTTATATATCAGTTTTCTGTACAATGCATTTTATTCAGTTTGATATTAAAAAATTATCTTAAGTTTTTTATAAGTTATATAACAGTAACTAATAAATGAGAATTAAGGAATACTGTTTTAGTATATGATATTGTTCATATGCTATTGCTAATGGCATTAAGTTTATGAAATAAATTTGCTGAATACTACAGAGAACTGATATGTACATTCTTGTTGAAATAAGAATACATGCAACAACGCAAAATATATTCTACAATAACTTCTTTTTTTAAACAGGCTTATTAAACGTAAATTTCGCTTTGTGAAATTTCAATTTCTTAGTAAGCCTTTGAGGAGGAACTGGCACTTAAAGTAGTATTTTAATATATTTCTCCTTAATACTTTAATTTTCATCAAATAGTATATGTTATTGTAGAGTACATTATGAGATTTAGAGTGACCTATGGTCAAGGATATCCTACGCTTTTTTCCAGTTTGCTTTCTTGTTATGAGATTATAAAAATTATATCATAATCAATTTTTTTTCCTAAATTTAGTGTACTGTTCCTCTACTCGTCTTGCTCTCTTGTTAGTAATTAATCGCATTTTAGAAACTTATAATATCAAATATTTTGTATAAGAAAATTCCCTCTTTTGTTCGCTCAACTATCTGTTTAATAAAATTAATCTGAAACTTTGATGAACATTTATACTTGTAATGTATAAAAAGAAATAACGGAAATCTTTAACGAAGACATTTGCTTTCAGTTCTTTGAACTTTCAATGCTCGTTAATTTCCTTTATGCCACTAACTTTTGATTCCAGCTATATGAAGTTTCTTTCACTTATAAATTAGGCATTCTGAATGCTTACTCTTAATCTAGTTTATCATATCAGTATAACTTACTCTTTTTAGCGAATCAAAGGGTATTACTTAACAAGGACAATAAATCTCCAAAATCAGCCTCTTAAAATCAGCTAGAGAACATCATAATGACAGCCAAATTTAGACCAATAGATTAATCTTCTATTCAGTCCAGGAAGCATTAAGAGCGATTGTCGCTGTGAACAAGTTACAAACACGCAGGTCATTGAACTGTTTGATATAAATTGTGGAATCATTAGATTGTGTTCAGAACTCGTGTGCGTCAAAAAGGGTGGGAATATATATTAATACTAGCTGAATTCCCATACATAATTGTCTACTGAGTACATTCAAATTAATACAACAGTCAATGTATGCAATTAATGCCAAAAAAAATTATAATAAATACAACGGTCAATGAATGCAATTAATGCCAAAAAAACAAAAAAATATATATAAAAAAATCGTAACGGATATTTTTATAGACAAAATAATGTAGAGGAAAATATTCAAATTAAATACAACGGTCAATGTATGCAATTCATTTATATGTTTAATATTCATAAAACATACTAATCTGAATTAAATTCTTGAAAAACTTCCATCTCAATTGGTCTAGTGGTTAAATTTTATCTTTTACCGTATTTTAATATTTTTTTGTCAATTTATTTCGTTGTTATGCACGTGACGCAAAATTAATTTAAAGTATCACAAAAATAAAAGAAACCACGTGATCAGCATTTAATAAATTGAATTCTAAAAATTAATCTTTGAAAATTCACCAAAAATCACAAAATGGAGGTAAAGATTTCATTTTAAAAGAATTTTTATGATATTTCTCGTGATATAAATTTTATAAACCGCAGATTATTTTTTTAAATGTAAACTTTAAAGAATGTTACAAAAACAGCTTAAAAATTTAATTTTAAAAAAATCTAAGAAGGATTTTTCAAAAATCTTTCTTAGTGAACCCCTAAATTATAAGTAGAATCGCCATGCAAAATTTCAGTCCTTTAGGTCCAGCGGTTTGGTCTGTGCGTTATCTGTCAGTTAGTCAGTCAGTCAGTTACGGAACTGTTTTATATATAGAAATGACACACTTCGAAATAGTTATAAATTTAGAACTTGACTTTTCAAAAATCTATGGATTATTTTTCATTCTGACAAAGATAAAATCACATTAAAATACAAAAATGTTAAAATGTGGAGAGACTTTCTGCGGCAAGATTTTTTTCCTTATGTCTTTTATGACTCTCGGCTGATGATAATGTCTGTTTGGTATAACACTGATGACTTCCTAATTAGATCGAAGAGTTTCATGATGTTTACGCTTGTCATTTGCCTCCAGAGACAACCACACATTATGCTGGTAAGCCTCTAGAAAGACTTTTAACTATGATTAAATTGATTGCTGCTTTTACGCTTTTTAGTCAAATTTAAAAAGTATTTCACAAATCATCAAGGATTGTTTTGAAGTTATACAGGCAAAATTTATACTAACTTCGAGAGCCATCCAATTATATTTCATTGGTCTATTTAAGTGTGAAATCGGTTGAATTTAACTATTAACTAAAAAATAGGAATATATTTTTTCTATCAAAAGCCTAAAATGATTTTTAGATCAATATTTCTATTTTTAAATCAGTGTAAATTTGAATATATTGGTTATAATAATCATCCAATTTGTTTCAAAAGCTTGACAATTTTACGCAAATATAAAGTGAAGTATTTTTATGGGAGTTTTAACTTGTTTCTTAAGGTACATTTGAGTAATCGATACTGATGTCAGAACATTTCTCATGCTTAAGGAAAAGAATTGTTTAATACTTAAAGTACCTAGCAGTGAGACAGCAGAGTTCTCAGGTATTACAGTGTACAATGTTTCTGCACTAACAGGGTCAACTGAAGGTCAAATTTCCAACAAGCAAGTAGAATTGCAAATACGATTCCAAAGTTCACAGTTCAATTAATTATAAAGTACTGAAATTCTCCTTTTTCTTTGCCTGTAATTTAACACGACAAAAACTTTGAACAACAGCTCAATACAATTGCTCAGAACAATAATTGTAAGAATACGGCATTCTTGAGGCGATTCAAAGCCGAATACAGCAATCTTCCTAAATAACACACAGGTTATTTCAGAGAAATAGATAATTTTGATTATATCTTACATTATAGTTACCATTAAGTTAGACTGCCGTAACAAAAGATGGCATCAGTTCAAATATTACTATTACCATCCTTCGACGAAAAAGAGGAACCTTTTGTTAACAGCAAAACTATTCCCAGAAAAATTTTGAATACTCGACATTATTAACTATTAAAACTTCAAATTAAAAATGTGTCAGTACTTTTTACTGAAAAAGAATACATAAAATTTTGTGTCATTTAACAGTGTATTTAAAGGACATTTTAGAAACTAATTTTAGTGACACGTTTTATATAATTAGACCAAATAATCATCTTCTAAAATATTTGTTGTTAACGTAAAAGCAATATGTTAATATTTTTTTAATCTTTTACTACAGAAACTAGAGGCGATATTAATTTGAAGGAAAAACAATTGTTCGGGTAATACGAAAGATAGCCAGTTAGCCAAAACTGTTTTCATGAAAACAATTCATGATGCTTTTCATGAAAACAATTTATGAAAAGAATTCATGATGCTTTTCATAAAAACAATTTATGAAAAGAATTCATTAGTTTTCGTGAAACTATATTACATCAAGAGTAATATGGAAGATAGCCAGTCAGCCAAAACTGTTTTCATAAAAAGCATTCAAGAAAACAAATTCATGATGCATTTCATGAAAACAATTCATGAAAAGCATTCATAAGTTTTCATGAAACTATATTACATCAAGAGTAATATGAAAGATAGCCAGTCAGCCAAAACTGTTTTCATAAAAAAACATTCACGAAAACAAATTTATGATGCTTTTCATGAAAAGCATTCATGAGTTTTCGAGAAAATATATTACATCAAGAGTAATATGACAGATAGCCAGTCAGACAAAATTGTTTTCATAAAAAGAATTCATGAAAACAAATTTATGATGCTTTTCATGAAAAGCATTCATGAGTTTTCATGAAACTATATTACATCAAGAGTAATATGAAAGATAAGCAGTCAGCCAAAATTGTTTTTCAGAAAAAGCATTCATGAAAACAAATTTATGATGCTTTTCATGAAAAGCATTCATGAGTTTTCGTGAAAATATATTACATCAATAATTCTAATTATGATGGCTAAAACAGCAATTAATGGATCATTAATAATACAATTGATTGAAATATTTAATTAAATTATGTTAAAAAAACCAAAACCAAAGCGCAATATGAAAATAAGCATTATTCTATACTACAGTAAGTTCAAACTTATTTCAACTTGTTAAATAAGTTTGTAAAAAGGAGATAAATAGTCCATGTGTAGTGTAGTCAAATATATCAAATTCGATAACTTCTAACTGTGTTCTTGCAACAAATAAACACTATGTAACGTATTATCTTATTAAAGAATAAATCTAAGCTTATAGTATGTTGACAAATAACACTATTAATAAAAAACTTTTTTATAGGATGTTTTAAGTATTTCTTTTCATTGTCTAGAGAAAAGTGAAAGAAACAATTTAAATCAGCTATCAAAAAAGAAAAAAAATCCTTATGACATTTCCTGATCTACGTGTGAGTGATTTTGACTTTTAAAATATTTATAGATGGAGGACATTGAAATCCTCGTTTAAGCAACTAAGGTATTATGCTTAACGTTTTACAAAATTCCTTCAGAAACGTTCTGTACATTTCATTATTTGCATGAGTTCGTTAAGTAAAAATGGGTACGTGACACGCATTTCCCACTGTAAAAATCAGCCAACTGTTTATCGCAGAGCAAAGTTCAACTATCCCAGCACTCTAGAGTTTACATGCAGCACTAATATATATTCTGCTTTAAAAAGCTTGTTACTAGAAAGTCCTTAATTTGATATACTGGGTGATTCAAAAGACAGTAAACGTTTCTAAAATCCTCATTTCAGCGAATAATTAACATATAGCAACGCGAATTTCAGACAGATCGGTATAATAAACGAGGTTTTTTTCAGGAGACAAGGGACCCTTTACCTCGAATTTTTTAATTTTAAATTTTTAACTATACAGGATGAGAATAATTCATATTCTTTTGTACTACATTGCAGACCTGTAGAATTTAAAATAAGGATTTTTGGCAGAATAATTTTTGTTTTTCAAATTGTTTCTTTAAAAAATACCAACATTTTTCAAAATGCGCTATGCGCATTCCACGTCATTTAAAAAATTATAATTTTTTAATGTAAGTTTACTATATATATATATATATATATATATATATATATATATATATATAAGCATATATAAGCACAATTGTTCATTGAACATGGATCAAAAGCCATGATTAATTTTTATTTTTATGTAATTATTCATTTATATTTTAAATTTGCATGTTATTTTTTTATGTTTTTACATGTTTATACTTTATTTCTTGGTCTATAAATTTGTAAAATATATGTGTTTTCAAGTAATTATGCACATTTTTGTAACAAACGCTTCCATTAACAATCCTGAGAAAGCTGGAAGATATCAGAAGAAAATGAATGCGCATGGTGTATTTTGAAAAGTTCTAGCATTTTTGGAGAATTTTTTGAAAAACAGGTCTTATTACTCCACAAAATACTTATTTGTGAATTCCTAAGCGCTTTCAACGTAGTAAAAACGAATATTAACTACTTTCATTTTGTATATAGAGTAAAATATTGAAAATTCCAAAAGGAGGTCGAAGGTCCTATATAAGGTCGAAAGTTCCTTAAAGACCGGAAAAAAATTACGTAATTAATTATAAATATATCCGCCAGATGGCGCTTCATCTGTGACAAGAGACAGTTATGATAATAATGTTTTACCAACATGGCTTTATCAGGTAAGGTCAAGGTAAGCTGCCTGCCGTAACTAACTCTTTTTGTCTTTGCGCTTCTTTTCATAGTGGCCACGTTTACAGGTATGTCAAAGCTAGTGCAGCGCCATCTGGGGGACATATTCGTAATTAATTATGTAATTTATTTTCGAATAAATAAAAAAAAAACGACGTTATATCATGCTTTGCTGTACTTATAGCCATATGTTAATTATTCAATGAAATATGGACTTTTAAAATGTTTACTGCTCTTTGAATCACCCGGTACTTGTCTTAGATTCTATATATTGCTCTAAAACGAATGATTATCGTTGCCTTTTGCATAGCTTTTGAAGACGACTGACGTTTGGTGGTTATTACGTTAGTTTTCAGACTTAAAATAAAATGCCTTGGGAGAATTCTCTAGATACTATTTTTAAATTGTAACTGCAGTTGTTTTTAATTCTCAGTAACGACAAAAAATAAACTTTAACCGCATTGATGAAATGCTTAAAATTCAGAATAAAATATTGTTAGGTTTAATCCTCAACAACCGACCTACAATCAAATTTTGATTTTCTAAATAGGAAGTACAATTCTTCTTTTTTAATTTAGTATGTCTATTTGAATTTAATTTTATAAATTTAAATACTGTTTCCCTCAAAAATGAATAAATAAATAAATAAATCTTTAATTGAGTTCCTGAATGTTTTTCTCGTGTTCTAAAAACAAATGCTTGCATTAAACACAATATTTATGTTCAGCATGTTTCTCGTTCAATTTTCCATTCTATGCTTGTAAACATATGTTTGCGTTCGAGGCTGTCTTTTTTATCTTCGGCTTTTTTCCTCAAAATTTTAGTTTCAGCATGTTTACGTGTCTTCAATTTATCAATACGATTAAAGTTTTATTAAGTTTCCATGTAAACCATTGTTGAATAAATTAACTTTTTGTGGTTTTAATATATATGAACCCTTCAGATTAATTAAAACATGCATTGATTATGTTAAAAGTGTAATAACATTGTGATAGCATTAAACTTAATTAACAGTATCTTTACCTACCTCGCAGTCATTAACATTTTGGTTGGTTGCATTTTCACCTTTAAAATTCCTGTCTGGCA
This sequence comes from Dolomedes plantarius, assembly GCA_907164885.2. NCBI lineage: Eukaryota > Metazoa > Arthropoda > Arachnida > Araneae > Dolomedidae > Dolomedes > Dolomedes plantarius. Next base: position 240,999,740 of record OU015490.1, read on the forward strand.
TTTTTTGGAACATTTTCTTCAAATTTGATAATATTAATACATTTTTGATCCGGAATAATAATTTTATTTATTTATTTATTTATATTTTTGGGGGGTTAGAAGTGAGGGCTTTAATAAAATCAATTTCCCGAGTAGTTTATACAACAAATCTTAGTTTTTATGACTGTGTTTAATTCATTTCAAGGAGTATAATATGCAGGAGTATCGATTTGGTAGAGAAATGTTTTTAAAAAAGGGTAGATTTTGACTTGGAAAGATAGTTCTTGCTATCCTTACAGTATTATCAGAAATATAACATTATTACAACATTATTATTTTGACTCTCATCAACATAGTTGCACCCTAATGATTTCCGGTCAGGGTCCAATACGTTATGCTAATGATTCTAACTAATAACATTCCCTTTTACTTACATTGAACCAGGACATTTAATGATAATTTAAAGAAGGGCACTTTTAGGCATAACAAAGCAATTATACTGCAATGCAAAGAAAACTAGTATTGGAACAGTATTCCTCAGTGAGGAACCGTGAATCGTGCTATAATCTATATATATAAAACAGTTCCGTAACTGACTCATTCATTCATTCATTCATTCATTCATTCACTGACTGACTGACATACAACGCACAGACCAAACCGCTGGACCTAAAGGGCTGAAATTTTGCATGGCGATTCTTCTAATGGTGTAGGGGTGCACTAAGAAAGATTTTTCAAAAATTCTTCTTAGATTTTTTTAAATTAAATTTTTAAGCTGTTTTTTAAACTTTTTTTACGTTTGCATTTAAAATAATAATTTGAGGGTTATAAAATTTATATCACGAGAAAGATCATAAAAATTCCTTTAAAATGAAATTTTTTTCGAATCTTTACCTCCAGTTCCTGATTTTTGGTGAATTTTTAAAGATTAATTTTTAGAATTTAATTTATTAAATGCTGATCACGTGACTTCCTTTTCTGGTACTTTAAATAAATTTATCGTCACGTGCATAAAAACTAAATAGACAAAAAATAATTTTTTTTTCTTGCTAATGCGGCAGACGATTGGACATTATCCAAAAAAATATTAAAATACAGTAAAAGAAATGTTCTAGAAACTGTACTATATTCTTTAGTATTCTTTATATTAGATTTAATTTGAATATCTTCTTCTACATTATTTTGTCTATAAAAATATCCCTTACGATTTTTTTATAAATATATATATATATATATATATATTTTACATCAATTATATACATTGATCGTCGTATTTATTATATATATATTGGCATTAATTGCATACATTGACCGATGTTTTTACTTTGAATGTACTCCGTAGCGAAGTGCGGGTTTTCAGCTAGTAACATATATAAATGTTGTTGCATGACTTTTAAAAAGAGCTTTTTCCATCTACTTATGTGTTAAATGCATCGCAGAAATGTCAGTATAAAATTATAAAACAGTTTCAATTTTTCTTTCAGCCAACCGATGCAAGTCCTAGACATAAAGACAGGCGTAAGTAGTAAATTTATACTTAGATATTTACTATCTTCTATGCAAAATATTTATGTAATGAAATTTTAAAAGTTTCTAAAACTAGGCTAATTACTTATATATATTAAAACTTTTTGTCAGCATTTACTTAAGATCTAGCTTTATACTATTTCTTTTTTAGCAAATATGTAAAACCATTTTTCGCAGGTTCATCATAAAACTGACTTACAAACAAATAATATAAAAACAAATTTTTTTAAAGTCAATTCCTACTTAGATCAACAAAGAAAAAATTGAGTGTGAACTAATAGTAGGAATTGAAAAAAAAGGATTGCCTGCCAGAACCTTGCCTACTGTGCGAGATTAGGAGGGGGGGAAAGAGAGAGAAAAAGTTTGTCAGGTTGGGGATTAGATCCCGCAACCTACAGGACGAGAGGAGCCCGCGCTACCGCAGTCCTACCGTTTACGGAGTAAGAAGAAAGAAATTACTATTCAAGAGCAAGAGACGCTCTAGGTCTAAAACTAAAATCGATTAATTAAATTTAATTAATTAATTAATATTTGAAAAAACTGTATTAACATCAAGTGTCATCCACTACAAGTTTAAAAAAATGTATTTGAACTTGAGTGGATGAATAAAAAGTATTTTATTAACGATTGAAAATTTGAACAAGATATATATATATATATATAGGGAGAGTGTGAACTAATAGTAGGAATTGAAAAATAGGAACTAAAGAATTTTAGTTTTGTAGTTATTGCTAAAAAAAACTTCAGTTACATATACACAACTCGACAGCTGCTGTGTATATATATATATGTTTATATATATATATATATGTTTATATATATATATATATATATATATATATATATATATATATATATGTGTGTGTGTGTGTGTGTATTATATACATACAGGGAAATTTCTATAGTCGGTTACCCCTCTAAACTGCCATATTTTGTTCAGAACCGATTAAAGACTCCATAGAGCGAGTGTTAAGGAAGAAACCTCTTTTCCACGGCCATCCTTCAACAGGGCCACAATTTTTTCGGAACCATGAGTGGTCACCAAAGAGAAATTTCCCCGTGTGTGTATGTATATATATTAGGGTGCTTCATTTTTCCAAAGATGTGGTTTTTATACGACTTTGCTTACGCCCCGAGTCTCAGTGATGAAAAAGATATATTTGCCAAATTTCAGGAAGATTGGATAATATTTAGAGGTTGCACACTTTGATCAGTTTTGTAAAAGTAGGCAAAAAATACGATGTTTCAGTGTTAGTTACTTTTATTGGCAAAACTAGAAATCACAAACTCAAATAAATATTAAAACTATTAAGTAATATTAATATATAGTATGATAGGCAAATCATGTGTTATATTAATTAACTTTATCCTAACTTTAACTATTACTAACCGTATCTCCTGCTACCGTTTACCGAGCTCGGGTGATCAATAGACGTATATGGCAAAGAAAATCAAAGAGTCATTCTTTGAAAATCCTCCTCATTTGGTTTTCCATTGGGATAATAAACTGTTGGGATAGTAAACTGTTCCATTGGGATAGTAAATAGTTCACAATGGGAGTGTAAAAACATTGGAAGAAAGAGTTGCAGTTTTAGTGACTGGCAAAGATTTTGTCGCTGTTGCCCTGAAATGCACTGGTGAGCAGGTGGCTGAAGTAGTCATTCGGGAAGAGGACCTATTTTGGCTACGTGACAATATCATCGGTACATCTTTTGATACTACAGCATCTAATACAGGACTTATCGAAGGGGCGTGTACCGGAATTGAAAGGGAATTCGGACGAACACTGTTGTGGTTGGCTTGCTGTTATCACACCCATGAACTAATATCGAAAGGAGTGTTTGAGGAGTGTTGTGGTACACCACCAAGTGGTGCTGACATTCAGATTATTCGGAAGTTCCAAAGTCTGTGGGCTTCACTTGATAAGAATTCATATACGACAATGCTGGATGAAGAAAGTCCCGTTCAAGGCTTTCTAGGAGAACAACGAGTGGAAATGGTTAACTACATCCAAAATGTCCTAATGGACGGAAGTCATCCAATAGAAGACTACAAAGAGTTATTACAACTCTCACTCCTGTACCTAGGAGGTTGGTCTAAAAACGACTTCAGTTTCAGGATTCCAGGGGTTCTGCATCAAGCAAGGTGGATGGATAAGGCAATATATGCACTTAAAATTGTCCTCTTCTCTAAACAGTTGAATATTCCTCAACGAGAATTGAAAGTAAGGAAACGGGTTGCACCTTTTGTCAGCGTCATAAATGTTCGCTTTTGGCTCGAAACAATAATGCTAAGTACGTTGATGGGCTCAAGAGAAGGATTTGGATATGCTACACCTTCTGAGCACTTACCCAGATACAGACGTCAAAAAAAGTGCTCTCACAGTTGCTAAGAGACATCTTTGGTATCTGTCAGAAACAAACGTAGGATTGGTTTTTTGGACGAATGTATCACGCAGGCTGACAAAAAAATTATGACTAAAAATTTAGAAACCAAACCTGTACAGTAAAAGGAAATAAACGAATAAAGGGCAAAAACCTATTTTTTGAAGGAAAAGACCTGAGCCATTTCGTTACTAATAAAACAAAGACTTTCTTTGAATTGTTTAGGATCTACAACGTGACAGAATACTGCAGTGATTCTCTAAGAAACCGTGTGAACGCTCTTAAAGTGGTCAATGATACCGCAGAAAGAGGAATTGCTCTGGTAAAAAAGGCTTAACGAATCGCTTAGGGACGAACAACAAAAACAATTCTTTTTGAGGGTAGTCGAGCATCACAGAAAAGTCGCCACCAAGCGAACAAAAGAAGTGATTCATCATTCAAAGTTGATTAATATAACGCATATTTTCCCTATCATACTACCCATTAATCTTAGAGTCTAGTTTTAATATTATTTTAAGTTTGTTATTTCTAGTTTTCTGAATAAAAGTAATTAACATTAGAAAATCATATCTTTTGCCTACTTTTACAAAACTGATCAAAGTTTCAACCTCTAAATATTTTCCAATCTTCTTGAAATTTCGCATACATATTTTTTAATTTACTGAGACTCGGGGAGTAAGCAAAGTCTACAAAAATTTTACATTTTATTTTTTGCCTTACAAAATGAAACACCCTAATATATATATATATATATATATATATATATATATATATATGTGTGTGTGTGTGTGTGTGTATGTGTGTACAGGTGTGGAGTTGTATGTATATCATTTTGCATATGCGTATGTATTTATATGAGAAAGCAGTAGAATCAAATATATATAATAGCACACTTGAGAAGACTCGATAATTTTTCATAAATAATTAAAAAATATGTATGGTATGTACAACATTCATATTCAAACCAAAAAAAAGTTCATTTTCCATTATTGTGACCAGTAAAAATATTTCCAGCTGCGCGCTTCCGAAAACGTTTTGAATTTCTTATAATACCTTTTAAATGCGGTTTCAATTGTCGGGGAAAAAAACAGACCACATAAAAGTTGAAAAGTGAACGCTACGTATTTGCATGACCATAAAACCAACAGTATCTGAGATAGCATAAGAAAGATTCTACTCTCATCTATAATTCAGTTTTATTGTCTCTCGAGGAATGGCATTGCTTTTCTAAGCCGCAGTTGTTACGCAGGAACAAGTCCGTCTTTACGGAGCATCCAATACTCTCTCAAGTTTTATTTTCTTTCTTTTTCCTTCTGCAAACCAATCCATAAAATGGCAGTATTTTTATGTAGAGGTAAAACTCGGAATTACAATGGCGCCCAAGAAAGAAACTTCATTTTTGGGGGCGTTTGGTAATGAAGTAAATATTTAATGTCTTGTGCGGGCTGATGCGGAAAAAAATGATGTGGTGTAAATAAATAATGTTGCGGTGAAACCAACAATATCGAGTACAATTTCTAATGGTATAAGCTCCAAAAAAATGTTAGAAATGTTAATTTATGGATAACGTGAAGAATTGTTTGCATAAAGGATAATTTTTCAACGGACGCTTTTAATTTAATAAGGCAAATTATTTTTATTTTCCCAATTGTGAGAATTGCGGTATCCGGCTACCTTTAAAACGTCGATTTTGACTACAATTCCCTCAAAAAAATATTCCTTTTTTTAAAGATTGTAAACTTCTGTTTCTGAATCTGCTTTTACTTTTTCTGTGCGATTATAAGAAATGAAATGAGAGTGATTTAAAGATCAGGAGTACCATCATTTTCAATACAGTTTGAAAACTTTAATGCTGTTTTCTGAAGAACTTGTTTTTTTTTATCAAAAATGTAAATGAATATTCTTATAACTCGAAATTGTGATAACTTAAAATCTAACCATGATATGTCTATGAAATTTTTCTAGTATGTTTTTCATAATACTAAGAATGTACTTAAATGCAGATTTGGTTCTAGGTAAAATATTTGTTGATTTATAACTGCATTTATAAAAATTCTCATGAGAAATTGCTAAAATTTTACACGTAATTCCACACAATGACCTTTTTTTTTTAGAGTTCAAGATATCAATTAGCTTTTAGATCATTACACTCGGGAGGTACTTACGTAAATATGACAAAAAGAAATTAATGCTGTAAGCGTAAGGTTATTTTAGAGCTAGAACCGTTTTTGAAAAAATTTGCTAAATTTCAACCTAAAATCGAGTTTGTAAAAAGGTGCATAGCTATGGTCTATGTTTTCATCATTTTCGTGTTTTTGTGTTATATCTCTTCGAAAAATGAGACAGAAATTTACGCAAGTACAGTTTAGGATAAAAAAAGTGCTCCGAAGGTAATCGGGTACCTTAAGTCAACTCTAAAATATTCTACATTATTAAGATTGGAAAAATTACAAGCAAATTTATCAACAATTTAATGGTTTCAAAGGAATATAGTATTTTTTTCTTGTTTATTGTTTCTTATTTAAGTGTTTGTTATAACAAAGATTTAAATTGCCGCATTACATTTTAAACTATATAGATACGTAAATAGATATATAACATTCATTATATAGTTATGTGATAATTATCTGTAGAATTTATTTGTTTAATAATTTAGACGCATTTTCTGTGTGAATTTCTTAACTTTGATTGTTTTATGGCATAGAAAATATTTATTGAAGACATTATTCTCTTATAGATAAGCATAATGTTTTCCCTAAGCCTTGCATATCGAGATAATTGCAAATAATTTAGATAAAACTGGAAATGCACTTTTCAATTTTCTTGGGATAAATTGTAGTATGCAATATTTTATCTGTAACTTAAATGGCTTTTAACCAGTAGAGAAGAAGGTGGGATTATGGACCCCTGTTTTGTTTTTGCTGCACTGTGATAACCAAAGACTGATTATCATATTTTTTGGCTCTAACCTCTTCCAAAACTCCTCATCTGAACATCCTTAAGTGCATTTGTCGTAAAATTAAATCTTAAGATGTATACCATCACATAAGTGAAAAAAGTCAATACTAGCAGGGGACCCAAAGGGGAGGTTATTATGGAACCCAACGTTTTGCCCAAAAAGGCATTTATATATTTATGAAACAACTGGAAATTAAAAAAAATTAAATTAAAAAAAGAAAAATTATTTATTAAACAGCTGGAATATCAAACATTGTCTATATAAAAAAAACTTTTTAGTGACAAAGTCGCAAATTTAAACTTAGCTTTGGCTCCGGTACACACAGAATGAGCCCATTGTAGGTACATCGCATAACGAATCCAAAGTTCTCCGCATGTGTCATCTTTGAATGTACCATCACAGAAGATGTGCGATGCTTCTTGCTCGTCTGGCCCATCTTCACAGACTTTTATGTTGACTGGTGAGTCAAGGCCCTCAGACAAGAGGTCAGTAGCCGAGTCATCTGTGGCTGAGGAGTTTATCAGGTTGAAATCCTTTTTCATTCCCCTGAGCATTTGAGCTTTCTCTTCCACGACCCTTACCCCGGCCTCCTCCTTGGATTGGTTGTTTCTTAGATTCCTCCCAATTTCAATCCTCTTTTTTGTGGGGAGATGCTGATATAATTTCAGAAGAACCCTGTTTACGCCCTCTATTTGATGTTCTCTTTTTTGCTGTCAGCACAGGAAGAATGTCTCATGGTGATATGTATGGGGGTCTGGAAGCTGATGGGGATACAGCAAGAACTGGTGCATCATTCGTTGTCATAATTTGGACGTTGAAGCTTGAGCTGGTGAAGTATCGTCGTGATTAGGGAAGTCGAAGTTTGCTCTGGAGGTGGAAGAGGACTCTTTCGAAAGTTGTGTAGCAGAGACAGCTGGGCCTGCTAAAGCATTCGTGAGGAATGAGTTATCGGGTAAAGTGGATTAAGGTTCAAGAGATGGATCTTGATTCATGGCAGCTGCATGGTCAGCTGCAATGAAGTCAACTTCCGTGAAGATGTGTCTACTACATGGACAAATCCCTGTCACTCTGACCCCATTTACTGCAATTGAGCCAGAGGTGGCAGTTGGGTACGCTCTTCCAAATACTTCAGCAATGTCGTATGGTCCCTATGGAGCATATGTTGGTGGATATTCTCACTGTGATAAATCTCCAAAGGGCTCATGAATGTTCGATCTAGTGGTTGCATTTTATGTGAGGTGTGAAATGAGAGAGATAAAATGAACACGTTGTTTTTTCTCGCCATGTCAACAAAGTCAAGGTTTCTCACATGGGAGTAGTGACCATCCATAATTAAGAGCACGGGAGAATCTTCACTCGGGCAATTCTTTCTGATAAAGTGTTGAAACCACTCTGTAAACAGGTGGACTTGTATCCACTCGGAGGGTGTTTAACTCTTCCAATTGCTCTGGGTGAGGCTCCCTTCATAAACTGGTTCGTCATGTTTTAACGAGGAAATATGATTGGTGAGACATATGTTCCCCACCACTCATGCAGCAAACCACAATTACAAGGTAACCAGCTCCTACCTGACGTTTTCCCTTCAACCCGATGACTTGGGGAACTTTCGACTGAACCTCACTTAATCCAGTCTCATCTACATTGAAGATACTGTCTGGCTGGAAATGATTCTCAGAACACAGGCCTTCAAGCAAATAAAAAAACCAGCCACTTCCTCACGCGTGAATCTTTCTGCTCGTGGATATGACGTCCCTGTAGGTCTCCGGATCAAAATTTGTCCCTTATTACGATTGAGGAATCGGTCTAGCCAGTTTCTCCCTGCTGCTCCGTTTATGAAAGGGTGGGGTATATTATTCCGTTCAGCTAATTGGAACGCCAATTTCCTCACATCTTGTCGAGTGAGACCATGAAATACTGACCTCATCTCGAGCAAATAGACCCCGAACTCTTTTGCAATGTAATATGGTAAAACAGGCTTCCTCCCTAGATTTTGTACACCCAAATCAGCTGGTGGCTTATCCAATTGTGAAGCCAATAATCTCAAATTTATTCTCAGTACACCAAACACCCTGTCAGCCCCATTTCTCCACAGCTTACTGTCTAGATAGCTTCAGCCATCTTCACCTTATCGCAACTTCTTCTGAGCACTGCAGCGTCCTTGCCAGCGGGAGATTTCTTCTCAACTTGCGTTCTTGGCTTCCCGAATAGCCGAAAAGGATTACAAAACATGAAAATTAAAAGTATAACAATGAAATCTTCTGTGGAATCGCATTTTCTAACGGAAACATTATTATTACATCATCGAAACCGGTTGTTGGTAATATGGACCCGGGTCCATAACAACAGCACCCATGGGGTCCATAATTCAAAAAACGCCATCTTGGAAACAAACTCGTTTTTTGAGTTACATGAAATTATGAGTTACATAGTATTTAATTTCGAACTAGCTCAAAAGGAACTTCATCTCATGTATAATTACGCACAGGAATCAGTTTTTACCAAATATAGTAGTAGGGCAAGTATGCCGAATATGAGACCTTGCCTAATATGAGACCCTAGCTTACGGGACGTATCAATTAATGCCGCCTAACGACTGGATCATAAAACAGTAGTCTATTACATCATTCGTAATCGATGAGTCAGTCGAGTGTTTTCAAAAGCACACAAAGGTGTAATTTTTTTCCTGAATGTGTGCTCGTCGACTTTTTTCCCTCACCATTTTCAATGGCTGTTTTCACCTTCAAGGTAAGACTCTTATTAAAACTGTTAGCATTGGATAGGTAGCTATAAATGTGGAGTGTAAACACGCCTGTTTGTTTTTACGCTAACGTCAATCCTAACCTAAAAAATTCGTTGGCGTGTTCAACAACATGGTCGTGTCCAATATGAGACACCAAAGCATGCCTAATATGTGATAGGGTCTCATATTAGGCATGCTACAGTGTGTACAGTTTTGTTTTAGTTTTCACTCTCATAGCCTTATTTCCTCTGAAACTTCAGATGCAATGACGCCCAAGCGAAATCCACAACCATGTAGCAGTAGTGACAATGGGGAAGGCATTGATCAAACAAGTTCAAACGAGGTCTTAGTGACTCCTGCGGAAATAAATCCCTTGCCTACGTTACCTGAGAAAAATACCTCGAAACCAAGTAGGGACCGTAAAGCCGATATTATCACATGATCGCCCTATAAAAATTAATTGATTGATAGCATTAATAAAACAACTACAGCATATTCGAAAAAACTTTGTTTCCTACAAGGAAAAAAAGGAATAGACCTAAAGATAAGAAATCAAAGGATAAACAAGGAAAAGAAGAACAAGATAAAAAAGAAAAGGATAAGGAAACAATAAAGGGAAAACAAAAAGGAAAATAGGTCCCTACAGGAAGGAGAAAATTAAGGACGGATGAAAATACAACACGAGTTAAAAAACAGGAAGCCCGGTGGCGTAGTGGTTAAAAGCGTCAAGCTGCCATCTATCAGGTCCAGGGTTCAACCCTGTGACTGGGCAAGGTCGGCTCAGCCCTTCATCCCTTCAGTGGGTCGATAAAATGAGGACCAAGCATGCTTGGGAACTAAACTCTGGGGGTCTCACGTCAAGTTGACCACCTGACTAAGACATATGCTGTATGGCACCCCAAGCCCACGGTTACGAAAGCGGAGATGGGTACCGCCGGCCCTGGTCCACATCGGACTGTTGCGCCGTGAGTTTAAGTTAAAAAAACAGAGAACGAAAAAGCCTAATTATAGCTATGATGATCTCAGCTCAATTGAAGATGACGAAAAACTTTCCGTGACAGCAGTGATGATAGCATTGATGAAAACGACGCTGGATGCCTTTATTGTGGTTGTTTATTATCAGAATACAAACGGGGAGAGCAGTGGCGTCGATGTGGAAGGTGTTTCAGGTGTGCCTGTGGAGCTGACAATCTTTTTGTTTGTAAACAATGTGAAAAGTTTGAATCTAAAGACAAAAAGTAAACAAAACCTGTAGTGTAAACCAACTAATTTGTTTAAAATGTCACTTTTCTTTTTCCCCTATTAGTGTATATAGGTAACTGTTATCTAATTATTGTGTACAGTTTTGTTTTTTACGAACTTTTCAGTAATTCTAATTCATTTTTAGAGCTGCAGAACGGGGGTCTCATATTAGGACTACTTTTTTCAGACCCCAAAAAATGTAACACTTGTGTTTTTGATTTCATACAAGAATATTGTAAGGTTATTTTCATTTTCTGTCATTGTTATATGTATTAAAATATATGCATTAAAAGGATATCAAGTTGGTACTATAATTCCTCCCTTACGTTCCCAGTTATATATGAAAATCAAAAGGGGTCTCAAATTCGGCATACTTACCCTACATATGTAAAATATCCACTTTTACTTACCTCAAAAAGTTTGAAAACTCGAAAAGCAATCAATTGGTCACAGGACGTCATTCGGGAGTGAACTTCGGGAGTGAACATGACCTCGAGTATCCATTGCAGCCATCTAGGAGCTCTATTTCACAGAGCGGCTGCACCTGTGCATAGGGCAGATATTAAGGGGGTCCATAATAAATGCAGGTCCATAATGCCACCTTCTCCTCTATTGTTATGATAAGATTCTGACAATATATCGAGACAAAATCTCGAGTGAATGTATATATTAGTTTACAATCACTTAAACAAAATATTGACCTTTTCATCGGAAAATTTTATTTTCATTTTAATCTTGTTTCTTACGAATTATGTTGTATCCCTGTGAATTGCTCCTTATTTTCCTAAATTCCTATCAATTTCGAATATTTGTAATTTTTTTTTAAAATGCATTAAAATTCCTCAAATTTATTACAATAATATTTAAAAAAATTATTATTACTAAATATTGAGTTTATTATTTTTATTACATATCTAAAGAAAATATTTTGTATGTAGGTCTTGAGCAACAAGACTCTTTCGAAAAGCCTAAAAATGGTGCCGAATTCGAAGAGAAGATGCAATCTTCTTATAACAGGCATTTGGATGAAGAACAGAGGCGGAACGTAATAAACAGCGGTATCTCTGTGCCAGAGACTAGTTCAAAGCGTCAGCTGCCAGCATTGGACAAACAAAAGAAACAACCAGTGGTGCCTTATGTGGAGCAAGGACAAGTTCCGCCAGTTCCTAAAGCGAGGACCTCATTGCCAGAAACGGCTGTCTTTGGGGAAAGCAGAAATGGAATACCAAGAACTGTGCCACTGACATCACTAACATTACAACAGCAGAATGAGCAAGTTGTTAGTCATTTGAAACAATCGGATGATCTAAATCATGTAGATAAAGAAAAAAGTGGTATTAATGATCTTTCACAGCACAGACAAGAAACTGGTTTGCAAGGATTTCTTCGACAAGATCAGCAGAGGCAAAGAGAAGATTTGGTGCATCCAAATATTGTCGATAATTCAATGAGCTCGGGGGCTTTCAAAGGTGACAAGAATGGAGAAATGCCGTCAAAACAAAAGACCCCGCCGACACAACCACGGAAAAGAACGGATGCCCAAGGCAGTAATGATGCTTACCGGGGAAAAGGTCAAGGTCAATCGGGATGGGCAGAATCATCCCATGATCAAAGAAAATATAAGCCTATGCATCCGAGTGATAACGTACAAGATATAGCAGGCTATCAAGATGAAGAAGAAGAAGAGGATATTGATGACTATTTTCAAATGATTGAAAATGCCATTACCGATCGAAAACCGCAAGTTATTGTTGGTGGGAGAAAAACATCGGATATACAAAGACAGCTCTTTAATAAAGAAATCGATAAAGATCATTCTAAAGCAGGTTCATCTGATTACTCGCCACAAAAAGGACAGGTGTCTGGTGCCCTTAGACAAATTGATGCTTACAACCAAAATCAAGCTCAGCAGGCCAAAAGAAGTTCAGCTTCAAAGCATTATGCCAATGCGTATGGCCAAAGAAATGCGGCCGAAGCTGTAAAGGAAAAAAATGATTTAAATATGTATGAGCCGGATAAGATTCTTTCTTCTAAGAAAGATTTTTATGAGGTTGATGGAGATGATTATTCAAGAGATAAAAAAGACTCGCAGTACATAATACAGCCATCAGACCAACGAGCTGGTCAACAGGCTACACAAGATGAACAAGGGAAAACAAAGCGCGAATACGGAAAAGCCTACGAAAAACTCTTGCTGCATGAACTTACCCCAGATACCCGACAACCATCAGCAAAGCATTATCTTGAAGAACACAAGACACAACCAGTTTCCTACGAAGCTTTCAGTTCTGCAAAAGCGATGCAACAGGTTCAGACTGATCCCCGTCAACAACAATATGCCATGCAGCAACAAAAACCTTATCAACATCAAGGAAAGGATTCTGAGAATAGAAACCAAAACGTTTACTACTACCCTCAGCAATCGTCTAGTACCAGCTATCAAGGAACAGGACAACCCAATGATTCTTATGATAATGGTGATTCCTTGAAAGGACAATCTTCAGATTCTTCAAAGCCCTCTGCAATTGATTTACAGAACCAGAAGAAAGCAAAACCGAAACCTGATCCCCAGGACTGGTCACCAGTTTCTGATCTCTCTCCGATTTTGGATGTTTCACCGTCAATAGAAGCAGCTGAACAGGAATTGATGGAAAAATTTCAAGAAAAAGATGTAGACGACCGCGATATTGATCTCGTAGAGGAAGAGGATTCTCGACTCCTAAAAGCTAGTGGTATTCCAAGAGCAAAAAGTGGAACAATATCAGGTATGCTGGAGGAATTCACGAGGGCACTTGGCCTTCCTGGAACATCACCTATAGATGATTCAGGAATTAAACTAGCTGTATCACCCACTTCCCTTGCGATGAGTCCTATCTCAAATGTTGGATCTTCTGTAACAGCAGTTTCATCGATTCAAAAGGAATATCAGGTAAATAGTTTAAAACACATTCCCGTAAATATTTGACATTTTTGTATCCAAATATTTTGATAAAATTTAACATAAATTTAACTATACTAATAAAGTTATTAATGCACCACCTAAATTAATAATGATTAATTGATAATTTTAATAATGGCATGCACTGTATATAGGGTGTAAATATTAACGATACCTTTCTTTGCTTTATTAATCATTTATAATTTTGAGATACTTTTAGGTTTTTCACACAGTGACAAAAAGCTTTGATAATCTGCATGTATATTTAATAAATAGCTCCTTCCTTTTTGGTCAATTAATTTACATGGTTAAAAAATGCTCTTTAATTTTTAACTTGTTAAAATAGTTAAATACACCTTCTTACTTTGCAAACTCTTCTTTAAAGTTTCACTACTCATATGGTTTTTATTAAGAGAAAAATTTATAATTTTTCTTTTTACTTAAGGTAAAATAATATTAAATGTTGCTGTCATTATTTTATATTTTCGTTTACTTCTTATATTTCCTTTATTTTGGGCCGTATTTGAGATAAAATTTCTTGTTAAAAAATTACCGTTTTATATGTTAAAACTTTAATAGACTAAACTCTAAATAAAAATTTCAGTTTTTAAATAAAATTTTCGATCCTTTTAAAAAGTAAGTGACTGTTCTTTAAATAAAGGAAACGATCACAAGATTTAGATTTTGTTTCTCACTTTTTATTTATTAATGGCTGTTAATAGAAAATAGCAAGTTTTGAACTAATGACTGAATAGAAAATACCTAACATAGGACTGTATTGAACACCGTAAAAACTAATACGACTCAACACTGGCAGAATGTTTTGAGTTAAACTAAAGTTTAATCCAGAAATATAGATCACACTGAAAGTTCGCTAGTAATAACAGTAAAAAAGGATTTCAATTTGAATTTCGGAAACAAAAACTGATTTCCTTATCAGGAGAAAATCAAGAGAATGCTTGCATAGCAAGCCAACTAAGGCAAATAGCCAAGAGATGAGGTTTACTTAGGAAACCATGTTGGTTTACTGTGCGCAATAAAATACAGCTTCATATCAGTTTTATACAAATTCTATCCGTTTCTGTTCAAAAATCAAGTTAAATATATGAGAATGATAAAATGCCATCTAGTTAATTTTTTGAAGAGGTAAAGGTAGATAAGCGTCAAGTGCCATATATAATATCATTCAACACAGTACAAGCGCTATACAGCGCTTCATCTTCTGCGGATGATCAAAGCAGTTTTACATTTCAAAATTCGAATTCAGACCCTTTATACTGTCGTTAAGAGTGAAATTGAAAGTTTTTATCTATTCTCAGATTTTTTCCCACAAATTAGGGTGCTTGTTATCTTATAATCGAAGTTTAATATTTAATGTAATATTATCGAGTGTGCACACTATTATTTCCATTCTTTTACTGGCATGTATGTATAGGTTTTTCTTTACATGAATTCACGAAAATATATATATATATATATATATATATATATATATATATTGGACTCGTAGTAAACGTGCAATACTTTATTAGCAACTAAAAAATCTAATATTTTTATTTAATGAATAACTAACATACACATCTAAGCTTTAAAAGAAGCAGTTTGTGGTATTTTATGAAAAAAGCAAATCAAATGAACGAATATTCAACATTGATTAATCTGATGATCATTATTTTACAGGAAAGCTTTGGTTCACCACAAAAGACAACTGGTGGATCGCCTCAGAAAACTCCAGCACAACCAACTACTCCCAGAAGATCTCACAGAAGGCTTCCCCAACCCACTGTGGAACAAATGCAAGCAGCTGTGGCCATGGCAGCTCAGGGACCTAGGGACAAACCACAGCAACCGATAACGTGAGTGACGTGCACTAATGTTACTTCATATACTCAAGAGATCGTAAGAAAAATAAAATATTACTAACTGCGCTAGATGGGTCAAATCTGGAATTCGTCAGATTCTCAATATTTTTTTTTTTAATTTCATGTTACGTTAGCTTTTGTCACGAACGGATATGCATAACAGAAAAAAAAAAGGAAAATGGACTTTACCTTTCAACGTAATAATTACGAAAAGATAAAAAAAATTTGTCAAGCATAAGCAATAGATGAGATAACTGGGTGATAAAAGGCATTAAAAATTTCTTTTAATTCTATTAACTGAGAGTTATGGAAGTAATTTTTGAACACAAAAATGAGTCGCTCATTTACCAAATTGGTTAAGTCCCTAAAACAAAAAGTGGAGAAAAGGGATAAAATAATATATATTGTTTTTTAAAATTCCTCTGAATATGTAAATTCAAATAAACATTGCAGAATGTATTATTGAAGATGTAGCTTTTATCTGCCGATATATAAAATCTATAAGATAAAATATCTTTCGAGTATTCGATATCATTATTGCAATTTTGTGCTCAGATGTTATAAGAAATTTACGTGATAGCAATTCTAAGATTCAAGATGTCATGAAAAATCAGTAATTTGTTTTACATGAGCAAACGTGGTACCAATGTTTCAGCAAAATAGTTGGCTATTACTTACAGTCGTTACAGTAAAAAAAAATATCTGCGAACGAGAATCCGGAATGTGAAAAACTCGATTTTTTTAAGAAAAGTTTCTTATGACATTTTGCCATCCGAGCACAGAATTTTTGCTTAACTAAGGGACTTAACCAATTTGGGAAACGAAAAATATATCCTATTCAGTCTTCAATTATTTTTTTACTACAGAAAAAAAAAATTAAAAGTTGTTTAATATTTCCCAAGTACTTACTTTTGCAGCAGTTAGACTGTAACTGACTCCCTTATTTTACATTATTTGTTATGAAACAACTCTAAACGATTTACCGTTATCATCAAGTACTTGCATCCGCTTTTGAATTGCATTGTTGCAACGATTTACATTAGAGTATGAACTAAACTTGATTGGATTCTGATAAAAGATACTAATTATACGATGGCCAAAAAATAATGTTGTCATTTAGTGGGTTTTTTTTCCAAAAGGCGGGCAATACACAGACAAACTAACCCAAATAAACAGATCAAAGATGGAAAAAGTCCAAAGCGAAGGTAGCAAAAAGTGTACTGGCCCATTCGTTCTCTTGCCTCCCAATATCGCTCCCACAATTGGGCTGAACAATGTTCAGCCCAATTGCGCCCAATTGCCCAGTTGATTGTCCATTCAGCACTATGATTAGTGAACATAGCGCTGGACAGCGGAGAAGATGAAGCCGGTCCATCTCTTCCCGAAGGTCGCAGAGCATGCAGAACGGACTAGCCAGAATGACAAAACGGTGGAGATATTTTACGAGGCAGTCGTTTCCTGTAGCCAACCGGAATTCAGCCATAGCTCTTTTGATTGTCCAGTAAGGAAATTCGTGAATTTTATTCCACAAGATTTTTTGGGAATTTCTCGCCGAAAGTTCACTGATGTGTCTGTTTTGAAACGTTCTCTTAATGATTGGCTTAATTGTGGTGTATGCATTGATATCTGCATTTGTTGTTTGGAGAATCACGCAGAGAGTTAGACTTATTTGGCTTCAGACTCATGCAAAGGCCTTTTTTATCGCATGGGCAAATTGGGACTTTGCCCAGGGCCCCCTGATGCCAGGGGGCCACAAAACTGTCCTCTTTAACGTGCAAAATCTCTTTAACGATGTTTCTCAACACTAAAATAGAAAGGATGCCAGATAAGTGAAAGTTTTTAATTTCGCTTCCTACTTTCGGGAAAATGTGAAACTATGAGGTTGTATCAGACGTATAGTAGAAGGTGAAAGGCGTTTTCAATTTGAGATGAACCGTGTTTATGAATGCTTCATCTTATCAGTCATACACTGCAATAGAAAATATAGGACTCACATGCAGGGTTATTTGGTTTAAATCGTTATTTGAATCAAAATATAAATCAAACGATTTTTTTTAATCCTGATTTTTAACAACTTTTCCTCACACGCTTGATGTATGCACCTAGTACTTCTAATAGTATAGTCCATGGATAGTGCTTATTTTTATAAATGTTCATGAGGGAGGAGGCCCCAAATAGCATCTGCCCAGGGGCCCCCGGTGTTCATAATCGGGCCCTGCTCATGCCAGGAAATGATAGACTACTTAGCCGCAAAGCGTTGCCTGGGTGCATATTACCATTCCTTACATCAATTCACGCCATTACATCGTTTGGCGGCTGCTGATTGGTCAATGAGTTTACATCGGTATTTGTGTATTTGGTGCGCTGATTCTTATGAAAGCATGTCTGTTTTTCAAGAATCAAAACTTCCATCACTATTTTTGAACGAAATAGAATCTATTTCAAATAATAGTATCGTAGTACGCAGTAACGTTCAAAATTACATATTTGTGCATCATAAAATTTATGCATTAGTACAATAAAGTCACTTTATTTTCAGTCTATTTTTAGTAATTTTTAGAAGAGTATTTATAATTTTTATTTTTTAAGAGTAAGGTTAAAAAACTAAAGTGTGCAAAACAGCAAAAAATATATAATTTGCATCTTGCAATTAAAATTTTAATTTTAAAAAACATTTAAATTCAATATTTAAATTTAAAAATAAATAAATAAAGCTTTCATTTTTTTAATTCAACATTTAAATTTAAAAAAAAAGAAAATATCTTTCCTTTTTTTATAACTTAGCATTTAAATTTAAGAAAAAATTCAATTTTGCGTAATATTTACTCTATTTTATTCTACTCCTAAAATTTAACAGTGAAATTACTACGGAAATTGGTAGTTTCTTAAAATTTTTCATGCACAAAAAAGAAATATGAAGGCATTTATGGCGAAAATTTCTTTTACAAATAGTTTGTCACTTTAAATTACTTTTACATTAATAGGTGGCGCCACTTATGTAAAATATTCACGTTCCTTGTAAAATATCGCGTAAAAAATATATATAAAAATAAAAGCAACTAAGAAATATATTTTATCTCATTTAAAATACTCTTAGGATCAAATTTTATGCAATTATCGAAATGAAAGCAACTAAGACATATATTTTAGCATTTATCTCATTTAAAATGCGCTTAGGATCAAATAGTATTATGGCAATTACCGGTGCAAAGTCAATTGACCAATCAGCAGCCGCCAAACGATGTAATGGCGTGAATTCATGTAAGGAATGGTAATATGCTGCCCGGGTCGAGCCACGTGGAGGCGAGTCTATTGATACACCTAGAAGTAGTGTTAATCCTCATTATTTGGGAAATTTATTTTGAACGTAAAGAGTTAAGAGTAAATCATGTGCTTTGACACTAAAATTTCAAAATTTTCAAAAAAAGGGTCAACCGATTTGACATGTGAATGGTACAAATGTCATTTGTAAAAAAGATAGAAAAAAGGTGAAGGGGTTAGGAAAAGAAAAGGTAATTATTTCAATCCATAAACAGCTGTTATAAACATTCTGCAGTTTCAATCAATTCCGATTGTTCAAAACGACAGATGATGAAAATTCTAGTTTAATAAATTTCTCAGTTTTATTTTGAGAACCATTATATTTTAGTGAAGCCAAATGTAGAAGCGCTGAATGTTATAATTCACCGCTGATATAAATTTATAATATAAATATAGATATAAATATATATAGATATAAATATAAATATATATAGATATAGATATAAATTTTCAATTATATAATATATAACTAGATATCTCACCGTCAATTTCAGCACTTTAATTTCGTCATTTCATTTTTACCTTCAAACAGTAAAATTACCTTGGAAGAGCCAAACTTCCAAATATTGTCTTCCACCTCTTTAAATAACACTTGCACATTCAAATAAAACAATAAAAACGTTCGCGAAGAAATAAATGTTTGAAAAGCCTTATATCATTAAAGAGATACAAATGTTAATAGTATTTATTGTATGTTTTATATGACAGATTCTTTATAATTTTAAAGGATTTTAAAGCACCATTTCGTTTATAAGATACAAATTTTTAATTACATAATATAAAACTAAATGTCTCACCGTCAATTTCAGCACTTTAAAAGATAGCACTTTAATTTCCTTATTTCAATTTTACCCACAAACAGTAAAATTACTTTGGAAGATCCACACTTCCAAATATTGTCTTCAAACTCTTTAAATAACACTTGCACATTCAAATAAAACAATAAAAAAGTTCGCGAAGGAATAAATGTTTGAAATGCCTTATATCATTAAAGATATGCAAATGTTAATAGTATTTATTGTATGTTTCATATGACAGATTCTTTATAATTTTAAAGGATTTTAAAACACCATTTCGTTTATAAGATATAAATTTTTAATTATATAATATAAAACTAAATATCTAACCGTCAATTTCAGCACTTTAAAAAATAGCACTTTGATTTCGTCATTTCATTTTTATCTACAAACAGTAAAATTTCCTTCGAAGACCCACACTTCCAAATATTGTTTTCCCCCTCTTTAAATAACAGTTGCACATTCAAATAAAACAATAAAAAAGTGTTAAACTCAATTTAACTCTTCTTTGATTATTAATGACCAAGAGACAATTTTTACAGAACAAATAAAAGTCAGGAAATACTCGAAAAAGCTTTTGTTCTCATGTATAATTTCAATTATCGATTCCTCTTTATTTTATCAGTCCAACACTTGAATGACAAAATTTAGTATTTAACCAAAAAAAAAGTTAAATAATTCTAATTTGGCATTTTTCAAAGTCATTGTTGTTAGCATTAAGGATTTCTTAATACTTTTTTTTCTGTAAACAGGGATAATTCGTAGCAGAAAATTGAGGTATTTTCTCTCACTTCTTTTAAGATTGATTGTTATAAACACGAAAGTTAAAAAATTATATGAATTGAATTTCTGAATCTTTAATTATCTTAAAGTACTTTTAAAAAAAATACCTTTTTGTTATGAAAATTGCTTTAGATGAATATTTTAATATTTCTAGAATTATTTAATAGGTTTTTAAAATTTGAATAAAGGGATAAAAATGAAAATAATTGAATTCAAAGCTAAGCTTTCTAATTATAGGCGATAGGGAGATATAAAATAAACCATATTTCAAAATTTAATCACCTCAGTTATTAACGACGGGTTTAAAATCTATTAACATATTTATGTCATGAAGAATTGTCTCTAATTACGCTTTTATTAAAGAATTTTATTAAGGAATTTCACCAATAATTTAAAGAAAAATTCTTATATTTTCTATAATTCTTACTGTCTTCCTCTGCAACTCCAAATCCTTTTGTAAACTGGATAAAATTTATTTTGACTCTATCGCTTCTTTCAGGAAGGGTGATTATCAGTTGCTCATTAGCCACGCCTTCTGAACATAAGGGGCTTTTTCAAATCTTCCTGTCAGGCAAGTAACTTTAAGTCTACAAGAAAAGAGATTTGTCGACAGGGATATAAAAATAGAAAGGACGATTTGATACAAAAATATTAAACTTCAAAATTTTAATTCCTCTTAAAACTTATTTGACATTGGGCCCACGAATTTGTTGTTTCGGTCCAGAAAGTTTGAATTCCCCCATTCTGTAAACCACATCTTCAGGTCAAATACCTTTGACGTGATAACGCATCCACGTTTCCGCTGGCGCTGTCCTTATGTATCAAAATTTGTTCCTCTATCAGAAATGTGAACCTCTTTTAAAATCAATAATTTCCTTACACCCTATAGTAAACATGCGCAGCCTCATTATGTTCATCTTCTCTTCATCCTAGTACGACAACCGGGGCGGCCCTCTTCGGTGTGGAAGCGAATAAGGTGACGACAGGTGGGCAGCCCACTTCCCCCACCATGCCCTGGAAAAGCCCAGAGATGACTCAGTCCTTTGAACAGGCTTACAATAAACAGCAAGGACAGCCAGCACAAGAAACGCAAGCGGTAAGTAACGTTTCCGGATTCTTCTGCTTTAAATGGATTGCATATTTATGCACGTTTTCTTACTCGTTTTGAAACTTTTTTTTTATGTACTGAAGAATAATATATCAAAGGGAAAATGGTTTTCTTTTAGCTTCTTGTCACCTTTCTACTCCCTTTCAGGAGGACATATTATATGAGTGCAGTATATTTATGCACACGTTTTCTTACTAATTTTGAAACTTTTTTTTTATGTATCGAAGAATCATATATCAAAGAGAAAATGTTTTATTTAAGCTTCTAGACACTTTTTTACTCCTTGTTGGAAGACTATATAAAAGAGTGCAGTATATGCACAAGTTTTCACTGTAATTTTGAAAAAATTTTTATGTATTGAAGAGTAACATATCAAAGGGGAAAAAAATGTAAATGCTTCTCGTCACTTTTTTTACTCCCTGTGAAGACTCTATATAAAGAGAACCGGTATATTTATGCCCAAGTTTTCTTACTAATTTTGAAAATGTTATGTTTTGAAAATTGATATATCAAAGGGAAAATATTTTACCCTATAGTTTTTTTATGTATCGAAGGATTATACATCAAAGAGAATTTTTTTTTCTTTAAGCTTTTAGTCCCTTTTTTAATCCGTGTCGGAAGATTATATATAAGAGTGCAATATATTTATGCACAAGTTTTCATTCTAATTTTGAAACTTTTTTTTATGTATTGAAGAGCAACATATCAAAGGGAAATTTTTTTTAAAATCTTCTCGTCACATTTTTACTCCCTGTGGGAAGACTATATATAACAGGGGTTGTCAACCTTTCAGGCTCTGTGCCCCCCCTTTGAACACTGATGTGAGGTCACGCCTCCCCCCCCCTCCACCACCATATGTGGTAAATACAAGTAGTACAATCGGAATTTGTAACTGAAGGTGGTTATTAAATCAAAATATAGAATAGATAATTTCATAAGCAAAATTTAATTTACTATACATATCTTAATTTGGAACATATTATTATTAGAACATATGAAATCAAAATATTAAATACAGATCAAATATATTTCAAGGTATTCAAGGATCTAGGTGAGGTTGGCATGTAATATCAGTCACTTTCACAACATGAGAAGGCTGGCACTGTTTGTCCTTGGCAAGTTTTTGAATATTAGGTTGTAACTGTGACAGAGCACACCTCAGGTCACTTTCAACGTCCAGACGTACGACAATTATTGTGTTTTTACAATTACGACAATTATAGTGTTCGTGTTCGTATGTCGAAAATACGTTACCGTTACATTGTGACCGCAAAATTGAGTACAGTAAATTACAGTTAGTTTTACCTTTTATTTTACTTTTTTTAAAAACTCACGCCTCCCTCGAAATTCTTCTACGCCCCCCCCCCCCAGGGAGGCGCACCCCCCAGGTTGAGAACCCCTGATATATACGATAGCGGTATATTTATGCCCAAGTTTTCTTACTAATTTTGAAACTTTTTTGTATATTGAAGAATTATATATCAAAGGGAAAATGTTTTTTTAAGACTCTCGTCTCTTTTTTACACTGTGCGTGAATATTATACGTGGCAGTGCAGATTCCCGTGCATTTTTGTCACGTTTACAACATCCACATGCATTTATTAGATCTTTTGAATAAATGAGTGGTGTAGGATCAAAATTAGCAATCTCAATCAGATTTTTTTTTTCCGATATAGGGCAATAAACTATATCATGACACTACATTTATGCATATTTGAAGATATAAATTTTATATTTTCTTTAGAAAAATTCCTACGTTGTTTTTGATTTGTAGGCCATTTTCCAAAAGTTTTTGTTTTTAGTCGATTGAAATATTATAAGAAAGCATTCCTAACACAATTTTGAAAATAAAAAAAGAGATTGCTAGTTTTGATCCTACACCACTCATTTTAAATCGCGCAGTATTCATATGCATTTTTTGTCGCGTTTACAATATCCACATACATTCATTAGATATTTTATATTATATGAGTGGTGTAGGATCAAAATTAGCAATCTCCATTAGAACTTTTTTTCTATATAAGTCAAAAAACTATATATTGACACTACATTTACGCGTATTGGAAGATATAATTTTTTTATTTCCTTTAGAAAAATTCTTACGTTTTTTTTTTTTTTTTTTAGGCCATTTTCCAAAAAAATTTGTTTTTAGCGAATTGAAATACTATAAGGATGCATTCCTAACACAATTTTGAAAAAGAAAATGGGGATTGCTAGTTTTGATCTTACACCACTCATTTATAACAGTGCAGTATTCATACGCATTTTTGTCAAGTTTACAATATTCACACGCATTCATTAAGTGTTTTATGCATAACTTACTGCTTTTAAATTTTCTTCAAACATTAGTGCATAATATCCCATTATTATGAAATTTCTATTTACATTCATTTGAGTTCACTTTTATTCTTTATTTTTTGGGCTGAGAAAAATAAATGAGTAATAAATGTAAAAATCCCCCATCTACAAAGGGAAACAACCTATAAATTTCTCTAAGAAATACAGTCTACACTTTAAAATACTATTGAACGTATTTTTAATGCGTTAATATAAGAAAAAAACAGATTGTGCTATATCAGTGTACACAACATATGTAATAAAAGTTAGGTCGACTGGTCTAAGTTCATAGATCAGAAACGCAAAATTTATTTATTTTAAAATGATTTTTCTATAGTTTTTATTTCTCGAATATATCTTTGTATGAAGATTTTCTCTATATATAAAAACTTTAGCAATATTTTTTAAGAAATATATAATTTAAAGGATGTTTAGTTTCTCATATATCTGCTGAATCTGATATGTCTGCATTATTTGATTCTTTTGTGTTTAGTAAGTTTCAAACCAAAATAAAACTATACTTTTGATTTATTTATTTATTTTTATTATTATTATGTGTTACTTGTTTTATCATTTTTATTTTATAATTATTATTATTATTTTATTCTACTTTTTTTTAGAATTTTGTGATGTGTGACCCTTAACTGTTCATGCTAAGTAATTATTTAACGGAATTCATTATTACCTAGAATCAAGCTATGTTCCAGATAAATTATGTTAGTATACGTATTGTTAGTAATCTAAAGAAATATTAGACAGTTATTTTTTATTCTGTATACGTAGAATTTTTATTTATAAATTGTGTTTATCTTAGAAAAGCTAATGATCACAAATTTAATTTATTAGGCTTTTATCTTTGGCATATTTGTTGTAGAATATTTATCTGTCAATTACGTTTATCTTAAAATTACTAGCAATTTAAAATAAGACTTATTAGTCCATTAACTTTTGTTTTCTCTATTAACGCAACTAGAGAAAATCTTTCGACACTGCACGTTTTTTACAATAATGGTGACATTGAAATAGATTGACAAAACAAAATAATTTTACTCCTGAAATTCGCTAGTAATTAAATATGTTAATTACATACCTACTTCTGACATAATTGATTCATGTTTTTTTAAATACACTTAAAGTTACATATTATATATACCGGGTGTGTCACAATTCCCTCCGGGGTTTGGAAGGCTCATAAAAAAAAACATATTTCCAATACAGCAACAAAGTTGACTTTACTGGAGAAAGAAACATTACAAGTTTTGTTTCACAAATGTTCAATATGTGAACCTTTCGTGATGCGGCAGATATCAAGTCTAAAGTCAAATTCTTGTTTCACTCGCATTTTCCCGGGATCTGTAATTCCGCACTCGCGTGACAAATTGACTTTCTCGGGCTTCGCACAAATGCATATCGTACACGAGTAACCTTTTACGCCAAAGGGCCTGGACGACCAATTCGTTTTCCATCACACAAGCAACCACTTCCTGAAATTTCCGAAACCACGCATGAATTGTTTTATCCGTTGGTGGTTGAAATCCATATTTTGTACGAAATTGTCTTTGAACTGTCGCAACAGATTAACTTTTCGCAAATTCTAACACGCAGTAGGTTTTCTGTGAACCTGTAAACGCCATTCTCTTATGTTCAAAATTTTCAAAAGTCTGTGTTTCCGTTATTTGCTACTGCTATCAGACCTAGTGCCGCCATCTACTAACACATTTGTGAAACAAAACTTGTAATGTTTCTTTCCCCAGTAAAGTCAACTTTGTTGCTGTATTGATAATATTTTTTATAAGCCTTCCAAACCCCGAAGGGAATTGTGACACACCCAGTATATATATATATATATATATATATATATATATATATATATATATATATATATATATATAAGTTACATATTCTTCCACAGACTGTGCCTCCTAGCCCAGCACCACGAGCGCAACCGAGAAGTGGAAATAATGCTTTGAAATCGAATGACGTTGCACAGTCAACATCTGTAGTTACCTCACAAGATGGTAAGTCTCTTACATAGAACAAAATAATGTTCGTTTATCAACTTTGCAAAAAAAATATAGGGAACTGTGCTTAAGGCCTATATTACACTATTAAAGTTATTTGAAAAAGATCGTTTATAAAAGTTATTTCCATCTTTTATAAAACTTATACATAAAAGAAATGCTATGACCTCGAAATAACCCAATTACACTATCAAAGTTCTTTGACAAAGATCTTTTATAAAAATTATTTTTTTGAACTGGGACTAAACCACTTAAAATTCGAGCTCTTAAAAAAATATTTAATGGTGTGCACATAGGGCTTAAGGGTAACGACCATACAAAATTTCAGCTTCCTACGTACTATGGTTTTAGAGATACAATGGGTTTTTTTTGAGGTGGAAGGGGTTAAGCCCCTTTTATCCCCCTCAAAATTTGCATTTTTCAAAAAGATTTTTTATTGGGCACCTAGGGCTTAAGGGGAACGACCATACAAAATTTCATCATCCTAGGCCCTATGGTTCCAAAGATACAGTGGGTGTCTTTCAGAGGCGGAGGGGGCTAAGCTCCTTTTAACCCCCTTAAAATTTGTGTTTTTAAAAAATATTTCTTAGTAGACACCTAGAGCTTAGGAGTAACCACCACTCAAAATTTCAGCATCCTAAGACTTTTGCTTCGAAAGACTTTAACGTACTTTAAAGTGACTCTTTTAACGTACTCATTTTGAATATTTTTCGTGTATTTCTGTTTTGTCCTTAGTAGGCAATTTTTAATCAGAGCTAAAATTATTTCGAATCGAAATCTTGTTCTTCATCCGCAGCGTTTTCCACACATTTGTATTTTTTTAACATGCTATTGCTCAAAATGTTGTTTATAACATCTGGACACCGAAATCTTTTATATAACTTTAACGAAGAGCCCAACTTCTATAAAAGAATTTTTATAAAAGTTATCTTTTATCAAAGTTGATATATTACACTGTCATATTTCGCGTCAAACTTCTTTTATAAAAGATGTTTGCCAATATCTTTCATAAGAACTTTGAAAGTGTAATATAGGCCTAACAGACGACAGTTAAGTAAGGCATTTTAGACTTCAATCACGGTATTACAAAATAAATTGCTTATAGTTTTACCCCTACTAAAATCTAATGATTTTTATTTCGCCATTGCAATATAAACACAAACTAAACAATTAAGATTTTACAGATCAATTTTTCCGTCTTAAATAGCATTTTTTCTAAAATTTTCAATATTAAGTTCATTATAATATTTATATTAAACTGTAATACCAAATCAAAAAATTCTACTTGTGGTTAGCTCAAAACACATATGGAATGATTTTGGGGTCTTTCACATGATATACCAGAGAAAAAAAATTCTTTTAACGACAAAATTTTACTTACGGATGTTAACATTTTAACATTTATTTTCCTTCTTCTCGTCAGATAGAAACTATCAAGAGCTCTGTATATATATCAAATTCTAAAAGTCAGTTCCCACCGAGAATTTTGGTATGTTATTATGGGAAACATTTGATCTGAAGATTTATTTCAGAAAGATAAAAATAATTTTGTACACTAGTAGATACAATTAGGAACCTGAAAACAGAAAATATATAACTCAGTATTACACGTTTATTAAAACAGGAATTTTAGTAGACTAACACAGTTTATATTTTCAAGCTCTTTTAATAACGTATATAAACGTATTTCATATTATCTAAAATAAAAGATAGTAAGTCGAAAAACTCTACACTTCAAAAGATGAATTTCCTGTCCCCATCTCTACTTGTTGCATTTGAAGCGAAAAGTGCATTTAAAACAAAAAATGGAATATCATAATGGAAATACAGGCACAAACTGATATTAAGTTCCCATTAATATTATAAAAGAGAAATATCCCTAACGATATTCACAGCATTGCTTAAATCTAACAAAGAAGTTCATATTAGCAAGGTATTTATCACTAAAAAATAAAACTCTTAAAGCTAAACTCAGAATAGAAGTTTAATACTGATGAATTACAGATATGTATATAAATTTCTGAAAATAATAAACCACATATAGAACTTAACTGTAGTAAAATAGTAAAAAAAATTAACCTTCATGATTTCAATATATATATATATATATATATATATATACATATATATATATATATATACATATATATATATATATATATATATATATATATATATATATATATATATATATATATATATACATATATATACATATACATATATATATATATATATATACATAAATATATATATACATATATATATATATACATATATATATATATACATATATATATATATATATATATATATACATATACATATATATATATATATATATATATATATATATATATATATATATATATATATATATATATATATATATATATATGGACTCAAGAGTTTAACTTTGAAGCCCTAAAAGAAAAACAGATGAACAGTTCCGGGAAGTTGGTATACGCTGAGAGACCAATTTGCTACGACGACTAGATAATTTTATGTAAATCCGGTAAGACGTCA
The DNA here is from genome assembly GCA_907164885.2 of Dolomedes plantarius. Taxonomy (NCBI): domain Eukaryota; kingdom Metazoa; phylum Arthropoda; class Arachnida; order Araneae; family Dolomedidae; genus Dolomedes; species Dolomedes plantarius. The sequence continues at coordinate 241,028,264 of OU015490.1, forward strand.
CGCTGTGGCTGCTAGAGGGTGAAACTGGCACCAAAAAAATTTTCTGGATATTTGTAAATACATCTGAAGTGTATTGCTTGGATACAAAACATAATTTAACGGACTTTGAACGGGGAATGATTGTGGATTCTTGAAGCAGTGGAACGAGTATCAACGTGTGTTCGAGAGCAGCTGTTGATTATGTGCTGTTGTTAGTATCAATGGTGGCTTAGGAAACACAAAACTGGGCCTCGGCGTTAGGCGTGTGGTCATCCCTGGCAACTGGATGCTGGAGCTGAAAGAACAGTTTACAGAATTATCCAGTTCAACAGGAAGGCAACACCGCGTCAAATTACAGCTACGGATGGATCAACTCCGATGGCCTCACCTAATATCGGTCTTCGCGCATTACACCTTATTGCGTGTGGAAGCCGAAAGTGTATTCAGAAGTCTTTGCTATCTGTAGCTAACAAGATCAAATGTCGCCAATTCACACATTAAAACAAGGATTAGCAATAAATGCAAGGTAAAAGGTAACGACGTGCGATGAATCACGTTTTCTTCTACGCCATGCAAATAGTAGGGTGCGAATATGGTCAAAACTGCACAGACGCATGGACCCTGAGGGCACTGCCACTACAATTTTAGCTGGTGGGGGCAATGTTAAGGTTTGGGGGATGTTTCCTTAGCATTTTTTGGGTCCTTTAATTCCTGTGGAACAACATCTGAATACCATTGAAATGTCGTTGACAAAGAAGATTCAGTTATATTAATGGTTTACCCTATTGGTGAAGAATACTTCCAGTAGGACAATATTCCCTGAAGTAAAGCTCATATTAAACACAGATGCTTTGAAGAACATGACGGAGTCTCCACCTTACTTAATTGACCTCCATAGTCACCAGCTCTCAATCTAATTGAGTCTTTGTCAAATGAAGTCGAAAGAAACAACATGCAGGAGATCTAGAACCATTAAATTGTAGATAACTGGTAAGAGAGGTTCATCGGGTATGGTCTCAGATTCTCAGTCCCTTACCAATATCTCATAGGGTTCATGTCAAATATAATCGCAGCAATACGGAAAGCAAAAAGGGCCCCAAGTATGTACTGAGTAGGATGTCGCGATGAATTGACCACTCAGTGTATATCGACTTCCTTTTATCCTCAAAAACCTCTTTCTCAAAAGTAAATCGAGTTTATATGTTGTTAATCCCATTAATCTGTAGTATGATAAAATTTAAATAAAAAAATCAGACAATTTTTTTTTTACTGAAAGACATTAATGCTTAGTTTTTCCAAAAGTTTCTCTTTTTCCCTTAATTTGAGTGACGAGTAATCAGTGATAAATTTTCTTCTCTTCAGTTCCTCCAATTCAAGTCCGACGATTACGATCGGCTTCCTATGGTGGCAGTCCTTCAACTAAGCCTTGTGAAGACATCGTCACAAGACTGAATGGAGGGGGTTCATCTAGTCCGCATGGAACAAACAATGTGTTCTCTGAAATTATCGCTACGTCAGCTGGATCACCTCAGACCCCTAGTACACCTAGGGACAAGGTAGGTGGAAAGTGCTCTCTACGGAACAGAAATACAAGAGGAGTCCACCTAACTGCAAATTTGCTTTGGGGTAAATGAAACCAATTGTGCCCTGTGATTTAGATGCCATCATGGCGACTTTCAAAACATACGGCTGTTATACGTACACATTTTTTCGAGTTTTTTTCAAGAAACGAGAGAGTTTTAGAGTAGATTGAAAGGATTTATATTTCTTACATTAATTATCCTTTTCATTTCAATGAAAAGGGGTAGTAATAAGTAGTATAGAGATATCGGGAAGCCTCGACTTGAATGCCATTGGCTTTACGTTTCAGCAATATGGCCCTGGTTTATAGTGTAGAAAATTGCATGAACATTTACTATGCTTCTCTCAGGTTAAATAAACATAGGATTATAGAAATTTATACTGTTAAAAATTTGATCTTCTAGATTACAAATTAAAATCCTTAGAATAAAATAATCGGGAATTTAACGTAGTTTAACTTGTTTTATTTAATGATAAGACGGTAGGAAATCTTACCAAATGCCCTCAAAGATATTCTACCCTTCTATAAAATATTTTTAGATAGGTTTGAAATTCTAAAATTTAAAGTTCAAGCTTCTTATTTTTTATAAAATTCTCTTAAACATTTATTAGTTTCCATTAATTTCATTCTTGCTTTGCTTAAATCAAGAATACAATGTTTCTAAATGCATTATATTCTAATTATTGAGGATAAGAGCTATACTGTATGATTCTTCTTATTTTTTGTATCAATATGTCAGAGTGAAAATTAGAGGCATTATTTCTCATTAAGGGTTTCTAATAATGATCATACGCATAAAGTGACATAACTTTTCACCCTACCATTTTTTGTAATTCAACATTTTAAATTGTTTTTCCCTTTGAGTTTTCGGTTTCTATTCCTCAGAAAAAAATTCCATACGTTCTTTTAAAAATTTAATATATACATTCAGTTCTGCATGGAAATGTTTATCTCTGGAATGTTTATTACGTACTCTGTTAATGTGAGTCAAATTGTACAAGTCAAACTCAATAAATATAACAAGTTTCAATTAACAGTACTTGAAAAAAAACAAGTAATATGACATATTAATCAAGTAAATATTCTGTTCTTTCTGATCCTCCTAAGAGTTTGATATTCTTTTATACGATTAAATCTCCATTTCAGTTAAACTTTTTATTTGGATGTTTTTTCCTTTCGAAAAATTATGATAATTTTGGAAGTGTCAAAAATTCAAATATTCTTTAGATGTTACTTCCTTTCATGCCGACATTTTTCTTTTGTTGATCACTTGGTTTTAACATTATTTTTCCTTTTACAGCATTGTTATTTAACTTTCCCCCTTTCTCTATGTTATACAATACCTCTTCTGTTTTATACTTCGATTCGAAATTACATTCACCGTTCTTTCACCCACAAGTTTTCTAATTGCATCACTGATTTGAGATTTGGAAACATGTAAGCAATTAAGAAGTAAGTGTATGGATTGACAAACATTTTAACATCATAACAAATAACTGTGCTGCTTAAAACTGTTCAAGATTCAGCTGTTTTTCGCAGAAATCCAAGCAATGTAATAGTTCTTCAGTGAAATAATAAAAAAAAACTTTGTACTTCATTACAAACATCGTGAATACCGCATTGTTTTATATTAGGCTTATGAATCAAGTCGATGTATTCACTACTTAGAATTTAATGTAATTGATCTTATATATAGATGACAGAATGGACTCCCACATTTCAAAAGATAATCAAAACGAAAAAAGCAATTTACAAATAAAAGCTTTATATTTTCGATATTTAAAAAATCTTTGTACTTCATTACAAACATCATGAATACCCTATTCTTTTATGTTAGGCATATGATTCAAGTCGATGTAATCCTTTGTACTTCATTACAAACATCGTGAATACCGCATTGTTTTATATTAGGCTTATGAATCAAGTCGATGTATTCACTACTTAGAATTTAATGTAATTGATCTTATATATAGATGACAGAATGGACTCCCACATTTCAAAAGATAATAAAAAAGAAAAAAGCAATTTACAAATAAAAGCTTTATATTTTCGATATTTAAAAAATCTTTGTACTTCTTTACACACATCATGAATACCCTATTCTTTTATGTTAGGCATATGATTCAAGTCGATGTAATCCTTTGTACTTCATTACAAACATCGTGAATACCGCATTGTTTTATATTAGGCTTATGAATCAAGTCGATGTATTCACTACTTATAATTTAATGTAATTGATCTTATATATAGATGACAGAATGGACTCCCACATTTCAAAAGATAATAAAAACGAAAAAAGTAATTTACAAATAAAAGCTTTATATTTTCGATATTTAAAAAATCTTTGTACTTCATTTCAAACATCGTGAATACCGTATTGTTTTATGTTAGGCTTATGAATCAAGTCGATGTAATCACCACTTAGAATTTAATTTATTTGATCTTATTTCTAGATGACAGTATGGACTCCCCATTTCAGAGGATAATAAAAACGAAAAAAGCAGTTTACAAATGAAAACTTTATATTTTCGAAAAGTATTAACAATCTCGTTTTTTTTTCACTAGGTTTTGAAAATAACATCTCTTTGGTGACGCCCGTTATTTGCAATGCACTGCTGAAACAATTCTCTAAAGTTTTCCATCACACACTTAGTCATATCTGAGGCAATAGCGCCAACTTCCTCACAAATAGCGGACACAAGGACTCGTTTCCCATTTCCAGGTGCTCTAATATCCAGAGGACGAGCAATTGGTTTCCTTGATAATGCAGACCAACTTACTCTCACGTTTGAAACCCATCGCAGGACTGTTTTTCGATCAGGGACGGCATGAGTTGCATAGATCCCGAAGCGCGTCCTAAATGCTCTCTGTGTCGCGGTAACAGAATCTTTGTTTTTGAAAAACGAATCGAAAACGAAACTGTGATGTTCACCGGACCAACTCATGGTGTCTACTGACAACTAGAAAATCCGCCGGAGCTATTGCTCTATCCCAACCACTCCTTCACCAGTGACCTGCAGAAAAGTGGGAGTCCATTCTGCCGCACCCTGTATGCGGCCTGAGTTGGGTGGGTGTGGCTTGCACCCACGGGGCCGAGGTCCGTAGTGAGGACCCCGGCGTTTGGTAACGGAGAGCGCGACTGTGGGACTTCTGAGGGAGCGGGATCCTCTGAGGGAATCACTGTATCGCCATCAAGGACTCGGATGTCACAACTTCCACGCAGTCCTGGCTGGAAACCGGGTGATGGCCCGGGCTAAAAGTGACAATGGACGTTGGGGTCTCGACTTTCGCCATATAGCGATAGCTCTTGTTGCACGGTTAGTCCTAAATAAATGCGGACCTGAGTTGCTGGGTGCGAAGTGGGATTGCGTCGCCGATCAGACGACTAACGTCTTCAGGTCTAAGGCCGTCCGCACACGGAGCGACTCAAAGGAAACTCAACTGGTTAGCGACTGAAATTGCTTATCGGTTGCAAACTCGTTAGTGATGAGGCTCCGCACATGAGCCGACTCAAAAGTGATTCAAATCAATAGTTTGCGACCTGTTATGGAAGGAAGAACATCATTACTCCGGGCATTATTTTTAGTTAAATTATTATCAGAAATTAATTTATTTTAAAAAATCGTCACAATAGATTGTCTTTGATCAATCGTTTAAAAATGGACTGTATATATAGGCGCACATATCCCATACAACAAAAAACGTTAGAATTTCATTTCATCGCTAGGCAGAAGTCCGTGACTCGCGTTCGTCATTTGGCAGCTTGCCAAAAGAGCGGCTGTAACATATATTGTGCAATAACACGCACAACGCAAGAGAAACTGGCGACTGAAGTTGCTAGCGACTCGACACGTTGAGTTGCCGGCGACTGATTACAAACGCGTTGCTGACGGGTTTGTAACCAGTTGCGCCGTGTGTGTGGCTCCATTCAATTACATAGGTTGCGACTTATCACGGACTGGTTTGTGATTGGAGTCGGTTATCAGTTTCTTTTGAGTTGCTCCGTGTGCGGACGGCCTTACGTTTGTAGCACACCTAATTGGTGGAAGCATGTATCTATTGAGCTTAACTTATTTTAGCAGCACTTATTGAATAAAAATATCAGGCTGATTAATATTTTTGCGTAATCTTTTTTGGTTTGGTTTGGAGGGCTACGGTCAATTTTACGCAGTCTTTCTTATCACTTGCACAGAAAAAGAAATTATAAAGTATTTGCTTCACGCTGTTTTTTTTTTTATTTTACTATGAAACTTGACCCCAGTAGGTTGGTTAAAGGGGAAATATTCTGTTAGATCTATACATACCTATAGAGCTAAATGAGCGTTATAAATTTTCTTAAAAGTATATTTCTCATTTAAAATCATTTTCAAAACCTTGATATTTTTTAATTGTTGGAACATCTTGTATTTGTATTAAAAAGGCAAAATTTTCATTTACGTTTATTCCATACCTATAGTTTTATGATTAAACACACATTTTATCTCTTTCACACTATTTTTTTTAATGATATAGCACAAGCTTTGTTAACAGGCACATTCCTGAAAGATGTATCTTCTTCCTTTTTTTTCTTAGAATATTTTAAATGGATGATTTTGATCCATCTATTTGGCGTATTAAAAATTTTTGTAACTATGTCTACTTTCAGTACCAAATTTATTTTTAAAATTCACCAAAATATTTGATCTTGTAACTAGATTAATTCTTTGTCAAAACAATGTTTATTTTTTGTTTTGTTTTTTCGAACGCGAAGACACTTACCGCTAAACGTTCGCCTGTATGTACACCGCGAGACTGCTGGCCATTCATTTAAGTGGGCACCGTATAGATGGCCAGTACTACCCTCTCCAAGCCGGTGCCGTAATTTAGAACCGAGTCAAGTGAAGAGACCGGTACACTTGACCCCGCACCTCCAGAAGTAAATTTGAGAACATGGAAGATATTGAAGCCACGACAAATTTTTCGTGCACCAGCCGCCATTAGTGTACACGGCGGAGTATTTGTCAGCGACGGGCATCGAACCAGTCATGCTCATATGACTGGCTCGCCGCCTTTTCCAACTGGGCCGCCGCACCCTTCAAAATAATGTGCGTTTGATATGTACACGAGATATATACTTTTGTTCAATGAGGAAAAATATTTTTAATGTGAAAATATGGATACTGATCTGATTTCTAAAGCTAGCAACTTTTAAAAGTATTGAGCATTGATTCGTCGAAACGTCCTTAATCTAAAAAAAATACGCAACTGCGAATTTTCGAACAAACAACTTTCTGCTTTGTGTAAAAGACATATACCTATAAATTTAAGATTTGATTCATGATAATAAACAAAAGAATATTCTTTAAATTAATGACATTTGATAATTATTCTTTATTCATGGAAATTTACTGAATTTTCGCATCATAAAATAAAATGAGTCCTTGAAAGAAAAGTTCAAAATTTTATGTGACTTTGCTTAAACGGAAAGATGTTTATTAAGTTTTCTAAAATTTACGCAGTCATCGAATGAGAAAAAAAAATCCTAAAATGTCAGGTCAAAAGGACTGTTTGTCAAAATATTGAAAACAACAATAGCTGCTCTTTAAATGATTTACAAATCAATTATTTATAAATACGAAACTGATAACTAACACAGAACATACTTTTTAAAGATTTATCCAATCATAAATTGTTTATTTATTTTTTGCAGACTGGTGATTCGTCAGATACACAGAGCGAAGCGGAGAGTATAAAATCTGTACGTCTTAGAAGAAAGCTACCAAATTTACCACCAGATCAACGTTCCTCGCCTAGTCCGACGAGAAAAACGTTAGAAAGAACTAAAAATGGGATAGATGGACAAGATACGACAGAAAGTGAATCACCTTGTCCTACACCCGCTGCTGCTGTGACAATTACAACAACTGTAGCAACTGCCTTAGAAACGTCAAGGCAGTATTCTCCTTTGACTGCTTTGGGTACACCATCTCCTCAGCCTGTTGGTGGCAGCCTATCTCCTCTTCTTGGAAGGAGAGCAGAACTTGCTAGAACACCAAGTCCTGGAGGAGAGGCTGGTACCAAGCTTCCTCAATACATGCAAAGTTTGAAGCAGCAACTGAGAGATGAGCTGAAAGCAGTAACTGAAGAGCGAAAGGTTATGCTAGAACAGAGGGGTAAAGAAAGAGGAGAAAATGATGGGACGAAGACGCCTCAGCCCTTGATATCAATTCAACAGCCCTCCACGGATGCTAAGGAAGACAGCGAAAGTGTTGTAACTTCTCAACCGCATTCCCCTTATCAGACTCAGCCTCAGTCCCAGCCAAAATCAACCGAAGCCCAACCGTTTTACCAAACTCATATGTACTCCCAATCTCAAATGCAGTCTGCGCCAATTTCCCAAACTCAGGTTCAAACTCAAGTGAAGCCTATGCAACAGGCAACCTCACAGTCACAATACCAGACACAAATTCTTTCCCCGTACAGAACTCAAGCTCCCCATCATCAATCGAACCAATCTTTGTATCAGAGTCAGGCATCAACCGTTCCCCAGTCTCAACCCCAAACTCCCTATCAAGCACAAACTTATGCTCAACAGGAACAGTTTTTATATCAAGCTCTAAAAGAAAGCGGGCGTAGAACACCACAGCCAGCCCAAGCTAGAAATCCGCTTCCAGACGCTATTCCGCAGTACGCGACGATCCATCGCGCTCCCGACGATGACATAACCATCATGACAACAGCCACAACAACTGTAGTATCAGCTTCAGAGCAGTGGCACGACGGCAAGCGGCATCGCCAACCCCCTACTACGACAATGGCGCCGTCAGCGGCTTTGATGGGTTCCAGTGTAGAGTCTTTGAGGCGATTACAGTCGAAAATGTCCCCACAGCCCTCGCCAAAGAAAGGAAGGCGTAGGCATACGAGTGAAATAACTGTACCTCCGTTTCCTCAAATGGAACATCATGAAATGGATCACACTCTTCATCATCCTCCAAGGCAACAACAACAGCTGCAACAACAGCAACTACAGCAACAACAACTACAGCAACAACAACACCAACAACACCAACAACAACTACAACAACATCAACTACAACAACATCAACTACAACAACAACAACAACAACAACAAACGCAGCAGCAGCAGCAACAGCAACAACAAACGCAGCAGCAGCAGTACATACAGTATTATACCCAACTCCAAGGTCAAAATGCAGGTACGTTAATTAACAGTTTTTAGTAAAAGTATGTTCCCTTTTTATCCCATGAAGTGAATATTCGCAAACATTTTATACAGTTGATTTAATACTTGTAAGGGCTAAATTTAAATAGTTCCTGTGCAAATTGCAAGCAATTAAGGCTTAACCTTTAGCATACGGGGCCCATTTTTCCGATGGACTCTTTAGAACGGAAAATTTATTACCCCCTTTGTAAGAACGCCATTAGGGGGTTAGTACATACATATATATATATATATATATATATATACTAGCTAAAAACCTGCACTTCGCTACGGAGTACATTCAAATTAAATACAACGGTCAATGTATGCAATTAATGCCAATATATATGTACACTGCTGGCCACCCAAATTGCAACACCAAGAAAGACAAGAGATATCACGACAAAATTTATTTTGTAGATAACATGTTGACCAAGTATCAAACGATTAAATTTATAGACTTCTGTGAAGTGTGGTTCCTGCCAAAATCAATAGCCAGTGTAGCCGCCATTGTTGGAGATCATCGCTGCCACACGCCTCGGCATTGATTCAAAGAGACTTTGGAAGAGTTCTTGTGGTACAGCAGACCAAGCAGCTTCCACACGTTGCCAAAGTTGATCTGCTGTGGCAGCTGGGGATGGAATCTGGGTCAATCGTAGAGCAACCATGGACCACATGTTTTCTATCGGTGAAAGATCCGGAGAGCGAGGCGGCCAGGGAAGCAATTCAATCTGGCGATTGACGAAGAACCGTTGGACAATGCGTGCCACGTGTGGTCTCGCATTATCCTGTTGAAATATGGCTGTGGGCAAGCCCTGAAGGTAAGGAAGGACAACTGGCTCCAACACCTCGGAGATGTAGCGCTGGCTGTTTAAAATACCGGCAATGCGTACTAGAGGTGTACGAGAGTGATATCCAATACCGCCCCATACCATAATACCCGGTGCAGGACCAGTGTGGCGGTGCATAACGCAGCTGTTCATCATCCTCTCTTCACGGTGTCTCCAGACTCGAATGCGACCATCGTGGTGTTGCAGACAGAAGCGTGACTCGTCAGTAAAGACAATTTCATTCCATTCTGCCGTCCACATCCTTCTGTCATCGCACCATTGGCGGCGGAGACGTCTGTGGTTCTGCGTCAAGGGTAGACAAAGCAATGGACGTCTTGCGGACAGACCACTCTGCTGTAAACAGCGTCGAATGGTACGCGCAGACACTGGATGATGCGTTACAGACTGCATGTGCTGTGCTCTGGTTCGTGATGTGACTGAGCGATCCGTCACTGCCATGCGCACAATTTTCCTGTCATCACGTGAAGTGGTGCGCTGAGGTGGATGCGATCGAACACGCCGGTCCGTCGTACCCCCTGCATCCAACGATCACATATCCGCATTACAGTTGTATGGTTTCGTCCAACACGACTACCGATTTCCCTGAAAGATAATCCACAATCTCGGTAGGCCACTATCCTTCCTCTGTCGAACTCGGATACTTGATCAAAAGATGATCCCTGTTTTCGACGAGGCATAATTGATCGTTTTTTTGAAAAAACCACAAGAAAAACACAATTGCCGAACTTGAAATCGTCGAAATCTCCAAGCCTTAAATAGCGCTTTGAAGTGGCGCCACAGGCGCGCGTGATGTGCGTCTGCGCTGAAATTCTAATCATTTGCATATCTCACCTCCGCTAATGCATGTTATAAATTTCATGTTATTTGCATGTTTCCTTCAGGGGGTTGCATTTACAGTGGCCAGCAGTGTAATATACCGGCCCGGCGGGAATGATGGCCGGAGCCGGCATATCACATCGGGAATAAACGTAGTCGTATTCAATAATACAATTATCTTTTCATGTCTGCAAATTCTTTTTATTTCTCCATTCTTTATCATCGATGACAGAGGTTTATTAGGCAACAGTGCCACGCCAAAATCTTCTCTTCGAGGTATGCTGGAACTTATATAAACTTTATGAGCGTCTTGCCATGTGATCACAAGTCTGTAGCCATTGGCTGAAACTATGACTCTGATGTCAGAGGTGACGTATTATTGTTACGTAAACATGCGCTAGAAATTATATTTTTTGAGGGGACGCTGCGCTTGCTTTGTTCTTGGAATCAGAAGCGAAAATAGCTCAATCGCGACAACGCCCAAGGCAATTTAGAATTTGAAATGAATATAGGGGATTTTATGTTATATATATATATATATATATATATATATATATGTATATAATAAATATGGCAATCAATGTATACATTTGATGTAAAAAAAAACAAAAAAATATATTTATAAAAAAATCGTAAGGGATATTTTTATAGACAAGATAATGTAGAAGAAAATATTCAAGTTAAATCTAATAGGACATACTAAAGAATATAGTACAGTTAATATAGTACAGTTTCAGGATATCTTTTACTGTATTTTAATATTTTTGTGGATTTTAATATTTTTTTTGTCCAATCGTCTGCCGCATTAGCAAGAAAAAAAAATATATTTTGTCTATTTAGTTGTTATGCACGTGACGATAAATTTATTTAAACTACCAGAAAAAGAAATCACGTGATCAGCATTTAATAAATTAAATTCTAAAAATTAATCTTTAAAAATTCACCAAAAATCAGAAAATGAAGGTAAAGATTCGAAAAAGATTTCATTTTAAAGGATGTTTTATGATCTTTCTCGTGACATAAATTTTATAAACCCCAAATTATTATTTGAAATGCAAACTTAAAAAAAGTTTCAAAACAGCTTAAAAATTTAATTTTAAAAAATCTAAGAATAATTTTTTTAAATCTTTCTTAGTGCACCTCTACACTATAAGAATTATCGCCATGCAAAATTACAGCCCTTTAGGTCCAGCGGTTTGGTCTGTGCGTTGTATGTCAGTTAGTCAGTCAGTCAGTTACGGAACAGTTATATATATATATATATATATATATATATACTGGGGCGGAATGAAGTTCGACATTTTTCGGTGTGAAGGAGGTACTGCCAACGAGGGGTAATAAGTAGAACTGGACCAACCTATTGCTGCTCAACTACGGCAGCCATGTTAGTCTAGTTTTCTCGAGTGTTAGTGCGTGAATTTTTAGTTCTGTGATTTTTTGCTCTTGTATTGTAACTTCTGATTTTTTTTTTGCAACCAAGGTAACGTATACATACTTGTTTACATTACAACTATATTTAGTACATTCTTGAAGTACGTTTAATTGTCTCCAGTTTCATGTAGTTAAACTTTGGTTTACCTATCTTTATCGAGTGACCTTAAATCCCTAACCTAAATCGTTTGCCTGGGGCGGAATGAGCTACTTCACCATTGCGCTCCGGAATATTTCTAACTGAGAGACCGTTTTTAATACGCCTTTAATTTTTTTCATTCGATTTCAGATAGTTCGAGACCATAAGAAAAAGGCAAATAGGCAATCATGGTCTACTGAGGCAATTAAGAATGCTGTCGAGGTGGTTATTTCTGGCCAATCTAGGTATTTGGAGGCTTCAAACCAATTTGATGTTCCCCAGTCAACTCTGGAATGATTCGTTAAAAAAAGAAAGAAAAACCCTAACTACAAGATTGAAGAAATGGCTGGAAATTTTAAAAACGTATTTACGGAAGAGCAGGAACATTTGTTCGTTAACTATTTAAAAAAATATGGAGGCTAGGTTATTCAGTCTAACAATTAAAGACTTGCGTAGCCTAACTTATCAGTTAGCGGTGAGAAATTGCCTTGGTCATATAATTCCAAAGGGAATTGCAGGACAAAATTGGGTCAATGGATTCCTTAAGAGACATCCTACTTTATCTGTTCGCAAACCTGAAGCAACATTTGGTGCAAGAGTCATGCCTATCAGGCTGGATGACAGAGTTGGCGAGTTTTCAGCCATCTATTATGATGACCTGCCGGTTAAGAAGGTCCGATATAATGAGGCTAATTGCGCCACTCCTGGGTGCTCTTGGGTGAGAACTGACAACAGGACCTCTTCATTTCATGTTTCACCTGAAATTCTAATGGCTATTCCAACAGTTAAAGAATGCGCGAAAAGGACAAATCGGAAAAGGGGAAAGACCGCTGTCTTAACAGATAAGGCTGTCTTAGTGTGTAAATTTTCTGAATAGTCTTAAGAAAAGGACACAATCAATGAAAACTGTAGTTCAACCTTCATAGTCACTAAAAACTAAATAAATATACAGCAAGCTTATTTCTTCTGCATTTCCTCCAGTTTTATATATTTTTATAATTATTTGTCCTTACCACCCTGTTCTGCCCAGGGTATGGAGCAGAACAAGGCAAATGACAAAATTTTCTGTTTTTCAAAAAAAAAATATTGTTCTTTTGTTTTATTACAATATTATTGTATTTTTGTTAATATAACATTATAATGTGTTCAGAGAAAAATGTGCAGCTCTCTTAATTAAACCTTTTGTATTTTTAAAACCTATTTTTAACTTGGTACCCCGTTCTTCCCTGGGTTCCCCTATATATATATATATACATATATATATAAACAGTTCCGTAACTGACTCACTGACAAATTACGCACAGACCAAACTGCTGGACCTAAAGGGCTGAAATTTTGCATTTATTGAGTTCAAATTTTGAATTTTTTGTGATGATTAACCATATAATTTGTAAACAAAAACACATCATAAAACTTCTCATAAAGCTTTTAAAAAAATTTAAATTTAAAATTTTTAAAAGAGTGGGGTAATTTAAAATCGTTATAACTCGAAATATTATCTGCCGAATTTCAAAATTTTTCATTTAATTAAACAGAAATATATAAGTTTTAATTTTGATTCAGCGTTTTTAAATATTAATTTTGAAAAAATTAAAAATATTTAGAGTAAAAATTTTTTTTTAAATATTCTGTAACTTATTTTTAAACAAATCATATTTTCAAAAGTTAAAGTATTTTCAAATTTTCTGATTCAAAAAGAAAGTAAAATAATTGAAAAAGACATCTTTCAAGTTTGAAGCATTTATCTTTAACGGTTCTTGACTTATAACAATTTGAAGACGAGATATGGTGAAAAAAAACTTTCATGCAGAAATACGCATTTACAGGTTTGAACAAAGATTGGCTACTATTAGAATATTGAAATAATAATAATAATAATATATCCCGTTCTAGTTAAGATAGAAACATGACTTAATAGTCATTTTAAGCGAAAAAGAACACAGAATTCATTAATGTATTAAATTTTTTGTTTCGAAAATTTGAAGAACTATGTGTTCTGGATCCCCCTTAAAAACATTTACAGAAAATGATATATTTATTAGCTATAATAGTAAATATTTTTCCATTGAAATGCTCATTACAGAAAATTTCATTTGTTTCGTACAGATATGATTTTTACAAAATTCAGCACTCGGTCTGCCATTTTTGGTTATTACCTAATAGGCAATAAGTGAACCTGGTTATTTTTAACATTCTTTAGTTCAGAATAATGAGGGATACAGTAACCTACCCATGTTATTTTGAAATTGTACTATGAATATCATTCTCTAGAAAAACATTCTCTTATATCACGAATTTTACAATTCGAATCAAGTCACGGTTTCAGTTTATTTTCAATTGGTTGGCATTTTGCACCTTAGTAGACGTATGTAGAGTAATAAATGAAGTTTTATTTTAATAGTGTCTGCAGTTTTGGCCTATAATGTTAAGTTTTTGTTCTAATTATTTAATTATTTCATTGTTCTCTCAAGTGTTTTATGATTAAAATTTATTAATTTGATTTTGATTTAAAAATGTATTACAGAAGATTTCTGCCCTTATTTTGATATTAGCATTTTCCATGATTTTAGATTTTCTTTTATGTTTCTTAAACGTATTAAGCTGATATGTTCGAGTCGGTCATTTTCCTTTTGCATTCCTTTTCCTAACGATTGTTACCCTTTTCTTCGTAGAAATTACATATCCCTCCATCAAAATCTACGTCACTTTCATTATCAGAATAAAGACGAAATTTTCATTTCAAATTTCTATTCTGATCGGTGTGAGTGCACGTTCTAAATTCAATTTTTTTCCATTCTGAAAGACTTGGCAGCAAAATAGAAACTGAAGTATACAAAAAGAATTTGAAAATATCTTTTTGTACACTTATACTATTAGTATAATTTTGTTGTTCTCTCAAGTGTTTTATCATTAGAATTTATTAATTTGATTTAAAAAATATATTACGGACAATTTCTGCCCTTATTTTAATATTAGCATTTTCCAGGATTTTGCATTTTCTTTTCTGATATTTCAACATATTAAGCTGACATGTTCGAGTTGGTCATCCTCTTTTCGCATTCCTTTCCTAACGATTGTTACCCTTTATTCCGTCGAAATTTCATGTCCCGCCATCAAAATCTGAGTCGCTCTCCCCATCAGAATAAAAACGAAATTTCTATTTCAAATTTCTATTGTCATCGTGCCAATGGATGTTCTGAATTCAACTTTTTTTCATTCTGAAAGACATGGCAGCGAAGTAGAAACTGAAATATAAGTATACAAAAAGAATTTGAAAAATCTTTTTTGTATACTTATACTATTTGTATAATTTCGTATAATTTTGTTTTGTATAATTTCGTTGTTCTCTCAAGTGTTTTATCATTAGAATTTATTAATTTGATTTAAAAAATATATTGCATACAATTTCTGTACTTATTTTAATATTAGCATTTTCCATGATTTTGCATTTTCTTTTCTGATATTTCAACATATTAAGCTGACATGTTCCAGTTCTTTCTGCATTCCTTTTCCTAACGATTGTTACCTTTTTTCCCGTAGAAATTGCATATCCCGCCATCAAAATCTGCGTCACTTTCACCATCAGAATAAAAACGTAATTTTCATTTCAAATTTCTATTCTTATCGTTGTCAGTGCACGTTCTGAATTCGATTTTTTCCATTCTGAAAGACATGGCAGTAAAGTAGAAACTGAAGAATAAGTATACAAATGAATTTGAAAAAATGATTTTGTATATCTATACTATTAGTAAAATTTCGTATAATTTCGTTGTTCTCTCAACTGTTTTATCATTAAAATTTATTAATTTGATTTAAAAAATATGCTACGGGCAATTTCTCCCCTTATTTTAATATTGGTATTTTTCATGATTTTGCATTTTCTTTTTTGTTATTTCAACATATTTAGCTGGCATGTTCGAGTCGGTCATTCTCTTTCTGCATTCCTTTTCCTAACGATTGTTACCTTTTTTCCCCGAAGAAATTGCATATCCCGCCGTCAAAATCTGCGTCACTTTAACCATCAGAATAAAGACGAAATTTTCATTTCAAATTTCTATTCTGATCTGTGTCAGAGGACGTTCTGAATTCGAATTTTTTTCATTCTGAAAGACATGTCAGAAAAGCAGAATCTGAAGTATAAGTATAGAAAAAAAAATTTTAAAACAACTTTTTGTATACTTAATTTGTATGCATAATTTTGTGTTATATAATTTCATTGTACTCTCAAGTGTTTAACATTAAAATTTATTAATTTGATTTAAAAAATATGCTACGGACAATTTCTGCCCTTATTTTAATATTGGTATTTTTCGTGATTTTGCATTTTCTTTTTTGTTATTTCAACACATTTAGCTGGCATGATCGAGTCGGTCATTCTCTTTCTGCATTCCTTTTCCTAACGATTGTTACCTTTTTTCCCCGAAGAAATTGCATATCCCGCCGTCAAAATCTGCGTCACTTTAACCATCAGAATAAAGACGAAATTTTCATTTCAAATTTCTATTCTGATCTGTGTCAGAGAACGTTCTGAATTCGAATTTTTTTCATTCTGAAAGACATGTCAGAAAAGCAGAATCTGAAGTATAAGTATAGAAAAAAAATTTTTACAACAACTTTTTGTATACTTAATTTGTATGCATAATTTTGTGTTATATAATTTCATTGTACTCTCAAGTGTTTAACATTAAAATTTATTAATTTTATTTAAAAAACATATTACAGACAATGTCTGCCCTTATTTTAATATTGCCATTTTCCATGATTTTGAACTTGGAACATGATTTTGAACCTATGTTCGTGTCAGTCATTCTATTTTTGCATTCCTTTTCCTAACGACTGTTACCTTTTTCCCGTAGATATTGTATATCCCGCCATCACAATCTGAGTTACTTTCACCATCAGAATACAGATGGAATTTTCATTTTAAATTTCTATTCTCATCGGTGTCAGTGAACGTTCTGAATTCGAATTTTTTTCCATTCTGAAAGACATGGCAGCAAAGTAGAAACTGAAGTCTGTATCGAATTCATTGTCATTAGCAGATGTTGCATGCACGGCCATTAAAATCTGCTTTCTCCATCTGAAAAAGAGGCAAATTTTTCATTTTAAGTATCTGTTTCTATCAGTGTCAATATACGTTTTGAATTCAATATCTTTATTCCGAAAGGGAAACACACGGCTGCAAACAAGTAAGTGGGATATAAGTATGCATAAAAACTTTAAACAAATGAAATAAAAATCTAAGCACAATCAGGCGTAAACTTTGGTCGAAAGAAGATGAAAACTTTAAAGTATATTGATAAATGTTGCGAATATGAAAACATGAAGCTAAATGGATATTATATAGAATCAATTTGTGATATCTAAAGAAAATTTTCAGACATACTACCAAAAACATGATGATCTTCTGGACCTCGGTAACACGTTTAAAGGAATTTCACCCCCCCCAAAAAAAAAAAAAATCGTAATACAAATTTGTAAATAAAAATCTAAGCACAATCAGGCAGCCACTTTGGTCGAAAGAAGATGAAAACTTCAAAGTAATATTGCTAAAATGTTGCGAATATGAAAACATAAAACTAAATGGAAATTATATGTAATCAAGTTGTGATATCTGAAAACAAATTTCAGAAATACAACCAAAAACATGCGGATCTTCTGAACCTTGGTAACTCGTTTGAAGAAAATTCAACCAAAAAAAATACATTTTAAATTTTTGTACTAGCTTAGATATTTCTATTTCTCGTACATTCTCCTCTGACACGCTATAAATTTTTACCAAAAAATAAATCTTGCGAGAGCATAATATATAATATAAAGTACGTCTGTCCCTCTATGAAAGTCAGTGAGATTGGGAGAGGGTACGATCCCCCCAGATGTCGCCTCTGGGGGTGCTCCGTCAAAATTGAGGTGGCAACTAGATAAGACGGACTGATACAACTTCTATTTCACATTCGCATTATTTGATCTTAATGAATATCTAAAGTTTTCATACCTGTCAGACGGTAATAAGTCAATCCAGATTTTTATGCTTTTTATCCAAGTTTTATTTATTTACAAAGCACAACAACAAGAAACATAGAATAGGACATCGTGGTTTATCACCTCATTCTCAGAACAAGTTCTAACTACCAGCATAAAAACATCAATCGCATGTCAGAATGCACGCAGCGCCCTATGGTCTCTATTTGAGCTTCAACAAGGACTCCGAACCTTGTGGTGCTATTTCAAACCGGAGCCGCACACTTCAGCCCGTAAGCCTATATGGACCTGGTCAGGAACTTCCCACCAGGGGGCATGAGAAACAACAACATAAACTAAGTCAAAATCCAATTTTGTTTGCAATTCTTCTCGGAACGAATAAAAGAAAGTGCCTTCCATATACTGAAATTCTCTATACTATGACATTTGTCAGGTAGATTTTAAAAATTTTCTTTGCGTATTTCTCCTTGCGCGATTGAAGTCGATGTTTTATTCAGTCGGTTGATATATTATGCATTGAAACGAAATTAGCTATTGTATCCCGTGTTCAGGAATATATACAAAATAGACTTCAAATATCTTTTAAAAGAGAATATTGAAAGTTTAAGTTAATTTGATTTCTCTGTAATTTGATCTCCTGAAGAACTTCATTTAAATATTATAAAAGTTTTTAGATGTTAGTAGCATGTATCCTGGCGTAATTTAATGAGTTTTGATTTTCTTTGTTTCGATGAGCATCTAAAGTCCAACATTAAAATTTAGTATTATCTATGTATAAAAAACAGTTCCGTAACTGACTAACTCACTGACTGACTGATTGACTGACATACAAAGCACACACCAAACCGCTGGACCTAAAGGGCTGAAATTTTGCATGGCGATTCTTCTTATAGTGTAGGGGTGCATTAAAAAAGATTTTTGAAAAATTCTTCTTAGATTTTTTAAAATTGAATTTTTAAGCTGTTTTAGTAACTTTTTTTACGTTTGCATTTAAAATAATAATTTGAGGGTTATAAAATTTATATCATAAGAAATATCATAGAAATTCCTTTAAAATGAAATCTTTTTCGAATCTTTACCTCCATTTTCTGATTTTTGGTGAATTTTTAAAGATTAATATTTAGAATTTAATTTATTAAATGCTGATCACGTGATTTATTTTTCCGGTACTTTAAATAAATTTAACGTCACGTGCATGACAACTAAATAGACACAAATTTTTTTTTTCTTCCTAATGCGGCAGAGGATTGGACATTGGGACAAAAAAAAATATTGAAATACAATAAAAGATATTTTGTTCCTCAAACTGTACTATATTAACTGTACTTCTTTATTATGTCCTATTCTTTATTATGTCCTATTATATTTAATTTGAATATTTTATTCTACTTTATTTTGTCTATAAAAATATCACTTACGATTTTTTTATAAGTATATTTTTTTTTGTTTTTTTCACATCAATTGTATACATTGACAGTTGTCTTTAATTTGAATGTACTCCGTAGCGAAGTGCAGGTTTTCAGCTAGTATATATATATATATATATATATATATATATATATATATATATATATATATATGCATTGATACCTATTTTGTAATTGTCTTTTTCTGAAGACAAATCTCGTCGTTTCAAATATTTACAGAGGTATCTTTTGAAAATATACTTTTTCAAGATTAGTTTAGATTTCATTCGGATAAAATGATTTGTACAGGGATTCAATCACGTCGAAGTAATAAATAAATCTATTATATGCATCACCTGTTTTAGATGCATATAATGGGTTTGATTATTTTTTAAATTTCTTTATGTCGGTAACCCTGCAGTAAAAGTTATATGACAAACTCCAGCACTTTTCACCTTCCTTTGATAGAATGGTTCTTTAAGAAACTTGATGTTTTTCTTTAACCCTTTCCTTACGGGGTATGTATCCCAAGATTACGGAGAAAAAAAAATATATATATATATATATAAATATATATATATACGGAAGTTCGTTCACATTTTATGGAAACAATTTTGTAATTTATTTTTATCGTTTGCATTTTGAGATAAAAATTTGGCAACCTCAGAATAATCGTCTGATACTGTTTTGTTTTGATTGGAATGTAAAATAAAAGATTTATTTTGAAAACACCTCCTAAAATTAATAGATGGCTCATAGGTTACGTAACTACGCTTTCCAAGGAGAAATATTCGTATCAACAAATTATAAAGTGGTGTAAATATCGTGGTTATGGCATCTCAAAAAATGTATTTATAATACATTAAATATGAAAGGAAAAAAGTGTAACTGAAAGTAAAAATGAAAATACGACCACGAAACCTCATCCTAAGACTGTTCGAAATATCAAGAAAGTACCTAAAAAAAACGCCGACTCAGAGATCCATTGCATCGAAACCAGGAATGTCTTCTGGCACTGTATGTAAAATCATTCATAAAGATTCGAAGTTAAAAATGATGTTTAAACCTAAAGTTCATCTGCTTTTCCCAAATCATATTGCTAAAGGAAAAACAAATTGTAGAAAATTATGTGAGAAACACCAAGCTGCTGAAAAATGGAAATTTGTGGTAACACTCGATGAGCCATGGGTGTATTTAAGCAATAAAAAAAGATCAATTTTCTATTGCTCAATTGACGGGAATGACCGTATGAAATGGCTTTGTCAGTCTACAGAAAAGCTCCCAAAGGGATTCAGGATAGTTGCAGTACTTTGTTACAACGGCAAATTAAAAGTCAAAAAAGTCTCAAGTAAAGCCAAAATTAATTCACTCTACTTTCCGCAGAAAATTTTAGAACCAATTTTTCAAGAGGAAATTCCAGCCTTATATTGAAAGGACGTTCATAAAGTTGAGCTTCATATGTACAAAGCCTCTAGTCACACGTCTAAATCAACTACCGCTTATTTAGCAAAGAAATAATCGGGACAAGGAATAAAGTGTATCCCTTTTAATGAAATGCCTGTAAAATCACCTGACGCTTCTCCAATGGATTTTTGCGCTTTCAGTTTATTAAAACGAGCCTTAGGAAAACGGCATCCGAGAACACTGAACGGACTTTCGAAATCGGTTCAAGAGGAATGGGGTAAAACTTACATGATAGTATTAAGGAAAAGTTTACGTTCATGAAAAATTCGAGCTAGAGCTATTGACAGGAACCATGGCTATTAGATAGAAGAAAATCGACGCAAAAAATTACGGCATTTATACATAAAACTTAACTGTCAAAATCGTTTCCATAAAGTGCGAACGACCTTCTGTATATATATATATATATATATATATATATATATATATATATATATATATATATATATATATATATATATATATATATATATACACTCATGGACAAAAAAATTAGCGCACCAAGAAATAATTGCGGGATCGTAACGAAACTTGCAATGAAGGTACATGTCGGGGAGATATGCAAATGATTAGAAATGCAGCGTGATTTCGCATTACCTATAGCCGGTAGAGGGCGTTGAACATCGTACTCTGTGGAGTATAAAACAGGTAACCAAAGCTTGTTTTAGTGTGCTGAATCATTTACAAAGGAAGAGCTGAGATAGACATGCCATTACGCCGTGTTCGAAGACAATATAAGCAGTTGTCGCAGTTTGAGAGGGGGAGAATCGTCGGGATGATGGAAGCTGGGTGGTCAGCTAGGCGAGTAGCTCGTCAATTAGGCCGCTCTGATTGTGTTGTGGGGAGGTGTTGGGACCAGTGGACCCGAGAGATGTCATGTACACAAAGACCAGGCTCAGGACACCCTCGACAGACCAGTCGTCGAGAAGACCGCCACATCGTAAGAAATGCATGCTTACAGCCAACTGCTTCATCGGCCGCCATCCAGGCACAGGTACCACCTTCACTAGGGGCCTCTGTGACTTCTCGAACCATACGAAGGCGCCTGACTGAAGGACAGTTGGTATCGCGGCGCCCATTACGTGTGCTGCCCTTGACGCCCACCCATCGACGATTCCGTTTGGAGTTTTGCCGCGCACGAGGAAACTGGACAGCAGCGGAATGGAACCAGGTCGCCTTTAGCGACGAATCCAGATTCAATCTCGGCAATGATGACAATCGTGTTCGTGTGTGGAGATCCGTAGTGAACGCTTCAATCCTGCCTTTGCTGTACAGCGACACATCGCCCCCATAGCTGGTGTGATGGTATGGGGTGCCATTGCCTACAATACACGGTCACCCCTAGTGTTATTCCGTGGCACCATGACAGCCCAGCGGTATGTTCATGAAATCCTGCAACCACATGTGTTGCCGCCACTCATGCAACGGCTCCAAGGAGCCATTTTTCAACAAGACACTGCTCGGCCTCATACGGCAAGGGTGTCACAAGACTGTCTCCGCACTGTTACTACCCTTCCTTGGCCTGCCCGATCCCCAGATTTGTCTCATCGAGCATATCTGGGATCATTTGGGACGACGTGTTGGGCATCCCACGAGTTTGAACGAACTAGAGGCAAGGTTACAGCAAATATGGAACGAAATGTCTCAAGACATCATACAGAACTTGTATGACTCAATGCCATATCGTATCGCATCGTGCATTCGCGCTAGAGGGGGTACAACGGAGTATTAACTCCTCCGTTCTTTTGCCTTTTTCTCTGAAATAAATTATCCTTTTTCTTTGATTTTCTTATCATTTACTTATATCAAAGTAGTCATTACGTATGAAAAAATTCCGTTTCATTTTGACGACTCCTTCTTGCTGCGCTAATTTTTTTGTCCATGAGTGTATATATATATATATATATATATATAGGGTGTCCATAATTAAAGTCCTACTTTCAAAAGGCTGCAAAAAAAGAACCACTGGTCAGAATGACTTCAAATTTGAACTTAATATACTGGAAGAAGGGGTAAACGATTTGGCATAACAAAATAAGAGTTCCAACCGCTTACAGCGCCATCTATTGATACATTTTGGAACTTTTTTTTATTATGCCAAATCGTTTCTCCCTTCTTCCAGTATATTCAGTTCAAATTTGAAGTCATTCTGACCAGTGGTTCTTTTTTTGCAGCCTTTTGAAAGTGGGACTTTAATTATGGACACCCTGCATATATATATATATATATATATATATATATATACCACACATTTCGCATGTTTCATCTTTGCAGTCACACTGTTTTCATATAAAAAATTAAAAGGATGTTTTTTTCATACAGCTACACCAATAGTAAATATTTTGTTTCAAGTATAAATTATAAGTTAAGTAAAGATTTTTGTGAATGTTTTGTGATGTTTCGATTGTAATTCACGTTAATGACATGGAGACGATGATGTGTGTAGGCATTTCGGTCACTAAGCAAATGTGACAGTCGAAGCGTCTCTAAAGTCGCAAAGTTATAATTCATATATTAGTCACATGGAGACACTGATGTAATTGGGTACTTCCGTTATAAAGGAAATATGACAGTCGTGGCACCTCGCAAAATCAAAGCGGTGTTTTTGCAACCGCGGTTGATGTACGGCTCAACACGTTTAGTCGTTCTCGCTTAAATCTAAAAGTTGCAATGGGCTTTTGATTAAAAGGAGTGAAGTGGCCTGGATATTCGGCCATCCCAGGCACATCTATTAGTATGTTTTTTTAGTCATTATGTTATTACAAGGATAAAACCTTATAGGAACAGTACAAATTTAAAATGGTCAAAAAATCGATATTTTGTTTTTTTATACGTTTTTTTATACTATATTTTGTTTTTTTTTTATATATTTTACTTTTGTATAAAGTGAAATCCGGATTTATTGTGCACAATTTGGTACCACACTTTTTGGAATACGACTATTACATCATGCGATATTGAAATGATTGTGAACATCCAAACAGTTATTTTTATGCAAAATTTTAACTTTAAATTCATTTATATCAAAATATGATTTTCTGACTTTGCACGCATATCTCAAAAACTATTCAAGATAAATGCTTGAAATTTTCTACACACGTTAATGATAAACTTCTAAGTAAAATGAAATAAAAGCATAGAAGGTAATAAAAATTTTAAAAAGGTTGTATGAGAAAATTTTGTAAATTGTTTTTAACTAATTGTTAATTATAAATATTAAAATTGAAAGTAATTAAGGTATTTTAATTCAATATGTTAAGCTGAATTCTTTTTTAAGTTAAACTGTATTTCATGTTAAAAAAATAAAATTAACACCAGTTATCATGCGCGCAGTGACAAATGGTAGGTAATTATGAATATAGGATAAAAATAATACTTAACTAATTATTCTAATTAATTTACTTAATTTACATTAATCTGATATTTTTGTTGCTGCAATTTATGTTTCATCTAACAATCCAGAAATTTTCATTCAATTTGCTTGATTGGTAAATTTGCTAAAAATTATGAAAACTTTTTCTAACATTTTTCGCAAGTCAAAGGTGTACTGTTCCCTTATGGCAAACTTATTGACAGCCATAAATTGCTCGATTTCCTTCAGGTAAAACACAAAACTCACTTGTTTTTACAACATAAGCAAGTCCTGCACCAACAAGCTGGTACTTTGATGTACTACGAAAAATGTCTGGCAACTTATACCTATATCCCTGTAAAAGCTTCTATCGGTTCGATAGAAGATTTTACAGTGGAATTCGAGGTCTTTCAGATATAACAGATAAGATTTTATTTAAGCAATTAGTTTCGTTTGGTTTGGAGCACTACGGTCGAATTTTTGTTACACGACAGCTAATTGAACCGGGACCTACAATTTAAAGCCGATTCCGAACGACTACAAACATCCATGCCAATGGTGTGACAGAAACAGTGGGACTAGAAATCACAGGATCTGAACCGAATTCCAGCGCCCTAGCCATTCTGCCATCACCTGGCTGTTTAAGTAACTAAAAATCGTTCATTGTAGGTAAATATTAAGATTGTGCCCAGTATTTTTTTAAACTTACAAAAATCTCATTACAACAATTAAAATCCTAAAACGGAAAATTATAGAAAAGCAGGGGTCTCAAACCTTGTATAGGTATTCCGCTTAAAGCACGTACCAGAAACTTTACGAAAAAAGCATAATGGCGAAGAAAATTCCGTTGGTCAACAGTAATGTAGCTTTCTGTTTATTGTACCTCCTAAATAGCCTGAATTATTTTAATACCATGGATGACGCAATAGTTTGACACAATACAATAATTGCAGCGTATAGATTTATTTCTCTGTATATTTGAAAGTCTTACGGTTCTCTACATAGTACTCAACCGTCCAACAGATCTGCAACAAATTTTAGTCAACTGTTCTGTAAGCTATTCTGGGGAAAAAACAATCTACCTTAAAACGTATTCAATTAATATTTTAAGTGGGATTTCATACCCTTAACATAAGTCGGAGCTCATTCTGAATGCTTTGCAAGAAACTGGTCAATGCTCATGCGGGTTTCAGAACTGCAATGTATATCGGTTTTAAAAAAAATCAATTTTAAATGAGTGGTTAGAATTTGGATTTAATACCTTCAGTTTTCTTTCACATTCTCACAGAACTTCAGGGATCCAGATGAGAATCGCTGCTTTAGGTTATCTTTCTACGGTTTCATCTAAGGCGTTTTAGGCAATTATTAAACCGAGATACTATTTTCTGAGTTCTCTTGCCTTGCAAGCAATCTGCAAGCGATTGTGGAATGTAATGACGTCCATTCGAGAAAACAGTGACTGATCGCCTCAACAACTCTTCTTTTTTTCAGCGCATGCCTTATAATGAGTTTGAGAAAATTTTCAATTAACTAGAGGTCATCTGAGTCTTGTGGGAGAGATCATGTGTTCAATAACTCCCTTGTAGAAACTTTAAACGTGCTCTTTGTTTTTTTGGCGTCCTGTAGATAGGTAAACTGTATTTTTCTCCAAGCATTTTTGTTATTCGCTTACCGAAGACCCACTATCATACATTAAAAATATCGGGTACCATCCCTGTTTGCCGGATCCTGGGATCGAACTCAGATCTTCTCAATTCGAGGATGGTGCTTTATCAATCTGAGAAATCTGTCGATGTAAGGAAATTCTTATTTAGAATTCCTTATTCCCACAAAAACCTATAAAAAATCACCAGGTCTAGTAACATTTTTTTAAGTTACTTATTGCATACATTCTTCAATCTTAGCCATACGATACATTAAAACTGCTTTTTTAAAACATTCATGAGTAAATACTGAATAAGAAATCGTAGAGAGCCATATTTCTTCTTAATCCGCCAGATGTGACATTTTTAAAACTGATTTTACTAAGAAAAGTCTCTACTGCACAAATATAATTTACGTTTTACATCACTTTTGCTTTTTCAGCATTTCAAGGGCTCTGAAATTCGCATTATTAAAATTTAATTTAGCACATTTCGTGAAAAGTTGTGCGTCAGCTAAACTCATTTGTCAGTTTCAGGAGGTGAATAATTTAATTAGCATTTGAAAAGCGCTGTTTTAAGCATAATTGAAAAGGTCGTACCGGGAGAGTCTAGAGAGTGAGCATGCGTGTTTGGACTTTAAAGTTTAATGGGATCTGTAGTTAATGCTCTTAAAACCAAGATTTTAAAATGTTAAATTTTGGTAAAAGATCTAAAGTGAAAGAAACCTAGATAAAAAAATTAATTAAGAAAGGTTAGCATTATCAATTTTTTTTTAATGTATCCAACTATACTGAACATATTTTGAATAGAAATAACCAAATCTCAACCGATCTATGCCTCAGCCCCATGCCTGCTATCGAAAAGGGACAATAGGTAAAACTGATAATTGACTTCAGATATAGCCTTAAAGGGCATTGTACAATAAGCGCTTGCATAGTTTGTTCCTACTTGTATTATATATATATATATATATATATATATATATATATATATATATATATATATGTGTGTGTATATATATATATATCTATATATATAAAACAGTTCCGTAACTGACTCATTCATTCACTCATTCATTCACTGACTGACTGACATACAACGCACAGACCAAACCGCTGGACCTAAAGGGCTGAAATTTTGCATGGCGATTCTTCTAATAGTGTAGGGGTGCACTAAGAAAAATTTTTCAAAAATTCTTCTTAGATTTTTTTTAATTAAATTTTTAAGCTGTTTTTAAAACTTTTTTTACGTTTGCATTTAAAATGATACATTGAGGGTTATAAAATTGATATCACGAGAAAGATCATAAAAATTCCTTCAAAATGAATTTTTTTTTTTAATTTTTACCTCCATTTCCTGATTTTTGGTGAATTTTTAAAGATTAATTTTTAGAATTTAATTTATTAAATGCTGATCACGTGATTTCTTTTTCTGGTACTTTCAATAAATTTATCGTCACGTGCGTAACAACTAAATAGACAAAAAAATATTTTTTTCTTGCTAATGCGGCAGACGATTGGACTTTATTTTGTTTATAAAAATATCCCTTACGATTTTTTTATAAATATGTTTTTTTTTTACATCAATTGTATACATTGATCGTCGTATTTATTATAAATATATATATATATATTTATTTATTTTTAATTAATTGCATACATTGACCGTTGTATTTGATTTGAATGTACTCCGTAGCGAAGCGCGGGTTTTCAGCTAGTATATATATATATATATATATTTGTGTGTGTGTGTGTGAACTGAAAATGCTCTAGGTCGCCACTCCATAATTCCTCAACAATTGGTTGAGGATTAGTAAATTTATTTTGTGGCACATTCAAGCATATTCATACATATATTTATATAAATGTATATATTTGGACTTTCGCTGTCTTTATGGTAGGATGGTTAGCGCAGGGAGCTCCCCCGCACTGGGCTTGGGTTCAAATACCGAATAAGGCTTGGTCGTTACCATGCCGTCCCCTCATAGGGAATAATACTGACTCACCTAAATGGTAGTCCCATAATAAAGTAGCCAGCAAGACTTCGCGGTAAATAACAAAAGGCGAATTTCACACGACAAGTGCCTCGACAATAGAAAAAAAAAACTTCGAAGCTTCCGAATTATAATATTTTCATTTATCTTGATGTTAATAAACAATTGCTGAGACAAAAAATTTGAGAATGTTTTTCATGTTTTTCTGAGCAACATATTAAATGAAAGCTTTGATCATTTTTCTTGAAAATGTTGATCGAAGTAATCCAATATATATTTGTATAAAACTTCAAGCAGAATATTTGGAGGCATCCTAACCCACTGACCAAAGTGTCCGTATACCTATTATGAGTATTCAGTACATTATAGTTACTTTTTCCAATACCTCTCGTACTGGTTATTATAGCTTTTAGGTAATATCAGTTAATGTATCTAGGATCCTTTAACGTGCTAGTCATGAATTATGGAGACATTGAATCTTTTTATAACGTCTTTTAGTATCATAAGAGTGGAGGGTCACAAATGGATTACTACCACCCTAAAGCATTAACATACAGACAAAAACTGAAAACGGTGTCAGATAGTCCAACAAAAAGGTCCAAGTAAAGAAAAAATAGAGGATAAAGTCCACCATCTGAGTTCTGATATTGCTCCAGAGTCGAAAATTCATATATGAAACAAGTGGACGATACCGTCCATTTACACATATCTCATCCATATAGGAATTTCTCTCATCCATATAGGAATGATCGTAGCAAGACATTTCAATGAGGAAGACGATAATTTTAGATGTCCTGCGACCAGGGTAACGAAATCAGGACATTTGACAATATGGTCTATACTGACCATCTCTTCTAGAAAAACAAGAGAATGGCCATGCTTCTGAAAACTAAAGAAACGGGTACTATTAAGTTTTCATTTGGAGAAAATCATTGTCGGGGAACATTGGATTTACATTGAATTCTACACCCAATGGATGGCTCATCGGAAAGATCATCAAATTGGATTGGCTCTGAAACATTTGATCCGTTTCAAGGAAGAGCGAACGAACTTTCTTAAAAAATAGTTTCTTGTCCGAAACATGGTACTTCCATTTCCAGCCGAGGTCAAATGTCAAAGCTATCAATTGAACATATTCCGATTTTTTGAGATGGTTGACGAGATGAAAGACATTTTTCGGGAATGTTTCCTGCAGCAACTGTAGCAATTATTCCAGAGTGCAGTTAATCGTCTTCAATCACAATGATTGAAGAAATGCCTTAACAGTTCTATCAACTACTTGTAAAGTATATGCTTATTTTAAACATTGATCATTTGGCTCGTTTTCCTTTTGTCAACTCTTAAAGATTTAAAACATAAATCATAAGATTTGGCATTCTGTTTACTACTGATTGAGTATTCTGTAGATATTCTTGAGATATTCTGATATTCGTTCCTAAATACCACTAAACTAAAAAAAGCAAAAATCTATAAGTTCGAGATCAAATTTTTAGATGGTAAAATTTCTTTAAATTGACGTTTCTATATTCAAAGGTTACTATTCTAACTGACGTTTTAAAAAATATTGATCAAAAATTTAAGACAAATATATTTTGAAATATTCCATTTCAAAATTTTTCAAAAAAGCTAGCATCTATTAAGTTCAGGATCAGTTATTCTTGGATGATAAAATGTGTCTTAATTTGTTTCTATACACAGTCAATAATTACATAACTGGCATTTTCTGAAAAGGTTCTTGAACTTTCTCAAATAAATAGATTTTTAGATAAGGATTTAAAATAAACTAGATGATTGAATCTTTTTATTAACTCGCTTTCTTGTTTGGTTGTCCAGTACAAATCTTGCAATCGAACTGTGCAATCTTGCAATCGAATTGTACAAATCTCCCTGTAAAAGCTTCTATCGGTTCGATAGAAGCTCTTACAGTGGAATTCGAGATCTTTTAGATAGAACAGATAAGATTTTGTTTATGCGATTTGTTTAGTTTGGTTTGGAGCACTACGGTCAACTTTTTACTACACGAGGGATAATTGGACCGGGACCTACAATTTAAAGCCGATTCCAAATGGCTACAAACCTCCATGCCAACAGTGGGAATAGAACCCACAGGATTTGAACCGAATGCCAGTGCCCTAGCCATTCGGCCATCAGTTGGCTGTTTAAGTAACTAAAAATCATTCATTGTAGGTAAATATTAAGATCGTGCCCAGTATTTTTTCCTTGTTTTTATTAACTCGCTTTCTTGTTTGAGTGTTTGTCCAGTACAAATCTTGCAATCGATTTTTAACTAATTTCCCGACTAGCTAGACATTTGAAACTTTTAGTATAGCTCAGAACACGATGACAATGCATTCTTTTAATACTTTTCTCCATCTTTAAGCAACTTTGAATTCATTTTTAGTTAATTTTGCTTTGTAGAACGGTGCAGCCATCTATCGACCGGGACGGGAACGAAAAGTTAAACGCAAGTTAACTTCCAATTCCCGAGCTGAACGATTGATTACGCATTTGATACCTCTTTATTACGCATTTTATCATTTCTTTCAAGTTGATGGGATAATTCATCAAAAAAATTTTTAAAAAGTATTTATTAATGCATAGAATTGTCAAGTTTATATGATTCAACAGAAAAATTAAAAACGTGGTACAGTGATTTCCGCTTATAAGAATCACGTTTGTTATTACTATTTTTGATTCTTATAAGCGGTTGATTCTTATAGCCGAAATTTAGGTTTTAGGACAGGCACACACACACCTATATATGCGTATATGAGATAATTTACCATAAAATACTCTTTAATTTACGTTAATTATCTTTTATTAAAATTATTTTTTATGATTTTAAAAATACAACTTAATATTTAGACATATAAGTAGATACACATGATTATAGTAAGAGAAGAAAAAATCCAATATTTGTTACAACATACCTGCTTAACAGTTTTAACATTTCAACTACAGGAAGAGAGCAAGAAAAAGTTTTCTATGGTAGTTTGACGTAATGAAGTTTTCAGGAGGCTGTTTATACCTCTTTCAATACTAATAGTCTCAGACGAAGATTCACCTTCTAGTTTACGTTTCACGGTTTCATAACGTGCTGAATCTACTAATGTCACGTTTGCCTAAGTGATAGTGGACACTTCGCCGAATATTTATGTGTTTCAGGGTCCAGGAAGCCGCAACCAGGATGTGGGAGGTGAGAAAAAAGAGTCCCTATTTTTGTTTGTCAGTGGAGAAAAGTGAAATCGGACCCTGACGGGTAAAGATGTCCCTGGGTCAAGCTAATAGGACAGTGTTGAGCTAAAGCGTTTAGGGGTAAAACTATTATGTCTAACAAAGAAAGGGATGAATTTTATGACTATATTCCATCCCATCTTACCAATCTTTCTTTTTTAGGAAAAAAAGAAAGATCTTCCTGCCGTATGAGGGTTTAAGTGGCTTTTTTTTGAAAAATGAAAGGAAAGCGAAGAGTGTAAACTGATTCTTAAAATCGGTGGATTGATTCTTTAAAGCGAAAATTTTAACATGGAAATAATACATTTGTTTTTGCTTTTGCGATATTGATTCTTATAAACGGTTGATTCTTATAACCACTGATCACTATAAGCGGTGGTTACTATATATAAAAAGTTCTTTTTATCTTTGTAAGCACGCCAGGTCTGGTAACCCGTGTCAAGGTAGGCGTGTGGCAACCCTACTTCCGAGCGGAGCGCTTTGTTGTTCGGCAGTTGGAGTTAAACGGTAGTCGAGAACCCATAGGCCAACAGGGTTTAGCTGACAAATATGGCTCTGTATGCCAAATCAATCCTTTTTTTAATTACTTTATACGTGCTGCATGTGCTGTGTCCCTTAAAAACGGTGTAATAAAAGCTTGGGACAAAAGTATCAAAGTCCTTTTTTTGTGTCGTCTCTGTTCCTCGCATAAAAGAACTACCACGCAAGACGGTTAAAACCCGTAGAATCTTGTAATTATTTTTCTTATAATCTTTTCCTAACTGAAAAGGTTCCGAAGCTATTTTATTTATTTGATGGACTGTACAATACGAGAGATTGTGTAATTTGTCTGAAATTAATTTTAACCTATTTTTTTTTTACAGCTTATAGAACTATGGAGTTCAATTCCGTGGATAGCCATGTGAGAGCTACGGATCTGCTACGTTCCAGTGCGAGTCGCTACGGTGGTAGCCTCGGCAGTGGTCTGGGATCCACCGAGGCCCTCTATCAGGGTCGTCGGGTGCTCAACAATAAGTTGCAAGATTACATGACCGACAACAGAATCATGGAACAGCAGCAGAGGCTTGTAGGCCCTGACGCATATTTCCAAACGCTGAACAATGAAATTAACAGGTAAGTTAAAGATGGTATATGATAAAATGATTAATCTATCTATATAAAACAGTTCCGTAACTGACTGACTGACAGACAACGCACAGACCAAACCGCTGAACCTAAAGGACTGAACCTAAAGAAATTTTGCATGGCGATTCTTCTTATAGAGTATGGGTGCACTAAGAAAGATTTTTGAAAAATTCTTAGATTTTTTAAAATAAAATTTTTAAGCTGTTTTAGTAACTTTTTTTAAGTTTGCATTTAAAATAATAATTTGAGGGTTATAATATTTATATCACGAGAAAGATCATAAAAATTCCTTTAAAATGAAATATTTTTCGAATCTTTAGCTTCATTTTCTGATTTTTGGGGGAAATTTTAAAAATTAATTTTTAGAATGTAACTTATTAAATGCTGATCACGTGATTTCTTTTTCTGGTACTTTAAATAAATTTATCGTCACGTCCATAACAATGAAATAGACAAAAAAATTTTCACTTGCTAATGCGGCAGACGATTGGGCATTATCCAAAAAAATAATAAAATACAGTAAAAGATATGTTCCTCAAACTGTACTATATTAATTGTACTATATTCTTTAGTATGCCCTATTAGATTTAATTTGAATATTTTCTTCTACATTATTTTGTCTATAAAAATATCTCTTACTATTTTTTATAAATATTTTTTTACATCAGTTGTATAAATTGATAGTCGTATTTATTATACATCGTATATATATATATATATATATATATATATATATATATATATATATATATATATTTATATTTATATTTATATATATATATATATATATATATATATATATTTATATATATATATATATATATATATATATATATATATATATATATATATATATATATATATATTGGCATTAATTGCATATATTGACCGTTGTATTTAAATTGAATGTACTCCGTAGCGAAGTGCGGGTTTTCAGCTAGTCTATATATATTAAACAGTTCCGTAACTGACTGACTGACAGATAGCGCAAGACCAAACCGCTGGACCTAAAGGACTGAAATTTTGTATGGCGATTCTTCTTATAGTGTAGGGGTGCACTAAAAAATATTTTTCAAAAATTCTTCTTATATTTTTTAAAATTAAATTTTTAAGCTGTTTTTGTAACATTCTTTAAAGTTTGCATTTAAAATAACAATCTGATTGTTATAAAATTTACATCACGAGACAGATCCTAAAAATTCCTTTAAAATGAAATCTTTTTCGAATCTTTACCTCCATTTTCTGAATTTTGGTGAATTTTTAAAGATTAATTTTTAGAATTTAATTTATTAAGTGCTGATCACGTCGTTTGTTTTCATTTGTGATACTTTAGATTAATTTATCGTCACGTGCATAGGAATGAAATAAATTGGCAAATTTTTTTTTTTCTTTCTAATTGTCCAGACGATTGGAAATTATCCAAAAATATATTAAAATACAGTAAAAGAAATGCTCCTTAAACTGTACTATATTAACTGTACTATATTCTTTAGTATGTTCTATTAGATTTAAATTCAATATTTTATTCTACATTATTTTGTCTATAAAAATATCCGTTACGAATTTTTTTTATAAATATACATTTTTTTGGCATTAATTGCATACATTGACCGTTGTATTTAATTGAGTTTTGGACTTGGTTTCTTAGTTCGAATCCCGGCGAATGTCGTTAAATATCTTCGCTTCTAGGAAGGATATGAGTAAACGGAAATCCGTAGACTAGAAAGTCTTTCCACGAGGTCTTTGGATGGGAGAAGGTGCGATCCCTCCATATGTCACCTCTGGGGGGGGGGGGGGTGCTCGATCAAAATTAAAGTGGCACCAAGGGAACAATTTTGGCTCACCTGTATGGTGCTCCCAAATAAAAATAGTCAACAATTTCTGCGGTTCTGTGCGAATGTTATAGAACAAGTGCCACCACAGTAAGCAAAAAAATTAAGAGTAAGGGTTTACAGACAATCCGTCAGCGTCAGAGTTAAGGATTCGGTTGTCGCTGCTTGGTCAAATAGGTCAGTGATTTGTATATGATTGGTTAAAAATTGTAGCGCTGACGGATTCTATATGAACCAGCCCTTATAAATACTCTTTACAGTTATTTTGTATATATTATATATTTTTAATGACACTGATGTCAATCAAGTATCAACTAATTGACGGCTATTGTTTAGAAACGATCAAGCGCCGAAATATTTCTTCCCATATTGCATACTAGCTGAAAACCCGAACTTCGCTACGGAGTACATTCAAATTAAATACAATGGTCAATGTATGCAATTAATGACAAAAAAATAAATATATATGTATATATATATATATATTTATAATAAATACAACGATCAATGTATGCGATTGATGTAAAAAAAAATCTATTTATAAAAAAATTGTAACGGATATTTTTATAGACAAAATAATGTAGAAGAAAATATTCAAATTAAATCTAATAGACCTTTCACTAAAGAATATAGTGCAGTTAATAAGTAGAGTTTGAGGAACATAATTTTTACTGTATTCTAATAATATTTTGTATAATGTCCAATCGTCTGCCGCATTAGCAAGAAAAAAAGTAACTTTTAGTCTATTTCGTTGATATGCTAGTGACGATAAATTAATTTAAAGTAATAGAAAAAGAAATCACGTGATCAGCATATAATAAATTAAATCCTAAAAATTAATCTTTAAAAATTCACCAAAAATCAGGAAATGGAGATAAAGATTCGAAAAAGATTTCATTTTAAAGCAATTTTTATGATCTTTCTCGAGATATAAATTTTTTAACCCTCAAATTGTTATTTTAAATGTAAACTTAAAAAGAATTACTAAAACAGATTAAAAATTTAATTTTAAAAAATCTAAGAAGAATTTTTCAAAAATCTTTCTTAGTGCACCCCTACACTATAACAAGAATCGCCATGAAAATTTTCAACCCTTTAGGTCCAGCGGTTTGCTCTGTGCGTTGTATGTCAGTCAGTCAATCAGTCAGTCAGTCAGTTAGTCAATTACGGAACTGTTTTATATATATAGATTGGGTACTGGCTTTTTGGTAGTTATACGAGAAAAACTAAGTGGTAATCCCCCACTGTAAACTTTCCCATTACAATTTTTCTATTTCGGTGATATATGAGATCGCAATTTAATTACATCCGTTAAAACTCGTTCTACGATGTTCTAAAGTAACTTAAGTTTTTTGTTCATTACTTATTACGAATGTTTGCATAATTTTCTTCATAAAAATGACTTAGGCACGATATATGTAAAGAATAGATATGTAGTACAGGTTTAAAAGTTTTATTTTTAAAATTTCAAGTAAAAAAATTGTAATTCTTCATCTTTCCATGGGAAATTTTTAGAGAATCAATAAAAGAAAACCTACATATTAATAGGTATGCTATAGTAAAATATTCTATCTGTTATTAAACTAACGTATGTATTCAAATTTATGCCAATAACTAGTTAATTTTGGGTATTTAAAATTCCTTAAATAGAATTATATTACTATATTTCGTCACTATATTACTATATTCTCGCATTACTATATTCGCACTCCATTTGATAATCTGTTTAATTTATATTCCATCAATAATTGTAATATTAAAAATTTAACAGTTCTACAATAAATATTTTGCACTTAAACTAATGCACTTAAAGTAATTGCTCTAGAACGAATGAATTAAATATATTACTTTGATGTTTTTAATAAATACTATGAATGTGGGTTAAAATTTTAATAGATCAGTAGACGTTTATAAATTTTATTCAGCATTTTGAAATCAAAATTTTTGTTATAGTTGATCTTGTTTGTTGTTTGTTATGAAGTGATAACGTTGCTAAAAGACCTTGTATTAAATGTCCCTTACAGCTTTACAAATTGAATAAAGAATATTTTTTTTATGGGGTCAATATCCTTGCCCTCATCCCCCAGTAGGTCATTCTACAATCTCTGCTGCAAAGGTTTCCTGATGCAGGTCTGAGCAGGTTTAGTGCTGCCATCTATTGGATAGGTGAAGAAAGAAATACACTTTCTCATGACGTTTCAAGAATATTATTATGGCAGTGTCTCAATATTCATTGTCTTTAGTTACTTTCTCTACACATTAATTTTTTTTTGTTGCAACTATTTTTTAAATTGAGCTTGAACAATTAAAATTCACCATTAGAAATTTAATTTTAATATCTTTCGATATCTTTCCACTACATTTCGCAATAATCTTAAAGTTATCATTCATTGGCATTATTATAATGTTCTATTTAGTATCTAGTTTACTAAAAAAAATGTAACCTGGAGACTATTTTATATCGATTCTCGATTTAAGCTAATCATAATCATAAGTGAATTTCGGCATAGCTTCAGAATTTGCGTTTGATATCTGCAGTCACGTATCCTGTTTTAAAGGATAAATTATAATTCACTCAAAAAAAATTCGGATTTTACGCTAACATTTTAAAATCAAATTTCTCTTACAGTTTTTGCTACAGTTTTTGTTCGTCTACCTTTCATTTAAAAATCACATAAATATTCCAAAATTTATCAAATATCATCGTTATCATCTTTAATGGAACAGCAGATATCGTTATATAAACGATCTGATATAAACAAGGATACACCATCTACAATCGTTTTACATATCATCATTTCCTACACATGTATTAAACAGTACAGTATCAATCTTTGACTTGTGATTAACTATCATAACTTTTTGTTGATATCATATGGCATATTAAACTTTTGAGTCTCCTAATGTTATAAGTGTAGTCCATACTTTAAAAACAAATGCATGGTATTTTGAAATGAACATATTAGAGAAAAATATCAGAAACAACTCTTTTAATATATTCACTTCATCGGGAAAAAATTTCAAAAGCTTGTTATTATTTTTAAAAGCTATGTGACCTTACGGCTGCTGTGTACTAACCCTATTGGATTGGCTCACCTCAGTGTTAACCTATGGAGAAAATTTGTCTACTATTTACAGCTACATAAATGCTGGTAATCCAATAAAAAATGGTAGTTTTAGATAGTCTGAACTTTTCTGCACCTTGCAACAGGATTCATTTTATAAATTTAGTCCACCAAAGGAATTTATGTGCGTTTAAAACACACTATACTAGATTTTTTTTTCACCGAATCATTTAAATTTTAAAATGTTATGTAAATTTTTTTTAACTATAAATGCTCCAAAGTGTAAAATTTCTTTCTCTATTACAGGGTATAATTTTTAAAAAAGAATCTTTAAATCCAAGTCGGCAATCCTTGGACACATTTTCTCCATGCGTTAACATTGAGGAGAGCGAATTCAATAGGGTTAGTACAGAGCAGCCTTAAACTGTGATACGTCATATCGCTCACTCCTTTCAAAAACGTCATATCTCAAAAAATGTGATTTTTCAGGAGAGTGATTTTAAAGTTTAAAAGTATAATAAAATGTACTAAAAATAAATATTAATTCTTCTCTCTAGCGGATAAGTATTGAGCGGAGAGATACGGCGATGTTGCTGGGATACACCACTCTTTCAGGGCATTCTGAAAACAGGTATAACTAAAAATCGCCTATTTTTGTGATATGACGTTGTTGAAAGGGGTTGGCGATATGTACTCATATCCTATTGGAACAAAATTTAAGATGCTAAAAGATATAAAAAAAAAATATGTTTGCTACATTTGGCTACTAATAGATTGGACAAAAGACCTCTTTAAGTGGCGTATATTATGGATGTGAAAATAAATGTATAATAAAAAACATTTCCTGCATGATGATTCATGACCACTTGTACCTATCAGGTTAAGACGTTCCTCTGAAAGTCTTCACCGTGACTCGATCTATGACAAACCTATCTGGGGCGGCCAAGGTCTGCAAACTCAAGCACCAGCTGCAGAAACTCGGACCAGCCCTCAAACAACAGAAAGACGAAAAAGGTATGGTTCTTTCTTTCTAGCTATACACGTGTTGACGGGAAAACTGATCAAACCTACGTTAAGCCACCAAGCTTCTTCTGGAAGCAACAAATAAGAGGCATCGGAAACAAAATTACGTGTCTTTGCAGTGTCTATGTATTTAAAGAGTTTTCACAAACATTCAGATGGGAAGGATAAAAGACGTAAGACATTACTTATCCATAAAGAAAAAAAATTAGATGACTTATTTTATTATTGCCTGTTGCGTGGAATACAAAACAATATTTGTATGCAGTATGATTTTTTACCATGTTTTTATTAACTTGCTTTCTTGTTTGTGTGTGTGTTTGCCAAGTACAAATCTTGCAATCGATTTTTAACTAACTTCCCGACTAGATAGACATTTGAAACTTTTAGAATAGCTCAGAACACGATGACAATGCATTTTTTTAATACTTTTAGCCGTCTTTAAGCAGAATTAAATTAATTTTCAGTTATTTTCCGTTAATTTTGTTTTGTAGACTGGTGCAGCCATCTATTGGCCGGAACAGGGACGAAAAGTTATATGCAAGTTAACTTCAAATTAACTTCATTTTCTTTCAAATTGATGGGATAATTCATCAAAAAAATTTTAAAAATGTATTTATTAATGCATAGAATTGTCAAGTTTATAAGACTCAACAGAAAATTTAAAAACATGGTATAAAAAAAGTTCTTTTTATCTTGTAATTATTCTTTTTCTCTTTCATACTGCCTTTATCCTTATGTGTTGAATCCGAGTGTAAAATATTAATTTAGAGCTGAAATAATCGGATTTTATAAAAACTCCCAAAAACGCGTAAGGATCTGAAATTTCCCGCCAATGATTGCCATCATCCCATGATCAAAATCATGTCCTACAGGATTTAGATCATGTAGCACATTGGTTAGTTCTATGGTGCCCAGTATAAAGGGCTTAAGTCAAAAACAGTGATTTAAATATACTAAGTCATTGGCTATTATACTAATCGTAGAACAATAATTTCGACTTGAGTCTTTTGCGCAAAGAAATGTACTTTTGTATTCAAAATAGATATACTTCTTTTATAAAAATCCAAATATTTTTGCTTTTTTTATCGATACTAACAAATATCTAAAAATCACTTTTTTTTTTACTTAAGCCTTTTATACCGGGCACCGTAGAGTTATATTTGTAACCCTCTTTTGCATCTCGTATAATTCCTGTGACTTTGCGACTCGGATCAAAATGACCAATTCATATTTCAAATTTAAATTAGGTACTTAAATTAAAACTAACCCACTAACTTAAGCACCACTGAGCTCCAATATCCTCTGAAACGTGCCCAGTTTCAGGGGATAGTTTTGCCTAACTCTCCTCTGGAAATGAATGATAGGTACTTCTTAAAGTTTACGTGGTGGTTGTCAAAAGCTTCCTAGACTTTACCTTGCGTTTTATGCGCATTGCGGGACCCAGACCATGTTGATGCCCAAGTTATAAATATTCGTCGCATAGTTTCAGACTCATCTTCAAAAAAAAAGTTGTAGTCGAGAAATCCAGAGTGCCATCATCATAAGCTTCCCTGTTCTACCTCTTATTTTATTTCGAATTGCACATACCAAAACCCTTTTCAAGTCAAAATATTTTTGCTTTTTTTATCGATACTAACAAATATCTAAAAATCACTTTTTTTTTTACTTAATCCTTTTATACCGGGCACCATAGAGTTATATTTGTAACCGTCTTTTGCATCTCGTATAATTCCTGTGCCTTTGCGCACCTTTGACTTGCCCCTGAAAACGTGCCCCTGAAACTGGGCACGTTTCAGAGGATATTGGAGCTTCCTTTTATGCTCAACTTAAAATTTTCTTGTTTTATTGGGC
This sequence comes from Dolomedes plantarius, assembly GCA_907164885.2. Classification (NCBI taxonomy): domain Eukaryota; kingdom Metazoa; phylum Arthropoda; class Arachnida; order Araneae; family Dolomedidae; genus Dolomedes; species Dolomedes plantarius. The sequence continues at coordinate 241,068,233 of OU015490.1, forward strand.
ATTACACGTCCCAGAGAACTTACACTCAACTTACGATTGTTTTAACATAATTTAATGGTTATGTTCTTGAAAATGTTTTAAGACAATCAGGATGGTCGTTATAAAATAAGAGGGGATCAATTTTCAACTAATTGTTAATGCTGTCGGTGTAGATATGCATTCATGAAAGAAAATCCAGAAAGACGTGATTAACTTCAAAGTCATTCCTGTTTTAGGTCTCCTTATACGATCATGGGCCATTTTATACGCAAATTTTAAGTGTTAGTCCAGAAATCTCCAACCTTGTTACGTTTTCAACACCCTTGGGAATAAGATTAGAAACTTGGGGGCAACGGGGTTAGAATTTTAGTTTTTTGGATATTTTAAAAATTAAATCAAAGTGGAATTATATCAGGAACAAGTCATATGTAAGCTCAAATACTCCATTGCTGACTTTATTAATTTATTGAAAGATGTAAGTAACAAAAAACGGAATAGAATATATTAATACTGTTTTAAAAAACAGTCATGGGATTCAGGATAATACAACACTAGACGACTGCAATGTTAATCGCTGGAAAGGACTTTGTTTCATTAATGGGAGATTTACGATTAATGCTTAGAACACAACTCTTTGTTTTCTGGCCTAGCAGTTATTCATCTTCAGGAACGAGTGTATTGATTCGTACCATAATTTGTAGGGCGGGAGAGTAGTAAGTTGCACTTAATATTCATTTTAAGTGCGTCTTACTAATATTATTTTGTTCCTAAAAAAATTCTCTGACCGATCTCACAGCACCCTAAAATGCCGCGGCACACCGATTGGAAATCCCTTTGTTAGTCTTATACTATACTGTTTGTCTGCCAGGGTCAGCGTCATAAATTTACCCGACTTTTCCTTTCGTTTCAGTGCGCTACGTACGACAGATAACGTCTTTATATCCAACAAACAATTTTTAGTCACGTATACACTGGCCATCCAAAATGCAACACCAAGGACAAGAGATACTGAAGCCTAATTTATTCCAGAGCTTACAGATAGTGCCAATGATAACTGATTGGAAATACAGCCTTCCTTGAGGTGAGGAAGACCAGCAAATCAGTAATGAATGTTCCTTCCACGACTGTCAATAACCTCTCCACGCCGCGGAATTGACTGAAAGAGACTTTAGATGTGGTGTTGGGGAATGGCAGCCCATGCTGCCTCCACACGTAGCCAAAGTTCATCTGTTGTACCCGCAGATGCGGCATGTCGGGCTTCGAAAGTCCAATCATTGACCAGACATGTTCGATGGGCGATAGATCTGGAGAACAGGCAGGCCAGGATAACAATGCAATCTGGTGGTCTAAGAGGAAATCTTCAACAATGCGTGCAACATGTGGTCGCGTATTGTCCTGCTGAAACGTGGCCGCAAGCAAGCCCTGGAGGTAAGGAAATATAACAGGTTGCAAACCCTCGGAGATATACCACCGGTTGGTAAATGTACCGGTAATGCGTACTAGAGGGATACGGGAGTGGAATCCAATACCACCCCACACCATAACACAGCGTGCAGGACCAGTATGTCGATGCATGACACAACAGTTGAGCAGCCTCTATCCACGGTGTCTCCAAACTCTATCCGACCATCGTGGTGTTGCAGGCAGAAGAGTGATTCGTCCTAAAACACTATGCCATGTCATTAGGAATTCCATCTCTGCCGTTCAGTGCACCATAACAAACGCAAACGCCTGTGGTTGAAAGTCAAAGGTAAGCGAAGCAATGGAAGCCTAGCGGAGTGTCCACTGTGTTGCAAACGACGGCGTATTGTTCGTGCGGATCCCGATTGTTTTGTTTCAGACTGTATTCGTTGTGCTATGATTGGGGATGTGGCACTCCGTTCCATCAGTGCCATGCGGACAATATGCCTGTCTTCTCGTGGAGTGGTGGGATGAGGCTGTTGCAATCGTACATGTCGGTCGATCGTTCCTTCCTGCATCCACCGATTGCATATTTGCATGACTGTGACTTGGCTACGTCCGCAATCTCTATGCAACGAGTCTGCCTCGATCGAACTCCGAAACGTGCTCAAATGATGCTCGCGTTTTTCTCCGAGGCACACTGAAGCTGCACACACAAAAAAATCCCATGAGAGCACAATTCGCGTTCTTCAAAACGGCTATCTTTCCTCTCTTTATATACAGTATGTCAGGAATGTTGCAGTTGGCCATGATGTGCTTGTGCGCTGCAATCGTTATCATTTGTATAATCCATCACGGTGTACGCATGATGCAAATTTCATGCTGTTTGGTTGCTTCCTTCTTGGTGTTGCATTTTGGATGGCCTGCAGTATAGTTTTGGATTTATCTTTTGGAAAAAAAAAAGATTTAAGAAATCTAGAGTCATCAAAATTTATTTAGAACGCTTTTGTATTCACTTATAACCGTAAATCACAAAGGGGGGTGATTATATTCAGGAAAAAAAAAACGAGAAGGCAGGAGTCAGATCCATAAGCTTCTATGGCGTTTCCGTCTTTTACCATGACACGAATGAGAGAGTTTTTATATCCAACTTATGACTGTCAGTGTCATAGTTTACTTTTTATCTCCGAAATAAGCAAATTTAAGAAATTCGTGGTGAATTTCATTAACTTCCCAGACTTTTCCTCCTATTTCAGTGGTTACTGATCGACCAATATCGCTTTCATGTCCAATAGCGATTAGTCTCAGTATGTTTATATTTTTTTCCAGGAAAGAGAAGAAGTCAAGAAAGCCGCGATCATGGCATCCCTCCCCGTACGTTTCCGAGGACGAAGACGATCAGTTGACGAGAGAAGAGAAGAAGGCCAAAATAAAAGCGGAAATTGCAAGGAGGCGTCAGCAAATAGAGGAGAACATGCGACTACATGACGAGCTCTGCAAGCTAGCAGAGCGGAGAGACGGAATAGAATCCGGTTGGTACCAAAACTCTGTTTTTCAGCGCATGAAAACCAATTAGATATTCCTAATCCAATTACATATTCCTACCCTGGGGGTGCTCGGTCAAAATTGAGTTGGCAACTAGATAAGACAGACTCCGACCCCAGTGGTGCTAATCAAACTTCAGCACTAAGCCGCACACGTCAGCCCGAAGCCTGTATGGACCTGGTCTGGAAATTCCAGCCAGGGGGCATAACAACAAAAACAACAACAATAACGTATTCCTAAATGTTCTTTTAGAAAACGAATTTCATTTCTAAACGGGAATTCCCTTTCTAGAAAATTATACCAAATTTTCTTCCAGGATTTTTGATTTATACTGTTTTTATATCTGATACCTATACTACCTATTTATATATAATTTTAACCTTAACAACTTGTATTCCTATCATTCTTCTTTTTTTAATTTAAAACCCAAGAATACCTTCACTCATAAACATGGGTGCACTAAAAACAAACGTCACTACCACAACCAGAGAAAATAAATTTAGGTCCATTTAAGCTGCAGTCACAAAGAATATAGTTTATCTATAATCCTATAACACTATACAAGGGTTTGATCTGCCAATGGAGATAAAGGGAAGCCATGGCTCGTAACATAGTTCGCTTCAAGCTAACTTACTTGCTAATCTTTCATTATATCTTTCTTTTGCACAAAAAGTAATACACAGAATATATATATATATATAACAATTCCGTAACTGACTGACTGACTGACTGACAGATAACGCACAGGCCAAATCGCTGGATCTAAAGAGCTGAAATTTTGCATGGCGATTCTTCTTATAGTGTAGGGGTGCACTAAGAAATATTTTTGAAAAATTCTTCTGAGATTCGGGTCGGAAGGTTCCGGCCAGCCGATTTCACCACTGCCGGGCCGGCGCATTAGGTCAGTATCGTTTCCGTCACGGCTGTGTCCTCTCGCCCGCGACTACCCCGTCGACTGCCGGGCCGCTTCCGGTAGGATTCGAGCCATCGTTCATCCGACTACGAACCGTTAGGCAGCCGCGATTAAGCCATCGATGCGGACAGATAGCCGGAACGTAACCGGAGGTTGACGGGCCGGTTACGGGAGCAATAATTGGTGTCGACATACCGTCATCTACCCATCTCGTAAACAGCAATGTGCCGTAGGTCCGGGCATCATGCCAGCATTCTACCAGAATCGGACCGCCGGCATTTTTTCTAAGTTTTACGTAGGACCCTTTTGTTTATATGCTTTTTATTATTATTTATTTCATTGACGATTAACCTCTGATATCAACCCTTTCACTTTTATTATTTTTTTTGCCTTCATATTTCTAGCATTTTTTCCAGTTTTGCCTTATGTATTTTTAGGTATTACCAAATACTGATCTTTGTTATTACCTAAAAATTTGTATATGAATCACTAGTTTACTTGTTAGAACAAACCTCATTTTGCATTAAGATACATTTACCCAAATTTGAAAGTTAAGATAACATTAATACCAACCATTAAAGCTAAATCATCTTTCCACTCGATCTAAGGTTACAGTTTGTTTTTTTTAAATTTAGAATGAGATTATAGTACGTAAAACAGTACTACTTTAATAATTAACCCAAAAAATTTGTACTTCCCCAGTATAAAATTTATTAACATAATTTGATAAATTTATAAACATAAATTTGATACATTCTTCAAACCTGAGTAATGTGTAGTGTGTATGATGAAGCCCATCTTTGTGAGCTTGTGAAAACTTGCTCAGAATTTATTTAAATTATTTTTTGGTGTAGAGTTAATAAATGCTCTACAGATAAGAAAATTATTTTTTGCATAGTTTTGTGAATTAAAGAGTAATTCATTAAATTCTTATGTCATTTTAAAAAAATATTTTCTTTTCTATTATATTGGACTTAATATCCAACACTTGATAGTACTATTTTTGAGAAATAGTACTATGATAGTAATATCTTCTATTGTAATTTTGAGAAAAATTATACACACACATGTTTTTAAATACAGAAAAGAGCTGGTTTAAAGTAAAAATAGTTTATTTAGAAAGTACATAGCACATTTACACAATTTTTTTCTATATTTTCTACAAAACAGGATCCTTTCGCTGTACCTCTGGCTCCATCTTTACAGCATCTAGGGAAAAAAAAGAAAGAGAAAATCAGTTCATAAATTTATGTGAAAGGAAAATGACTCCCATCCCCAGATATAATTTATGAATCAAAAGAATTTATTTAAATTATTTTTCTATGTAGAGTTAGTAAATGCTCTGCAGATAAGAAAATTATTTTTTGCATAGTTTTGTACATTAAAGGGTAATTTATTGTTGTAAAAATAGTTGATTGTTGAAAGTAGTTGAAAAATTCATTGTTGATAAAGTAGAATTAAATAAATCCAATTAGGAAATATAAATTCTGAGACAGGGGTTTAAAAAAACTTGATACAAAACAGCACCCAACACATGAGTGCAGTTTTAAATCTGTTGTCATTTTATTGATAACTACTTCCAAGAAGTAAATTCCTACCACATTTTTTTTGTAAAACCAATTACATACTGTGAAAACTACATCATGTAAAAAATATTTACTTGATTAAATAAATATACTAATAGAAAATAGTTATAAAATATTTGTTAAAGAGTATTCCCCTTTTCACTAAATTTCTCTCTGTAGAGTAGAAAATCCAACCATGTCGATTAATTTGTTATTATAGATATAAATAAAATAGGGTAGATTGCCTTGATAAGAGTACAATTAAGTTTTTAATGTTGAGCATAATTTCAGCTCAACGTTGAAAGCTGAATCAGAGACTTGTCTATAATGACACCAAAATTTCCTCTTCACTATTGACAATAATGCTGTTGAAAGTAGAGAAACACAAGAATAAAGATTGAATGCTAAGTAAAACATTAGCATACAAAATCTTAAATTTCTAAATTTGATTACAACATGCCATAGAGAGCATTAATACAGATGCTGGGTCAGATTTAGAAATTTAAGATTTTATATAGTATTCAATCTTCATTCTTGTGTTTCTTTACTTTCAACGTGAGAGTGATTCTCGATAGTGAAAAGAAAATTTTGTTGTCATCTCAAGTCTCTCAGTCAGCTTTCAATTATTGTACTGTATCAAGGCATTCTAATCTATTTTATTTATATCTGTAATAACTAATCATTTAATTGACAGGATTGAATGTCTTACTGTACTGAGAAATTTAGTGAAAAGGGTGAATACTCTTTAACAACTAATCTATTACTATAATAATGAATAAAGTAAAACTTTATTATATGATGTAGCTTTCACAGTAATTGGTTTTACAAAAATTGTGGTAGAAAGTAATTTGGGATACTAACTTCTGCATAGTATTTTAATAGAGCATATCTTTTGTTACTTAATTGTCAAATTATGGTGGGGATCTGTGTATAAAATATTTTTTTATTTGTGAGCAGCTGTTATTAGGGATAACCACAGTAAAAAATTATTCAAAATATACTATTTAGATTCAATAATTATTAACAATTGTTATGATATATTGTTTGATTAGTCTAGGTTAATTTGAAAAATGAGGTGGGTAATATTGACTAGCTGTCAATGTTGAGTGAAATGGCATAGATTATATTATAAAGCGTGAAAAAACACTTAGACTTTTTGAACCAAGCTTCTAACCCAAATTTAAGTTTTTAAAAAAATATTTTGCTAATGAGAGTATTTTCACAGATCTTAACAATGGAATAGAAAACTCGTATAGTCAACAAATTCATGGATAAACGATTCAGTTCTAAAAGCAAAAAGCCTGGTTTCTGTATACTGTTGTAACATGATTATTATAAAAGTATACAGAAACCAGGCCTTTTGCTTTTAGGGCTGCATCTTTTATCCATGACTTAGTTGACAATACAGGTGTTATGTTCCATTCCTTAGATCCATGAAAATATTTCCAATTTTAAAAGTTTCATTAAATTTTTTTTAAAATTTTGGTTAGAAGTTCGGTTTGAAAAGTTAAAAGTATTTTATTGCACTTTGTAAAATAATCTATGCTACTGCACTCAACATTGACAGCCAGTCAATCTTTGTATGCTTGCATCATTTTTCAACTTAACTTAGATAAACCAAATAATACACCATAAAAAAACCTACACACTTGCAAACATAACCTTATTATAGTCAACAATTATTTAATAATTAACTGAACCTAAATAATATATTTTGGAATATTTTTTTACTGCCCTTATCCTTACACTTTATAATAACAGCTGCTCACAAAAATATATTTTATGTGACAGATCTCCACCAAAATTTGACAATGAAACAATAAAATTAAATACTAGGCAGAAGTTAGTATTCCAAATGACATTCAACTACCTATTAGCTCATCAACGAATAATCTAATACATCTAAAAGCAATATTATTATTATTATTACTTCTGTAAGGAATTATGAATGAACCTCTAACTACTTCTCATGAAATTCTGATAATTAAATTAAAAAATTTTTAACATTAACTATCAAGAGTAAAATAACCCTTGGCATTTTATATCTTTATAATATAAAAATATAAAATTTTTTTTGGTAAGCAGTTATGATAAAAGACTTTCACAAGAGTCACGGTTAACTGAAGTCCCTGAACTGCACTTTCAGACATACCTAATACTTTAATAACATGCTTGCCAGTTAAAAATATAATGAATAAAGGAAATCAATATCAATCCACAAATTACTGCAACCAAAGTTTATGAAAATGTTCGGATTAGCGTATAAAATATACAAAGAGAAATTTGAAAATTTGAGTTGTTTATTAATTAAGAATTATGTAATAAAAATATTTTTTATGGTTTTTCATAGAAAAATTCAAATTTAAGTACAAAAAATAAATTTTAAAAAAATATATTATCAACTTTGTGATTTTGCCCACAAGTTCACTGCTGAAAAAAATAAAGGATATCTAGAGAATAAAAAAAAAAATGGGTTCAGTGAGGTTAAAATGAACTTACAGATTATGAATCGAGCACACTGCCAAGTGAGTTGTGGAATCTTTTCATGGAAATCACAATGTGAAGATGGATTCCAGTTTCAGAATTCTGTAAAGAAACCAATATTTTCTTACAATGCCATAATAAAAATTAGAGTGATTTGTGACACCAAGAAGCATTGAAAAGCAGAGTTCATTATTTATTTATTTATTTTACAAATGCCACACACTACCAAAAATAGCACCTATGCAATCAGTGCACGTGCTCTCCAATACTTCTCAACAAGATCAGTAAAACATTTTAGTGCAGAGCACTCGTCTATTTGCTTATCAGTGAAATAAAAAAGGTAGTATGACCCCCTTACATGTATACTTTGGACCATAGGCGTAGCGTGCTTCTAACATTTGGGACGGATACAAATTGAATTCAGCTAGGGCCCTTCTCAGCGCATTGACTACCGATCAATCCTTAAAATTTGAAATATGATTTTTTGAAATTGAGTAACAATAGAATTGATGTTTGAGTAGTATTCAAAAAGTTATACAATGAGAAAAATAAATGTAATATAAATAAAAGAAGAAAAAAAATGTAGCATGCTTCTAACATTTGGGACGGATACAAATTGAATTCAGCTAGGGCCCTTCTTAGCGCATTGACTACCGATCGATCCTTAAAATTTGAAATATGATTTTTTGAAATTGAGTAACAATAGAATTGGTTTGAGTAGTATTCAAAAAGTTATACAATGAGGAAAATAACTGTAATATAAATAAAAGAAGAAAAAAAAATGTAGCATCGAATTTTTGTTATGGATCATATCATTGTTAAAAACTATGTTAGGGCTAAAGACATAATCGGTATTTTCAGTGTCACAGTTTGAAAAAAATGGGAAAAAACCAACTTTTTAAAAAGTTTTCTACAATTTTCTGATTTAACTGAACCAAAAATTTCTCCTCACATGAATTTTCAAATCAGATTAAGTGAAAATTACACATAATGGAATATGCACTGAGCATATAATTTAATACCAAAAATTGCCTGGTGATTAAAAGTTGAGAAGTAATCAGACTTTCAATGTGCTGAATATGTTTAGCACAATATTTAAATAAGACTTTAATATACATGAACTAGATTACTACCTCGCAAAACTTCCAAGAAACAATTTCAACTAACTATTGTATAACTTTCCATATAATTTGGCTTTCCATAAAACTCCAACTGATGTTCAGAATCAGTTGAGTTATTTTTCAGGCACAACTTTATCAACATATTTAATTATGAAACTTTGAGAAAGTAAAGACAATTTACAATGCATTTCCCCCCATTTTTTAAACAGCTAAACAAGATGCTCAGTGGAATTTTAAAAAATTTAGTACAAATTTAGTACAGGATCAAAAATATAAAATAATGGTCTATTAGGATTTGAAGGATGATTATATACTTAAACAAGGGGGGTAGCAAAATAGGATATTGTTTAATAATAAAGTCAGTTGTTCAGTCAAGAAGTCAATTATTGTATTTTGATGATCAGAAATTTTATGTCTTAGAACATCAAGCAATTCAATTACCACATTTAATACATTTTCACCATCACTCATTACTGTTTTCATTTAATCCAAATTCTTTATATAAGTATTAAGACTTAAAATGGAATAAACATGTTTAACAGAGAGAAAAATTTATGGCATGCATAAAATTAAATTTTACCAAAATTTAAAATTACTTAGCCCATTAACTAATGATCTAATACATCCAAAAGCAATTTCCTTTTTACTACTTCTGTAATGAATTATCAACGAACCTCTAACAACTTATCAGGAAATTCTAAAAATATTTTTAAAATTTTAATGTTAACCATTAAGAATAAATAAAGCTTGGCACTTCACATTTTCATAATATAAATATCATTTTTCTGTTATTATAAAAGACTCTGTAAACCAGGCGTTTTGCTTTTTGGAACTGTATCTTGTATCCGTGAATTCATTGATTATACAGGAGTTCTATTCCATTATTAAGAAAGGGTTATTTCATTCACTTATCAAACACACATTTTGATATAATAAACCACAACTCACAATGGATGTCTTATCTACAATTTTATAAACAAACTTTGTCTATGAACACATTTTATATTTTCTAAATAAACCTTGGCATTTTATAATTTTATAATATAAATCTCTTTTTTTGGCAAGAGTTAAAGTCTTTCACAAGAGTCGTGTTAACTGAAATCCCCGGACTGCACTTTCTCACTCACCTAAAACCTTAACAACAAGCTTCACAGTTAAAAAAGAATAAATAAAGAAAATCAATATTCTATCCACAAATTATTGAGACCAAAGTTTATGAGAAAGTTCAGATTAGCGTCTAAGTTAAAAAAACTAATTTGAAATTTTTAGTTGTTTAATAAATATTTTTAGTTTTTTTCATAGAAAAAATTTAATTAGTTAAAAATAAATCTAAAAAAATATTAAAAACAGTGATTTGGGCCACAAGTCCACTGCTGAAAATAAAAGTATATCTCGAGAATAAAAAAAGGTAGGCTCAGTGGCGTTAAAAACTTACGCAGGTTATGAGATCCAAGTGGTATTTGTCTTTCAAGCCTGAAGCTCTGAATAGATTTCAGTTTCAAAATTCTGTAAAAAAACCAATATTTTCTTATAATGCCATAATAAAATTTAATGTTTTATCAAACCAAGAAGTATTGAAAAGTAGAGTTCTTTATAAACTTGCTTATCACTAATATAAAAAGGGGAAAAGAAACTAATTTTACCCTTTATATATATATATTAAGCCAATAAGTTCACATTTATTTTGCACAGCATGACAACAAAATAATTTCCAAAAGACCTTTAGAGATGAACAGCTTATAGATAGTTATTGAGAACATTCTCAGATTTATAAAAACTCTTATCGTACAATATCTATTACAATAAAGCAATTTTTTGTATGTACACATTCTGATAATCTACAAATCTATATACTTATAAATATATAATTTAAAAACATGGAATGCAAATTAATAAGTTAAGAAACAATTTATGTATCTAAATAGTCTATTTTGGAATAATTTTCACTGCCATCATCTCTAATAACACTGATAAAAGTGATTTCAAACACGATACAAATTAGAAAATTAAATGCACGTGGCATCTATATTGACACAAATTTAAAACTCTAAACTTCTCATTACTCCAGAGGTTCTTTGAATGAATTCAGGAATACAATGGAGTTCACATACATACAAAAATTAATAATTCTTGAAAATATATATACACTCAATTGCAAGAATATATACACTCAGTTGCAAAAAGTATGCACCATTATGTTATTCCTAAAGAGTGAAATTGTTTTATTTTATATCTTCAGAGAGAGTAGAAATATAATCTAAATATCAAAGCCAGTTCAAAATATTGATTAATAGCAATTGAAATTCAAAATGTTCCTTAAATAAGCTTTTTATTTAATGAGATATTCAAGATAAAAAAATGCTCCAATATTTGCTATTGTTTCAATATTTATTTGACATGTGGATACTGATTAAACAATCTTTTGATCTGGTTTTGAAATTTTGAATATATCTTTGCTCTCGATAGACATAAAGAAATTTCACCCAGTAGGAATAACATATACATATATAGCAATTGAGTGTACACATAGAACATTATAAATAGAATTTTAAAAAAATTATATTTTAAGGCTATTAAGATTATACATGAAAAATACCTATTAGTGTTTAGCATTTAAATTAAAATATATAATTATACTAAATACATTCTTTTAAATTATGAACACAAAAATTTTAAGAATATTTGTTCTTTATTTCTTTATAATGTATAAAATGCAGTGTATTTTATAAAGTTTACTCAAAACACAATTTGATAAGGAATTCAATAGATCCTTTTGTATGATTTACAAGTTCATTTTTAGAATCTTTTATAATGTGGAACGTTTTTGAATCCATCTTTTAACATTTAGACATGGATAATTTGTTGCCTATTGATACCTGGCAATAAGAACATTGTAAAATATATTTAATAGGAAAATGGACAATTTTTCCACCATTGAATACTATGCATGAATTTACTATGGAGGAATCATGTGTAACTGATTTATCAATCCAGTAGTAAAAAAATGTTTAATTTGGATTAACATATTAAAAAAAATTTCATTATAATTTTCTTTCAAATTTCTTTAAAGAAATAAAATGGAAAATATTATACTGGAAATGAAAATACATTTTTATTTTTCAACTATGTAGATTTGGAATTGATATTTGTGTCATGTATTTTATACTTTCTAAAGGATATAAAAATCTAAATAGTGCGTACAAATTACAATTCTAAATATTAATTTAATTAGCAAATACTTAAGACTTTCACAAGAGTCCATTTACTTCCTTTGTCCATCTAAAATATTAACTGAAACACGAATCTTAAATTATTCCGAAACAAAATGTTTTTATTTATACATACGAAAGTGCTCGTAAGTGCCATAAGTATTGCTAATTCAATACACTCAGTTCAGTAGAGTTTGATCTGAAATATGGTCAATTCATATATAACTTGGATTAAAACACTATCTTATAACAGAAATAGAATAATGTTCACTATGTAAGGGTGTTAAATAAAATCTAAAGGCAATAATTTAAGACTAACGAATGAAACTTACTTGTGGATTAATTTCAACGAACTTGTAATCAATCTTTAATGGCGCCTTTTCAATCACGTGCAACTGAATGTCCAATCAGATGACACTAGTGCATTGTAGTATGACGAGGCGAAAAAAAAGATGGTTTGAAATTTCATTATGCTATAGCTTTCAAAAGCTGCCTTTTGGTATTGAATATAAAATTTTATTGCTCTACTGAAATATTTTTCAGGTGCTTCAAAATAGATATTTTTGTGAAAAGAGATAAAATTCTTTTTTTCTGTTTATTTTATGGTATATTAAATTAATAATATATATTTTTTGTAAATAAAATATTCAAAATATTTTTACAAGAAACTTAGGTATTTCTAAGTATTTCTAATTTTTAGATGTCATTACAGAACAACTGATTTTGTAGAATTTCGCAATTTTCATCATCTTAATTTTACAGTAGTATATTCTTATAATACACATTGGAATGAAAAAAAACAATTTTTAATTAACGGACCTTAGTTAAAATAAACAAATCACATTTATTTAGAAAAATATTAATGTAATGTCTTTAAAGGCAAAGTGTTATTTTGAAATAAACATTCATATTTTTCAAAAGTCCATAGTAATCATACATGGTTTGCTTTACTTATTTCACTGACACATTGAATTGCTTTCTGTTTGTCATCAGAAATATGCCTCTTCATAGGAAGTCCTGTTACTTTAACATCATTCCATTCAATCATATCAATATAATCCTTGGCATCAAAGTTTATACGTTGAAATAAAAACTTTTTGATGCCACCTTCATTTTCAGCCCTTGCTTTTAGATTCCGGGGTAATCCAAGCTCTCTCTTACATGACTGCGATCATCTGATATCATACAAAGGACGAGATTTTCAGAAGCAGATTTCTGGCACTGGAAAATGTATATAAGATAGCATAATAGCATTTTTCAATGACAACAACCAGAATTTAAACATTACTGTAATTGGAATGGGTGGAACTGCCGTGAACACTGGATTGAATAATGATGTGGTTCGTTTATTTGAAAAGGAATTAAGAAGGCCACTGCAGTGGTTGATTTGTCTATTTCATGGAAATGAACTGCGCCTACGTCCTAATTTGGAGGAGAAATAGGTAAACAACTAGAAAACTGCTATGAACTTCCAGTAATTGAATTATCACCTATTGAAAATGGCATTCCATTACTAGAAATTAAGGATGATTTAAGTGTGGACCCAAAATATTTGTTAGAAATGTCTAATGCAATCTCTGTTGGAAGGTGCTCTTCTGATTTGTCTATGAGAAAACCAGGAAAACTTTGTTATTCATGATAGCTTACATTAGCAAACCGAATACTTCACTTGTATGTGGGAACAGAATGTACTGCAAAAAAAATCTCCGAATACTGACTGAGTACATTTTGTAAGTATATGCATCTGTTTCGTTTCACATAAAGCGGAAACTATCTTATATCCATGGATCGAAGCACTTGTGGAAACTTGTAAGCTATTCACGTTACCTCCATCAGACTCTTAAAAATGTAATTGACCCAGTCATTCAAAGAAATTCGTACTTTGCTGCTTCTGAAAATCTCCTCCTATGTATGATATCAGTTGATCGCAGCCACGTAAGACAGCTTGGATTACGCCGGATTCTAAAAGCAAGGACTGAAAAATGAAGGGGGCATTGGAAAGTTTTAAGTTCAACGTATAAACTTTGATGCCAAGGATTATATTGATATGATTGTACGTAAAGATGTTAAAGTAACAGAACGAGGCATATTTCTGATTATAAACTAGGAAGCAAAATAATCTGATCAGGAGAGTCAACGTACTGACTTCAGCAATTTTCCATGTCACACACAAGCAGTAGAAAGGATTGTTAAATTCGTTACCGAGTCACCCTTACCCGTCCGTGGCACTTCTGCAAGAGTTGCATTGATAAAAACGAAAATACATTCTCAAAAGATAATGCCAAAATTTAATAATAAAAAACAAAACAAAACACAATTCAATGTGTCAGTGAAATAAGTAATGGAAACCATGTGTGATTACTATGGACTTTTGAAAAACATGAATTTCTTTTTTTTCAAAATAACGTTTAACATCCCCAATCTCAAAGAACTTTTTAATCTTATGCACAGTAAGTGTGCGTTTAAATTTTCTTCTACACCCACTTTTGATTATATTCCTAAATCTGAAAAAGTTAAACCTCTGAATCAGGCTGATGAGCTTAAAGCAGGGTGTTTAACCTTTTGCAGCATCTGGGCCACATGGTAAATTTTTTCAAGGCAGGCGGGCCGCATAAAAAAGTCAACTACATTCAAAAGTTTAGTTTTATTATGAAAATGAAAAATACATTGTATATGTAATGTATAAAATATTATAATCTTGGTATGCAATGTGATGTGGTAATTTTGAACGAAATCGAACATAATGTGATTTTTTAAATTTGGGTTAGTCTAAAGCGAATTGCTCTCGACTCTAACTTAACTAGCATTAATGATCGAATCAATCTCTCTAACCAATTTTCTATCCTAGGAAACTGTCGTAATCCGGAGGAAAGAAATTCCCGCTGCTAATGATGAATTTCCTGTTAGGCGGGAAACCAAACCTGAGCCATGTTTTTTTTTTTAATGGCGGAAGGGTAAAAAGATACCCTCAAGAAAATGTACAACCTAGTCAAAATTCA
This sequence comes from Dolomedes plantarius, assembly GCA_907164885.2. Lineage (NCBI taxonomy): Eukaryota > Metazoa > Arthropoda > Arachnida > Araneae > Dolomedidae > Dolomedes > Dolomedes plantarius. The sequence continues at coordinate 241,083,449 of OU015490.1, forward strand.
ATATCCCAAATCAATTTCATGAAACTTTCTCAAAATCTTATCTGAAAACATTACTGCAATTGGATTAATATCGGACCTTTCAAAATTACTTAATTTACTTACGCATTGAATTTTTTTGGAAAAAAAATCCCAAAACCGAACGACGACTTAAAAATTAAAAATTTATGTTCCGATCTTAATATTTCAAATCTTACCCAGTCCATTAATTGTTCACAGGTTAATTCTGATAGTGTTATTCTGATAGTGTGGTTTCTGATAGTGTTTAACATTTTTCCTTTATTTTTCTGTTCCATGCGAGGCAGTTTCCTCTTATTGAAGTTCCACACTTGATACCCTATCAGGGAATGCTGGTGTGGGGCGTTCGTTTTTGCTTCCCATGCTTCAGTCCTCGGTTCGATCCTGCAAAGTGCAGTTCTGTTATCTGTACTCACGGATGTTCAAACCTGCCAATTTAATTTATTAAATATAACTTACTTATTATTTTAAACTTAATTGCCTTATTTTTTATTTCTAACATTTATTTAAACTAATTTTTTTTGCCTTTTTTTTTTCTTATTGTAAATATTATTTCTCGTATCCTGATTCAATTACAAAAAAAAACAATGTAATATATATTCTTCAATGTACGTACTGAGGATAAAGGGTCTTATTTTTTGATATTTTTTGGTGTCTCATGACATCTACTGTCTATGTCTCTGACATTACATTACATTAATATTTTTCTAAATATGTGTGATTTGTTTATTTTAACTAAGGTCTGTAAATTTAAAATTCTTTTTCTTTCATTCAAATTTGTATTATAAGAATATGTTACTGTAAAATTAATACGATGAAATTCGAGAAAAAATTCTACAAAATCAGTTGTTTTATAATGGCATCTAACAATTAGAAATACTTAGAATATGTAAATTTCCTGAAAAATATATTTTGAATATTTTATCTACAAAAATATATATTATTATTTTAATATACTATAGAAGAAATTTAAAAAAATACAAATTTTATCACTATTTCCTCTCTTATAAATAAAGAGTGGTGAAACAAGGACCCATTTTTAAGTAGATATTTAATTTCTCCAGTAATATATAAAATTGAAACTAATTTTCATCTGTTTTTATAAGCTTCTAGGGAGTTAAAAACATACACACAGAATACAATCTTTACATACAAGGAAAATTATGTGAATTTTCACATAATACAATTATACAATTTCACATAATACTTTTCACATAATACAATCTTTACATACAAGGAAAATTATGGGAATTTTCCGCGTAAAAGAAGTTTCACAACAATGAAATAAATATTTTTGAAAAGTCTGTTAAATTTAATCTTCGCCTTCCCTTTCAAATCCATAATTCTGATGCAGATATCTGTTACTTGTGGTTACGAATCGGAGGCACAGTTCCGGGACGATGCAGGGTAAACGATTTCGGTGCGATTCATATCAACCCATAACAGGCCCTGAAACACGTAAACGGAAAGCGTTTCCCCTTCGGAGGTTCGTAAACAACCCGCCAGTGGCCCGACAAAATTCTCCCGTACTTGTCGTTCAACCGGTGCCTCCAGCACTGGCCCGATAAGCTGCCGTCAGTCCTGTGTTTGTTGGGTATATATATATATATATATATATATATATATATATATATATATATATATATATATATATATATATATATATATATATATATATAAATCATCTAAAACAAGGATGGTATTCAAGATTACTTAAGATGGGTTTAAAAGCTTTAAATGGTGGAGAACCCGAATATTTAATATGTATTAAGGGCTGAAAATAAGGGTTAAATATATATACATATATATATATATCATATTGCATAAATATTTAGAACAATTATTAACAATTATTAACAAATATTTAGAACAAATATTTAGGGTGGCCCAATTTTGTAATGAGTAGGTACTCATAATAATTTGGCCATTCATTGTATAACACCTTGAACAAGCAATCGATCTTAGAGAAATCTTTACTTTATAATTCGGAAATGGTTTTATTGTTATGTTGAGGGTTCTCGAGAAACGACACCTATTGAAATTCTGTCATAAGTATACACATATGTATCGTTAGGCAGAAATTTACTACACTCTAGCTAATATATAAATATATCCTTCAAATAACAAATTATTCCAATAATTCGATGCCGAAATATTTTATTCTAAGCATATGAAATATTTTTCTGTATGTTACTAAACGTATTTCACAGGGTACCAACCACAATTATTCGAAAAATACAAAGATGTAGAACCTTTGGTCAAAAATTGTAAAACAACTTCCAGTAGTTATTTACATATTTGTGTCATTCAATTACAAATTATACAAATCATTCAAATAATAGTAATTATTGAATGCAGAGACTTGAACTAGGTACAGAGATATTAAGGCTTTCATAAAAGTGGTTTCAATTCTTTGAATATTGGATGTTCTTTTCTGTAGTATTTCTAACGAATAAATTCCTGACTCTGGGAAATATGAAACTAAAATTTTGCTCAATTGGATTAGCTGTTTTGTCGTAGATTAAAATGTTATTACAAAGGCAGCAATATCTGTGTTTAAACGTTTTATCTCCTGATATTTTCCTAATAAAGGTGTGTATTAGTTTTTTCACACTTGATATGATCATAGAGCAGTGATGAAATTAATGTTTACCTTGGTTTCTATAGGAATTTTTTAGCGCAGCAGATATATATTTTTGAAAGTATCCCCGATAATAAACCAGAAGGTCTTAAAATAGCTGAATGCTTCAATAGTTTAAGAGAAACTATTTACTTACAGGTAGCTGATCAGAATTTTACATCAAGAATAAATCCACAAAAATAACTAAGCGAAAAATAACGTTTACCATTAATACCTAATGTTTTGTTAAATTGACAGTTACTTCATAATCTAATGCATTACTGCAAATTACCATGGAAACAGGTTCAGCAACATTGAACGTGAAAGAAATCTTCAAATTAGCAATGACTAATGGCTTCAATAATTCTTATCAGTGTGAAACAATTAGTGAAATCATTGAATATATTTTTTCGAATGCAGGCTGTCTTGTGTTAAGACTGATGAGAAGTATTAAAATCTTGTGTAATTTGACATCCGGTAGGAATCTTGGATTCTTTTTTTTAGTAATTCATCGTAACGTAGTAGAAAAACATTTAACTCATAATGAAATTCCATATTGGATATTTTTTAAAAGATACAATTCTGTTTCTAAACAATGCAAATAGCAGAACTTTAAGCAGCTCTTTGTTCGTAACCATTATAATTATAGGTTAAATTAAGATTCTTATTCCAAAAATTTTCATATTGTGTATTTTAGATAGACAGAAATCTTGCAGCAATTAATTATTTCTTGCACTTATTTTTAGTGGACATTGCACAGTGGTTATCAACACTTATATACAATGCAATATTTTACAAGTGGTTGTTACTAAATTAAATAAAACTAAGTGACAAAAGGTCCAATGTTGTGGATGTTAAAAAATCTATTTCTTTTCCTATACCCTATTAAAAATTCCTTTCCGACATCGTAGGGACCGCAAAATTCTTTACTATTCGGTGAGGGGTCATAAGATGCTAATTGTTCCCCGTAATCTTAAGGATACAAGACGGATACATGTATACATACAGGGTGAGTCTAAATTGTTTTTACAAAATAAGAGGGGTGATAGTACCCATCCAGACGAGCAATAATTACCATGGAACATATGGTAGCATTCCACTCTGAAAGGCAGAAAAGGGTAAATTAGTATTTCAGCATGAACTTACAACAGTGTTGGGAAAACGAATGAACGATACCAAAAGTTGCACAATCTTATTTACTGATTAGAGAAAAACTCACAGCAAGTGCTCTAAGTGGCGGCCAAGCGTACAGAGTCCACACCGGCGGAGGAATGACTGGCGCACCCTCTCGAAGATTCCTGGTGTTGTGTTAACTTTGCCTGCGGCAACACCGATTCTCGCAACGAGATCTTCAGCCAAGTCCACAGGCGTCTAGTTACACTAAAGATTTCATGTGCCCCCAGAAGAAAAAGTACAGTGGTTGAGGTCCGGTGAGCGAGAATGCCAAGCCACAGGTCCTCCACGCTCGATCCATCATGCGAGATATGTGGTATTCAAGAACTGCCGGACAGTGCTGAAAAACTGTGTTGGGGCTCTATCGTCCATCGTGCATAAACCACATGTCTCTCTGGATGGAGAGCGATCAGGCCATCTTGTTTAGGAGATATGCTACGTAGGCAAGTACAAAACGACGTCAGAGGTAATGACTTGGTCATGATCGAAGCGTTTCGAGTTTACTCTTTTCTGCCTCTCAGATTGGAATGCGACTCTATGTTCCATTGTAATTATTGCTCGTCTGGAATGATACTATCAATCCTCTTATTTTGTACAATCAATTTAGACTCACCCTGTATGTGTGTGTGTATATATATATATACATATATATATATATATATATATATATATATATATATATATATATATATATATATATATATATATATATATATATATATATATATATATATATATATATACATCAAAAAGTAGCAGTTATAACTTTTTTTTTTTTAATGAAAAAATTCTATTATTTACCAACTTTATACACTATACATTCACCAACGCAATGTCAACAGTTTTAGCTTTAGTAGAATGAATGCACAAACTATTCAGATTTTAGAAAAACGTAACATAAATACGATAACATGAATATATCGATTAGAATTAATACCGAGGAGTTTCAGCACCAAAACAAGATAGTTCATGTTTCTTCGTAATATTTGAATCCTGACATCGAAGCAGCACATACTACACAGTATTATGCACAAATATTCTGATGTTTTATTTATCATCATAAGACTCTTTTAAGAACTGCAAATTTTACAAATTTTACTTCAAATTTGATGAGCTTATAAGATTCCAAACATTCCAAAATACACAATCCTTATTCCTGCTTCCAATAGGATTGATCTTCCAGAGATTAATTCAATTTCTCGCGGAAGCTACTTAAAGTAGGAAGATGAAATTTCCTTTAAAGTCCTGAAATAAGCTTTTGAAGAATATTATTAAAATAGAAATACGGAAGATTTTAAATAAATATTAAAATTATTTTTATAAGCCCTAAATACTTTTTCAAATTCCTTAAAAGTCGATTACAAATCTAATAAACTCTGCAAAAAATATTTTTAAAAGAATTTTTACTCTCTTGATTAAGATGATCAAGTTTCAATCCTTATTATTACTATTTCATAAATTAGTATGTATTTAGTAAAATTTTTAAGTGCAAACTAGCCAAACACTAAGAATTTATAAGCATCATGCAGAACTGATAGTCACATTTCCAACATTTCTCCACAGTGCAATTATATTTTATGAGTCTCAATATTTTTTCGGATTCCGTGTTTCAATACCTCGACATTTTTTACAAATTCCATCCTCAATACTTTTTCTCCACCGTTCAATAATTTTTAAGCCCTCAATACTTCTTCAAATTCTTTAAAAGTCGATTGCTAATCAAATAAACTCTGAAAAATTATTTAAAAAAATATTATGTGCACTTAGATCGTGAAGTTTCATTCCTCTTTCATTCCTTAGTATTATTATGTCATAACATATTTATTTAGTAATTTTTATAATTGCAAGCTAACCGAACACTAATAATTCTTACCATGATGGGGAACTGAAAATCATATTTCAAATGTATCTCCACAGCCCTTTTTCTTATTCTGTCGTGTCCCCTTTCCAGGTAGAACCGGTTTGGTGAGTTACGTTCCATCCCCTACGGGTTCAGTTTCCTATATGGCTCAAGAGCAACAACAGCTTGGCCCTCCCCGCACTGCTCCAGACGGGGACGACACAAGCAGTGTCTTAAAAGCCATTGACGAAATTCTCAGGAAAGATCTCTACAGTGGTCCACTCTCGAGATCTGCCTGGGCAACCTACGCGAGTCCTGCTGAAGCCAGAGCGAATGACTACTACCAGCCTGGTTACCTTACCATGCCAGCTCGAGGCAGGTAAGGTCTGAGAAGAAACGTCATGCTTGACCTACAACGTAGCTATGAAGTATTGGTTACTCTTATCCATATCACACACATCAGAATTAATCATCGCTTTGCTCTACTGAAATTACTTAATTTGTACTTTAATTATAGATGAAACTGGAATCAATGTTCCCTGTTTTATGACGCAATGCATCCACAATTAGACTTCTTTAAGTCCACCGTTTAATGACGTTGGACCATAGTGTTTGGCCATCCTAATTTCGTGTGGTCAAAGAGATCTAGCATTGCTATTTGCCTACTTTGACAAATTAGTTAGTATCTCTGAGCAAATCTTCTGTATCAATAAATATATTTGTAACGTCGGATTCTTAAAGCTTTACCAAAAACATTTCACTTGTAACAGACATCCTTCTATTTTCATAATCAACATGTACCTTTGAATCCATAATTCTGCGAGGTTTATCAAAGAACTTTCATTTGTACAGACTCCATTCTAGAATTTTTGTTTGAGGTCATGCGGATGTTTAAAGTTTAAGTGTATGGAAATTAATTCCTTAGCAAAATCTTCATGAGAAGAAATATTTTAGAAATACGTTTTGAAGGAGATAGAATAAAATGATATGAAATGCATGCAAATGTAACGAGATTCAATCAAAATAAGCTAAAAAGCCAAGATAAAGGTAAATGTATCAAACAAACATTTACTTTTTGTAATCAAGCCTTTACCTTTATGTAATTTATCTTTTATAAAATCAAACAAACGAAACCAGCAAAGAGCGACCCTTGGCTTCGTTTCTACCAGGATCAGATCTTTTAATCAGATTCTGCCTAATCAAAATAAACAACTTGAAAATGTTTGTTAAATCATGTTTCATCAATAATATTTTATGACTGTCCAAATAACTTTTAAAGTTTCTCGAAGTTATTCTAACACTCCCAAATACATTTACCTTTAGAGTGGCTTTATAACTTATTTTAGATTAAATAGACACTGAATGTCTTTTACCATGTCTCAAAAAACTCTTTCTTCCAAGACTTATTCAGGACGCATTAGAACCAGCACCTTTTTGAACTCAGCTCTTCAATACAACAATAAATTTTTAAAATTCCCGAGCGTTTTTAACTTAAAGGAAATATGGCTTTCTTGCCATATATATATATATATATATATATATATATATATATATATATATATAACTCAGTTTTATGGAAGTACATCAATTTACAACTAAAATCTTTTATCCCACGATGAAGCTGTGTGTAATTTTTCTTCTCACTTTTTGTCAAATCAGATTAAAAAATACATACTTTTGATTTCTTTGTCTGGAAAATAGATGTTTAAACGTAATGTATGTATTTTTCAAAATCATTAGGTTTTTAATTTATTTTCTCAAAAAGCAATTTCAATTTTATAGCGATGATATAATTTAATGTCTGTAAAAAGTTAACTTTTGAAAAATTTAAAGTTTAAAAATTTCCACGCTTTTTATTTTAATATCTATCCTTGTGATTTAATACACAGGGCTCAAAAGTATTCATTTGCCAATCTGTGAATGGCAAAATATCCGAGGAAAAAAATTCCGTTTAGGCAAACACTGGAATTGAAGATGTATGCGATGTCAATTTATGCATCAAATACCAGAAAACAGTTGCCATGGTGTTCTGATTAGAGGGTCTGCTTGAGCTTTTTAAATTTAGTTAGTCAACCATAGTTCTGGAACTAAATGGGGAAATGTTTGTTTTTTAAGTTTGTTTTAAATACCATGCATTTGCATATCTCTCATAAAAAAAACCTCTGAGGTCTGTAATATCTACTGATCCATTTGCCTTAATCACGTATTCGTCTGAATTACTCGTGAACTTATTTAGTTGCCATTATTTTTATCTCAATGATTGCCTTTTATTAAAGGTACGAATACACACCTACCACTGAAATTCGGCCTTCCTCGTCGTGGTATGATGATGAAGCTGCTCAACAGCAACATCACCAGCAACAGCAACACGCCCAGCAACAAGGTCAGTACTTCCAGGACACTTCGGCAGATCCAGAAACCGCAATGGACGAAAGCATAGCTCGGATAGCCTCAACGTTTCCAACGGATGAACCTCCGGACATACTTCTGTCATCAACGCCTGGACACTTCTCTCCCGAAATCACGCCCGCGATGCCTCTCTTGCCAGACATGCCGACGAGGTCGCGGAAGTTGCTGGAGAACCTTGGAAGTTCACCGATACAGCCTAGTAGAAGTGGATCAGGTAAAAGTTATCGCTATTTTATCGGTAAATTCAATTAATGTGTGGTTAATCAATATAAATCTTCTCAGTAGTCTGCAATAACCTTGAGACGACTTGAAGCAACTTCTGGCGGATTCCATACTCTCATTGAGACATGAAAGCATTTCAACAGAATTAATGCAGTTAAATAATATGTAGCAACGAAGTCGCAAAGGTTATCGGGGGATCTCGGAAGCTCAAGGATATAATCAATTAGAAGTGGATTAGAGGAAATTTCTGGGAATTTTATCGGCCATTCAATTAGGTTGTGTTGAATCAATATGAGGCTTCTCCTTAGTTCTCAATAATGTAAAAAAAAAACCTGAACTTTGACGGAACCATACTCCATTCAGGAAAGAAATCATTTCCTGTTAATTAGGTAAATCCAGGCCAAATGGAGAATAATGGAATAAGGGTACGCCAAATAGGTTGCAGAATGAGAAATAAAAGATTGAAATGTTTCATAAGTTTAAAAAAATTAGTGAAGAGAAAAAAAAAAGATTTTGTTATGTAAAATTGTGTTACATTGAATTAGCACTGACTGAGACCATAAAAGTAAATACTCAAGCTTTAGTCAGTCGGTTGATACTTCCCAAGTTACTCCTTTATTTTCTTCAGCATATTAATTTTGTATACATTGAGTTCTTTAACAGATAAAGAAAAACTTTATCCTCTTACTAGGTTTCAATAAAGCATGGGCAGACCCATAAACAAACATAGTGGCGCACCCAGGATTTTTTCTGAGGGGGGGGGGGGCAAGATAAACGGATAAAAATATTTATAACGCATGGGGGGGGCCGAGGTGAACGGATAAAAATATTTATAATGCAAAAGCAATATTTATAACGCAATTTATATTTCTTTGGCCCCCCTCTGGATGCGTCACTGAACAAACAACGTAAGTAAATTGGCTGACCATAGCTGAGAGATGCAAAGGTTTGGTTTTGAGCGCTGCGGTCATTTTATGTTACACGAGGGCTAATTAGGCTGGGCCCTACTGCTTAAAACCGATTCCGAACGGCTACAAACATCCATGCTAAGAGTGGGACTCGAACCCGCAGACTCCGGTATTGAATACTAGGAGGTGCAAGAGGAAAGGGTATTTAGAATTTGCCTTTGGCATAGAATACAGCCTTCCTATTTGGCTGTTCAAACTAAGTCAAAGCAAGCGAGCAAAATGGTAATATTTTAAGTAAGTTTTGTAGTTTATATCGCGAAAATAATGCTTTTAAATAATTTAAGCTGCTAGTTAAAATTTTAATGCTTTTGCCATGATAAATATCCAGCATAGAATCTATATATATAAAACGCGTAGGTATGCGGCACAAAAATCGAGGATATTTCTACACCCCGAATGGCAACGGCAGCAACTGCCAGATGTAAACATTAGCGGCCGTCCACAATTTGCAACCGCGTATCAACATGGATTTACGCACTGAAATCAGGAATGCTCGAAAGTAAGCTGCACGATCAAGTAAAAATTGGGAACACTCTCAAGAAAGAAAGCGAAGAAGAAGTACAGATGGTGGACAAAATAATACGAACACCTGTGAAATAATGGAAAATCTTTATTAATAGGGGGTCGGATCACCCTTTGACTGAAGTACAGATTTAATGCGACGTGGGATAGATGGATAAAGGTCATGGACAATATTTAAAGGAATATTAAGCCATTCCTTCTGCAGAGCGGTCTCTAATTCCGAAAGTCCGGATGGAGGTGGAAATCGGGAACGAAGTTTGGTTTCCAAATATTGCCATAAATGTTCAATAATATTCAAGTCCGGAGACTGAGGGGGCCAGGTGAGATGTTCAACTGCATCGTCATGCTCTTCGAACCATTCTTGAACACACCTAGCAGTGTGGATAGGGGCGTTGTCGTCTTGAAAAAGCGGTCGCTCTCAGGGGAATACAGTCTGGACAAAAGGATGGACTCTGGACAAAAGGATGGACATGATCCCCTAGAACGCTTAGATAGTTATTGGATTTGATCCTCCCATGCAGAATAACAAGTGGCCCAAGACCGCGCCAAGATATCGCAACCCATACCATAATGGAGCCACCCCAATGCTTCACAGTCGGCAAGAGGCATTCAGGATGAAACGCTTCTTTGGGCGTTCTCCAGATATAAACGCGTCCGGTCGTCTGAAATAGGGTGAATGACGATTCATCTGACCATATTACCTGTTGCCACTGCTGTGGGGACCAGCCTTTGTGATCTCTGCACCATTGGCGTCGCTTGAAAGCATTAGTTGCTGTCACCAAGGGGTTACGAATTGCCACTCTGCCATAAATGTTCGCAGCATGAAGTTCCCTTTTGACAGTTTTTGTTGAAACGGGGTCCTGGAGATGACTGTTCATTTCGGATGTTATCTCGGATAACGATTGCTTGTGCTTTCGGGCTACTATGCGCTTCAAGACCCGTCTATCCCTATCAGCAAGCTTGGACTTTCGGCCACTGTTGTGCTTTGAAGACGTCGTCTTACCCTCTTTCGTGTACGCTGTCATAACGGCTGATACCGTACTCCTTGCAAACCCCAAAAGGTTTGCTGTTTCCGTAATCGATGCTCCACTTAAACGCGCTCCAAATATCATTCCTCTTTGGAACTCTGACAGGTCTGACATTTCAACTTATCACAGACAGTTCGATAGAAGCATGCAACGTAGGTGACTACTGCTGAGAGACTAATACCTTCTCTTCACGCTCACTATGTGGCAGACTTCTGTTGCAGGTGGCGCGGCTGTACTGAAGGTGTGAAATACGTCATACTTTTTCACAGGTGTTCGTATTATTTTGTACTCCATCTGTAATTCATTAGAGAGAGGCGTGAAAGAGAACGTATATTATGATAGCGAGATTAGGCTTAATCGTCGTCGGCATAGCAACCTAATAGCCCTATAGCCAGTAATAGGTAATTTTCTACACTTTTTTCAGCACTTGCTGAATATTTGCTCCATGTTATAAGTGAAGACATTTCCCAACAATTTATTATTTATTATGATTAAGTGTAGATATCTGAATTGTGAACAATAGTACATACAGAGCGTGATGTAATACACGCTATATTTTCGTACTTGCTGAATTTTTACTCCATTTTCAATTGAAATTTTTCCCCAACAATTTCTTATTTGATGTAATGATAAAGTGTAGATATCTTAATTTTGAAAAATAGTACATACAGAGAGGGATGTAATTTATCCGCGCAGCGGCTAGTATCTAGAAAAGGAAGAAAGGAACATGGAAATAAACATACATGGTACTAAACGTTGACCAATTATAATGCGTTATTTCTGTTGGACAGCAGAATATAGGCATTTGTATAGTTTGCCACTCCTTGACGTCGTGTCTTATTTCATTGATACACTAATTCATTCATTGAACATAAATAATATTTTAAAAATTTTATTTCCTGGACCTACTTTAACACTTTCATTTTCCTTTTGTGTACCGCGTGCAGCCCAATCGTTGTACCAGGAGCGGAGCGGGGACGAAGAGTGCACCGATGACGGTTCCCTGGGTCACCGAATGCAGGAATCCTCCTCTTTACTCAGGACACAACAGAGAAAGACGTCGGTAAGGTGGAATTAGCCTCTCAGTTTAGCTCACCAGCACTAGTTTTCTGCTGACTAATGTTTTATATGAATGAAAACAAATATCTCTATACATGAATGAAATCGGATAGCATAAAAATAACACTATACGGATGAGAAAATAATAAGTTCAAGATAATATTTGAATTATTTGATGTTGCTTTTTAATTATAATACCAATTCAACAAACATATTCATACGGGAAATATAAACTAGTTAAAAGGGAGTTTCAATTATAATAAATATATTTACTTTTATTTTTAATTCTATACTGAATTGCACAATATTTATATAGTTTGTATTGCTCAGCTTATTCATTATGTAATACAAATTCAGTGAAACTCCTCTAGCCAACCAACCCTATTCGACGGCCATCCCGCAAACTGCCACTTTTTTTCGGAACCATTGCAGGCCGCCGTATAGAAACCCCACCCCTTATTGAACAGCCACTCCTCAAAGCGGTTACTTATTTTTCGGAACCATGAATGGCCGCCGTAGAGAAACTTCACCGTATTATTATTATTATTAATGTTTGTATATTATTTAATTAATTTATAATATCCCAAACGTATCTTATGTTTCCTACTATGAGATGTCTAAAAATGCATTGTTAATTTAACCGTCAATTTACTCCTTTTTATATCAATTTTAAAACGTCATTGGTCGCGCTATGAGTGTTTCTCTCACGCTTGTCATATAAATTGCACCCCTTATTTGAAAGTGACCCTGTGGACACCACCTCCTGTCTAGCTGACTTTTTGAGTCTCCTCAACAATCTGCTATCAGTTCTGATAAGAATCAGGGCGTGTTTGACCTTCAAACAGCCTGCTATTTGCTTAGGCGTCGATTTGTTTGAGCATTTCTCTCATCGCGCGACCACTGGCGTTTGCATCACTTGAGAGGGTTTCTCACCAAGAGACCACCAGCGTTTGTGCTATTTTTATACATAACACGATGATGTGAGTACGTTTATCGCCTAGTTTTATTTGCAAATATTTTTTTTTTGTTAGCAACGCTAACAAACAAAAAATTAAAAAGACCAAAAAATATAAAGTGCCACCTATCTATACCAACCTATACCAACAACCAAATTATATATACTGCAAATACAAACAATATGATGGCTAGACGAGTCTTCTTGAAGGAATTAGCATTGGAACTCATCAAACCTCGCCTGGTGACCCGTTATTCAGTTCCAAACTTGTCACCCGCATTGCGAAATGCAATTAGCCAAATAACAGGAGTTGAAGGCTCCGAAGAATCAAACAAAATGTTGAAACCGCCGGATTTTGGGAATTCTGTCCTCAAAGAAAAAATTGGAAGTCAAAAAAGAGTTGTGTTACCTGTGCCAGTGACGTAGCGAGCATAACTGGTGCCCGGGGCATGATTCCTTTTTGGCGCCCCCCACGAAAAATATATAGTATTATAATATATAAAATTAATTAAAACGATAGACCATTTAGCGTCCCTCTGCAAGTGGCGCCCGGGGTATGATAGACCTCCTTGCCCCTCCCTCGCTACGCCACTGACCTGTGCGCGACCTATTTGTACCGAACATTCAAATTTGTGCCCCGAATGCTGTGTTAATAAAGACTTCTAGTATAATATTTTATTTACAAGGTCCATGTCGTCTAATTTATAAGACATTCAGTTGACTTTCTAATAAAGTTTAAATAATATGCTTTTTATAAATTTGATTCATAAAGTAGGTACGATTTTTTTTTATTTCACTTTCGCTATTAATTTTTCCTGAATAATAGCTGTAAAATATTTATTTTAATTGTAATTTCCTTGTTCGTGATTGCTAAATACTAATGTAATTCCTTGAAAAGAAACAATTTTGAAGAGTTATAATTGAGTAGACAACTTAAATCAGCGGAAATGGGTAGTGTGAGAAAAACTCTCACGAGCGTCCACTGGCGTTACTAAAATTGGTGCGACCAACGACAGGGTTAAAAATTACTAGTTACCTAAAAATGAGCGATATGTGTTCTGAATATACGAGTATTTGAGTATGATGTACAGCAAACAGGTAATAATATAAATATGTGTGTGGTAGTCAAATATTGAGAAAAGGTTACTTAGAATTTTTCTGAGTTGAAATAGCTGTTGTCAGTACTGTCGTGATTTTGAATACAGAAAAACTGCCACTAATCATGCAAAATTTAAGCACCATGAAATGCGTTTACATGTTTTGAGCTTGGTTATTAATTTATATGCAAGTAGTTGTCATGTTCAGTTTATAAGAAAATATAAGTTATGCAACGTGTCATAAAAAAGATCGGTTTCTTATGTGATTCAAACAAACTTTCAGTTTAATTTCATTTTTTTTACATATTACATTTAATTTTGCACCCAATAAATACTCCCATGTACATTATTAAAAAATTAAAAAATTTAAATTAAATATAAATAACATGTTAGACATAAGGGTAAAAAAAAAAATAGGCTGAAAGGAGATCGGACCCTTATTGCTCTATCGATCAAAATTCAAAATCGTGGTCCTAAGGATTTTACTTATAAACTTGTTCGATTATTTTCAGCCTTTAAATGATAGTTCAGATTTCCTGTATGGATTCCAGTATATTTTTTTAAATTGCATCATTGATTTGATTTTAAGAATAGTGTATAACGAATTTCAGTAGTTTTATTCGGAATATAATTTTTGCGGTTTAGATATTAAAAAATTTATTCTGTGGAACTAAAGAAGGAAAGATATTATTAAAGCAGCCAAGGCTGCACATTCAAAGCAGTAAGTTTTGAATCATTATCTATATGAAATTGAAACTAAAATTGAAGATTAAATTTTGGGATAAAATATTTGATTGCCTTTTTATGGGTCAGATATTTCTAACGATTCATTTCATAACTAATAAATTCATGATTATTGACTTTAGTCGTCGGCTTATCCCTCCAAACCAATTATCCCTTAAGTATGTTTTACTGTAAACATTTATTTACATTTGACAGTATTTTACAAAATTCCCACTAGTGTTTCCTATTTAATTTCAGCAAAAAAAAAAGAATCAAAATGTTTTATATTTACTCCCATACATACTCTTCCCTGCTTTAGCCATGCTTTTTGTAAACTTATAGATTATCCTACTTTAATCCCTCCCACTGGGAGAAATCCTAGGAATGATCGTAGAGTAGTTTAAAGAAGAATTTAGGATAGTAATTTCTAGGTACAAACTGCTCAAAATCTTTATCAGGTCAACGTAGCACGATGTCTCGACTAATGTCTAATCAACGAAATCCCCTAAATTTAATTTTATTTTCCATAATAAATGAACACTTGAAACCTAACAATATTTCGATACACTTAAGTTGCCACAGGTGGACAGGTAAGACATTCATATCAAATGTTGAATCACAGAAAATAATTTTGCCTACATTCATCAGTGTTCAAAATATGTTCACCTAATGCAAAACGTCATAAAACTTCTCTAAAAGCTAAAAATTAAGAACTACCTGATAATTATTTGATTTTATTGTAAAGCAAATTTCACTTTATCTAATTATTAAAATATCGTATAATAATTACTAAAATAACATTATCATCAAAATAGTCTAATCTGTGAATCAATTCTTGAAGGCTTTTAGCATCTCGATCTCTTAACCGAAAATTAATGCGTAATTTTAAGTAAACACTGGCAAAATATACAGAGGCTGTTCTCACATTTTATAGACGATTTTGGTAAGCGGTAATAAAAAATCGTTTGCTGCAAAAGAAATAATTGCAATTGTACTATGTTTTTAAAAGTCGAAATTATCGTCTCCGGCTTGAAAGTTTTGTTTTTATTCAAAATGGCGTTTTTAACAAAGCAGTGGTTCGAAGGCTACATTTATGCTCTTTCCGAAGAGAAATATGCATACTCCGTTATCCAAAAACGATGTGAGAGTCATGGTTTTGTGATATCTAAAGCGTCGATAGGTAATATCGTCAACAAGAAAGGAAAAAAAACGTCAAATTGGAGTCTCAAGTGGGACAAAAATTCCAAACAAGTATCCAAGGAAAAAACGGATATCTTCGGCTATTGCAAAGGTACGTTGTTTAATGTTAAAAGAAAATCCCCCTAGTCAAAGGACAGTTGCAAAATCATTAAAATGCTCGGTGTCCACTGTAAACAAAATGATAAACGTTGATTTAAATCTTAAGAAAGCGAAAAAACGCAATGTGCATCGTCTTCTTCCAAATCATATCGCTGAACGCAGGACACGCTGCAGAATTCTATATGAGAAACACTTATCCAAAGAAAAATTGAAAACAATTGTCACAATAGATGAATCATGGGTGTCTTTAAATGATTGCAACAAAAAAAGAGCCATTTATTATCATAAAAGGGAAGAAAAAAATTTAAGTACATGGTTCAAAGAATCGAAAGAAAGTTTTTCTAAGGGATTCGTAATTGTTGCTGGTTTTTCTTATAATGACAAGTTAAAAATAAAGAGAGTGGAAAAAAATGTCAAGATTAACTCCAAATACTATCAGGAACATATTTTATCGCCAATTTTTCTGAATGAAATACCATCGCTTTACCCACAGTGCCATCAATCTGTGAGACTCCATCAGGACAAAGCTAGCAGTCACACATCAAAATCCACTGTAAATTTCCTAAAAGAAATGGAACAAAAAACTGGTATCAAGGCCATACCCTTCACTGATATCCCTACTAAATCTCCCGATGTATTACCTATGGATTTTTGTGCTTTCGGACTTTTAAAATCTTCATTATCAAAACGTCGTCCCAAAACCCTTACAGGACTCTGGAAAGCTGTTCAGGAGGAATGGGATAGAATACCTCTTCTGACACTTCAAAAGGCATTATTATCCTGGAAATTGCGGTGTCGAAAGATAGTTCAGAATAAGGGATGTCAAACAGAACATTTGAAACACAAGAATTTTATGTAATTTAGTTTTGTGAATACAATATGCATCGTCTAAAAAATGTGTGAACAGCCTCTGTATATAAAGATATAAATTTTTTTAAATGTAATTTTTTTTCCAGTTTCAGGAAACTGATATCTTATTATGTACCATATCAAAACTGAAACAGTTTTGAATTCGATGTTTTAACTAAAACAGAAAATCATTTATTTATTTTTTTTCTTCCAGAGGACGCCTGTTTCGAAGACCATGCAAAAATATGAGTTCCCTGTAAAGAGGATTCTCCTCACTCGAGACCCCAAGGACCGTTCTGTTAGCGGTAAGGACAACAATATTTCCCTACGTTAAACTGGGCAAAAATGGATTTGAATTTCGTTGCACAAGATGGCACAACCTCTATAAATATTTTTTCCTCCTAAGAGATGTAAAATTTGAACTTTTAACGCTCTCTCTATATGACAATACGTGTTAAGTTCAGTGAAGTGATAAATCAGATTTATGTGTTTGAACTGAATTATTCTTTGATTACACATGATTGCCGTATAAAATATGGTCGAGATAACTCCTTTATTAAAATATAGAAGAGGTAAAGTAATTTTTTTTTAAATTGTTCCGAACGTAGACAGTCACCTTAAAATCTAACTTCTTATAGCTTTGATACATTTTTTAAGATAATAACATATCGTTTTAGTATTAGTTCTCCCTAAAGTTTATATATATATATATATATATATATATATATATATATATATATATATATATATATATATATATATATATATATATATATATATATATAAACTTAAATCATGCTGAAATAAAATGTCTCATTTCACATTTATTACCTCTCTCTTTATTTGTCCGCCCCCCGCAGCAGTAGCGCCCTCTATTGTCGTGATCGTGAACAATTTTTTTCCATGTCATACAAAATCCCGTACGACGGTGAATATTAATCTGCAAACTGCATGTCTCTCTAACACATAGATGTTTTTCTTATTTTCGTTTTACTTTCGCATCGAACTTTTGAAACACCCTGTATACATACATACATACAGATAACCACAAGTGTGTGAGAGAGAAAGCAATTTAAAAATTATTTATCTCTTCTTTTATTAGCCTCTAGTTTAACCATATACCCAGGGCCCGATTTAGAAAATTCTTGACTATACGCACAACTCGGGTTGGGGGACCCCCTCACACTGATCTGGGCGTAAAATTTCCAAAATTGACACACACAACAAAAAAAATAATCATGAATCATTGTGAAAGTACCATTTTACCAAGAATTGGCTATTTGAAACGTAGAAGCCTAGAACATTATCAAATAACAAAAAGCAATACAACGTATTAACTTCATCATTAAAACACCAGTACAATGCAACCAGAAAAACTTATTAAGCCCTTATATACATTATAACATAGATATGATGAACTATACACATAACTATAAATATGATGAACCAATCAATCAAATTTGAAAGGATATATAAAAAATTGCTAATAAAAAAGGTAAAATTAAAAAAAATAGAATTGGGAATTTTTCTTTTTCTTTCTTTTAATATAAAAATTTCGGGTGCCCCCAACATTCAGGGGCCCCTAGGCCCGGGCCTACTGGGCCTAATGGAAAATCAGGGCCTGCATATACCTTCTTTCCTCTTTTATTGTCACTTTATAAAGCACCTTTCTCTTCTCACTTCCCACATACATTTTCTGCATTTTTGGATAGAAAGCTTTTGAATTTAAGTCAACGTTTGAATTCAATTCAGCTTTCTTCCTTTGATAAAAAAAAAGCTTTTAGTAAGCATTACCTACGTATCAGATTACTTTAAAACCGGATAGATTCGCAATCTTTTTAAAAAAGTGTCCCGTCAACTACTTTTAAAATTTCTCTATTGATTTCTCCTCTTAATAATATTTTGCAGTTCACCATTAACGTTAGAAACTACAAACGTCGATCAAGATACTATAAATATAAGTTTTGACTTTAATTTTTTTTTGTATAATATTTAACTTTTTTTTCCATACAGGCAACGGACTGGGCATGAAAGTTGTCGGTGGGAAAGAAGTTCCTGGATCAAACGGGATGATAGGGGCCTACGTGGCAAAAATTTTTCCAGGAGGTGTGGTTGAAACTTTAGGTGAAGTCAAGGAAGGTAACCACTCTTTTGTAATGTTGTATTCCTTAGATGCTGTTATCAGCTTCACTGTAGTAAAAGTTACATGGAAAAAAATTGAAACAATTCATCTTTGCCATTCTGCTACTATAATGTTGAGAAAAGAGAAATAAATCATCAAAGACTAGCCAGTAGAAATGTGTTAGATTTTAGAGTTTTCTATAATATTATTTTTAAAAAATATTCATACAAAATATTATAGAATATATTTGGTTTCAAATACATTACATTGCATTTTGTACTTGAAAGAATCTGTGTTTTCTACTTCGTGGATCAGAAAATTAAGCTACAAGTTGGAAAAATAAATCTGATGTATAAATGTTATTTATATGAAGTATATCTATTTAAAATTTGAAGTTTTGTGATTAAAACTACTTGTCTGCTTCTTCAGAGAAAAAAATTATGGAATTTACTAAGAAAAATATCTCTTATAAGTAATAAAAATTCCTATATACATATTACTTAAAAAATACTTAGTTAATATAGTACAATCTGATAGTATTGAAACATAATATATACATACACACACACACACTCATATATATATATATATATATATATATATATATATATATATATATATATGTATATATATAAATATATATATATATATATATATGTATATATATATATATATATATATATATTATTTATTTATATTGTACATAAAAGGATCCACGCTTTCTGCTTCGAGTTACATACAAGAAGCTACTTGGAGTAGAAACTATTCTAAATTATTTATACCAAAAATGAAATATGGTAATTATGTCTACTTAAAATATATAAGAAGTTTTAAAATATATAAGAAGATATATAAGAAGTCTGTACTAAAGTTGTACATAGAATGTTTGAAATTTGATTATTATTAAATTTTAAAAATCAAGAATACAAGCATATTAAAAGTATCAATCAAGGAGTCTGTTTATTGGAACATTTCTCCAGCAAAGCATTTTCGCTGTTACTGGATCTACTGCTTCTGGCACCAACAATCGTTTCATGTATGAAGTCCGTTGAATAGTGTTTTTTCCCCATTCCATCACAAACAATACACTTAAAATTTCTTTACAGTCATCCAGCTATTCCCTTTTTTTACCAATCTCCCGTCTATCAAGAGCAGCGTCATAGCTGGTTAGCAGAGCCGGTCCCACAGGTCTGGCGCCAAAATGAGGCAGAGTATAAATTCGAAAATATTGTTGGATAACCAGAAATCGTTAATAGTTTAATCTAATAGATAAATATATTCTTAAAATTCTCGCTACACTAGCCAATTGATTTCCAGCTTACAGACAGCCGTAAACTCCACCCACATCAGCGAATTACTTGAAGATCCAGGAGACATCCAATCAGAACTGTTCCTCTCACCATCCAAAGTTCTGACCAGAAGACTCACTGCTTCACTTTTCGTGTTGCATTTCCCTGAACTTTTGATGATTCTCGAATAACTTTATTTTCATTTTCTGTGGAATTTCTGCTCCCCGATGGCACAACTATGAAATATCTGTGTTAGAATGCACTGGCCTAGGCAACACAGTTAGACATTTGATCCGATGGTCCGATGGACTTATAATGGAAGTTATTATTTAGATTTTTTTTATACTCCTGATTTTCAGATCAGGAAAAACTAAAATTTGAATGCTAATATCCAAGCGTAGTTGTGGCTCGAAGAATTATACTAACTCTAACTGTAACAGAAGCCGAGCGCAGTTTTTTCCAATATGAAAATGTTCAAGAATTATCTCTGAATAAAAACTCAAGAGCAATTGAATGATCTAGTAGTAATATTTACAGAAAAGATGGCATGAAGAACAATAAATTACAGAGATACAATCAAACAATTTTCTGCAATACAGGTTCGAAGAATGATTCAGAAAATTATTATTATTATGATATAACAAATTATATTCAAATTTATTTACTTTTTCTACTTTTTTAAAGTTCTGTCATTTGTTAAATTTTTATGTATTTTTAAAAAATAAATACATATTTTTTTCAAAATTGTCCGTTGTTGTATTAAGTTGCCTATTTCTAATAGAGATAAATTCGTTACTTAAGAATCTCTCAAAAATTTTGTAAAGGTGCCGTTTTTAAAACTTGCCTCAGTCGCACAATGGATTGGCCAGGCTCTGCTGATTAGCATAAAATTATGAAGTCGGTCATATTACATTGGCCACCCTGTTTATATGAGAGTATGTTAGAAATTAGAAAAAAGAAAAAAATATATTCTTTTTTTTGTTGTAGGAGATCAGGTTCTAGAGTGGAACGGAATTCCTCTAACCGGAAGAACTTATGAGGAAGTTCAACGAATTATTGCGTCTTCGGCTGACGAAGTAGAGATAGTCATCCGATGGTTTGTTATTTTAATAAGATTTTGATTCAGAAATTGAAGCCTTTATGCATGTTCAAATTTATTGCCATAAAAATGTAAAATATAGATTAGATGACATTCATTTAAATTTAAAAAATAATTTTATTATGAGAAATTTTTATTAGTTGTAATGAAAGTAGAAAGACCAGTTAGTAAAATTCAAAAGATACAAATATTTTTACACCGACAATTACCAATTTCAGACTGATTTTTTTCAAATACTTTTAATCTCTAAATAATCTCGTCCTTCAAAAATTGCTAAACAATTCATAACTAATAGAATACTTTTTCATTAACGTAATTTTCCAAATCTTGAGATAATGCATGTTTTTCATTGCTTATTGTTACAGTAAAGCGCATATCTATCGTACTGTAAGTGTAATATATGAAATCATAAAAAAAGTGTCTCATTTTTTTAGCCCATTAGAGCCCGAAGATTTTAACTTAAGAATACTCTTTCATTAACATAAATTTTACGAAATCATGAGATAAGGCATGTTTAACATTGTATATTGCTACAGTAAAGCGCATTTGTATCGTACTTTAATGTATGAAATCATAAAAAAAGTCTCATTTTATGAGACCATTAGAGTCCGAAGATTTTAATATCCATAAATCTTGTTTGCTAAGGATATTCTCAGACACTAGGTCCCAATCATTAAGTTTCACCTATTAAGGTTGAAATTTGATTTACGATAGAAGAACACTTATATTGGTCAATATAAAAAATTATAAAGTAAACTGTAGAAATATCTTATGTATTCCACTACACTAAAGGACGGTAAAATTAAGATGGATTTCTGCATTTAATATTTCTAGGAATATGTATACCACGTTTCTAATCGAGATTCCTACGCGAGATTTTGTGGAAATTCTCAAGCATTAAACACAAAAGATTTAAAACAGCAATCTGTAGATAGCTACAGTTGATTGATCTATTCTTTATTTTATGTAGATTGCCTGTTGTTTCAGTTGAAAGGAGAGTTTATTTTGGCGATAATTTACAATCATTGTATCTTATTTTAGTGACCTTAACATGCTGGAAACGATGAGTCGGCAACGTCGCAGCAGTCCAGGGATGGGTACGAGTGGCGGACCAAGGGGGGATGGACCAGGTTCTGGTGGACCCCCGGGAAGGGGCCCGTCTCCCGCTCACAGTCCCTATTCCCCTTCACCTAGGGGCCAAAGTCCAGCCCTCAGTAAACGGGGTATGGGAGGAGGAGGCACGGTAGGTGGCGGTGGCGGCAACGTTGTGGGAGTAACAACGCACAGCGGCAGCATACCGGCAAGCCTTAGTGAAGCCTCTTCTTATGAGAACCTTCAGACCCCAGATCAGGGTTAGCAACTATCTATATTTTATGCATACATTTTTTATTCGATTAATGTTTTACCATTCAACTTCTGTGGGCATCTTTGAACTCTTGACATATGACCAGAATCTTGATTTGTCATAAGCAATTCTGTAACTTAAAAATTCCCATCCATGCTGTAAATAGAATAGTCCTAAATATTCGTAAATAATTGCCCCATAGAATTTTTAATTGTATCTCCTTTTTGGTGATACTTTCGTTCTTCATTCAATGCTTCAACGAAAATGCTCCATCAAGGCTTCATCAATTCTCCACAATGCAGTGCTTCATCAATTCTTCATCCAATGTTTCCATTCCTTATTCGATAAACTTCTTAACGTTCAAAATTTGAGGACGTCTTTGGAATCTTGCCATATGACCAGAATCTTGATATGTCATAAGCGGTTCTGTAACTTAAATATTCCCATAGAAGTTGTAAATAGTTGTAAATAGTTATCCCATAGAATTTATAACCACATTTTATTTTTGGTGATGTTTTCAATCTTCCTTGGTGAGAATCTAAATCCCTACCTGAACAATAGGGCGGAGCGTAAAAAAAAAGATTTCGATTTCGTTTTTGCCCTAGTGCGAAAAAGTTGGTTACTGGTGGGTAGGTCACGTATGCAAAGTTTTGGGAAAAACAAAAAATATCTTCTGTCTCCATTTAGGCCGTGATTTTTAGCCGATTTTTACAATACAGTTAAAAATGTGTATTTCCATTATTTTGTATGCAACTCGTCATTTTGTTCTTAAATAAAATACAGAGGTAATTCGAAACTTAATACATAAAGGCAGCAGCTGACACACTGCGTGCAGAAAGGTAAAGAAATATTTTGGCATTAAAACATTGTCAACAGCAACTTTAGAAACGAAGCTTAAAACCTTCGTAAAAGACTCACGGAAATTGTTCGACATTTCTTCATGTAAGTGTGTTTCTTTTAACAAATGTTCTTGCCCAAATCATAAAAGGATTCCTGAAATGGAAAGAACTTTTCTTATAGACCAACGGGCACTTAGGCAAATGTCCATAGGTGCAGTTGACTTAAACTGAAAGCTGATGAAACGAGCCGATAGGAAACAGAAAGAGACAGAAGCAGACAGAAGTCTTAAAATAAATGTTTCACCATCTGTTACTCCATCTAGGCTCATATTTCCTGATCCAGATTCTGACGTGGATCCACGTAACTCCGATAGTGACACAGATTACTTGAAGCCCCATCCACATCCAGGATGACTCAATCTGAAGGGAAAAAGAAGTTACGATCAAGCGGATACTCAGCAGTATCTATAGCTTGTGACAGAACCGGAGTTTCAGATCGGGCTGGAGCCATCATTGCAAGCGCTGTTTTGGAAGATTTGGGGATGATTACCGAAACACACACGTTAAATGTAATTGATAGACATAAAATAAGAAGAGAGAGGGAAAAAAATTCGGAAAGAATATCAGCAAGGAAATAAAAGACAGCTGGAACCACTGAAGGGACTTTATTTTGACGGAAGGAAGGACAAAACTCTAATGCAAGAGAGCGTAGGGGGAAAGATGTACCAGAAAACAATCCTGGAAGAAAACGTTACAATGATTAAGGAACCTGGAAGCAAGTACCTTGGACACATAGCACTAACCTCATCATCAGCTTTGAGAATTTCTCAAATGATGCTGCAATTCATGTAGAATAAGAATATTGACATTCATCAACTAGTAGCAATAGGATGCGATGGAACAGTCGTTAATACTGGCTATAAAATCGGCGTGATTCGCCTTTCTGGGGAAGCCATTGGGAAACCCTTTCACTGGTTTATCTGCCACGCATATCTGCCACGTATATCTGTCACGCGTTACACGCAAATGAGTTGCCACTCGACATTTAGTGCAGCATTTGGATGGTAGAACGAGTGGCCCTAATGCATTTTCTGGTCCTACTGGGAAAGCATTGGCAAATTGTAAAAATCTCCCAGTAGTGAGATTTCTAGACATTTAGAGCGAATTTCCGAAAATCGACATAAGGGATCTTAGCACACACAAGCGATAGCTTGGGATATTTGTCAATCTGTCACAAATAGAAATTGCTCATCAAGTTTGTCACAAAAGCACCCTGGTAAAATATCTCATGCACGTTGGCTAACAACTGCAAATCGAATAAAGCGTTTATACATTAGCTCGTCAGAGCCTTCAAACTCTGGCAGAGTTCATCATGAAAGTGTACCCACCTATGTGGTTTACAGTAAAATTAAATCCATATTGCACGTATGGCCCACGAAATTTGTGGAAGACAATAAACGTCTCACGCTATCTTAAAAACGATTTAAAGACTGTGGTCGATCCCATTATCCAGAGAAATGGCTATTTTGGCCACCCGGAAGCAATAATCTTGTCAATGGTCACAGACGACAGACAGTCCATTCGAGAACTTGGACTTCGTAGGATTTTCCGAGCAAGAAAGAAAAAAAAGAAAGGAATCAGACACTACAACATTTCGTCACTCAACTTCGAGGCAGTTTCACATATAGACCTTATTAATTGGCAGAAATGTAATTTGACGGAACCCCCAAAAACACCTCACTTGAAAGAAGATGATTTCAGAAATTTGATTTACAGTGGATAGTCTGTAGCTCAACACCTTGGAAGTCTAAAATTTCCTTGCTACACACAAAGTGTTGATCGTTTCGTAAAACTAGCAGCAGAGGTTTCTGCGGCTGTGTGTGGAGAAAAATAAATGTGACGGTTTAGTTAGAAACCGAACAGAGTCGAGAAAAGCTATGCTATCATTTGGAACTAAATGCGAGTACCGAGTAAAACCGGAATAACTGCAAGGCCAAAGGAGTTATGTGCCGATACGGTTGGGTGGAAA
Organism: Dolomedes plantarius; assembly: GCA_907164885.2. Lineage (NCBI taxonomy): Eukaryota > Metazoa > Arthropoda > Arachnida > Araneae > Dolomedidae > Dolomedes > Dolomedes plantarius. The sequence goes on from OU015490.1 coordinate 241,108,951, forward strand.
GGTAGGCACGGGTGGAACTCGCAATGCAGCCACCTCCCCGTGGTGAGTTCTGGGTTTTTTTCTGAATTTTATTTCAGAAAAAGCGAAAAGCTGCATACAAAACAATGGAAATACACATTTTTAGCTGTATGGTAAAAATCTGCTAAAAATCACGGCCGAAATGGAGACGGAAGATATTTTTTGTTTTTCCCAAAACTTTGCATACATGACCTACCCAACAGTGTGTGTGTGTATATATATATATATATATATATATGTGTGTGTGTGTGTGTGTGTGTGTGTGTGTGTGTGTCTGTCTGTCTGTTTGTTCATGATTTAGTTTTCCTCTTTATAAGACCTATTTTTTTTTCTTGTTTACATCAGGCTTTGGTCATCGCTTCGGCCGAGGTCTCCTGAACACAGCACCTACCTCACGCAGTGTTGTAAGCGTTTTCGCGCCAACTTCTGATTGGCCGGACATATACGACTCAGCGATTTTCTCTTCCCCCCAATCTCCAGACGACTTCCTAGAAGATAATTTTCAGGTAAATGAGTACATTGTTGTATCATATGTATTACCATCGAGTTAAATATAGACAATTTATTTTGTTCTTTTAGTGAGTCTGGGTTCTTTATTAATTTAAAACGCCGTTTTTTCCTTCTTATCAAAAAATTCTCGTTTCATCACACAGGTACTCATTCTCACCCCTTTTATTTCCATAATCCTGCTACCACTAAAAAAAAATTCAGGTTGTCTCTTCTAACGAAACTAGCCAGGTGATGGCCGACCCCATCACCTCGACCAACACAGCATTATTATACCACAGCAGTTTGGATTCCGGTCCGAGCTCAATACGACGCTCTGTAGCATAACAGCTCTATACGGTAGTCGAATTTGCCCGTGAAGGGATTTAGGATAAGAGACAGACCGTTGCTCTGTTACTCGATATTAAATGCGCGTTCGACAAAGTCTAGCATCCGGGACTTATCTTTAAATTAATCTAAATCCACCTGCCAGATTGTCTTATCCACTTAATTCATAACTACCTCCTTAGTTGAAATTTTGTCGTCCACATACACAACGAGTTGTCCCGGAATAACAATATTACTGGAGGTATTTTACAGAGATCGATCCTTGGCCCGACGTTTTTTCAACATTTATGTCAACGACGTACCGAGAGGTACGGATTCCCTGCTTGCCTTGTATGCGGATGATACTGCTATCCTTTCTACTTCCCATAACACTGACTACCTTGCTATTCAAATTCAGCGTCACATAGACACTTTAGAGGATTGGTGTTTGCGCTGGTAAATTAAAGTCAATCCCTCTAAGTGTCATGCGATCTACTTCTCTAATAGCTATCGCAATCCACTGCATCTCTATCTTTATAACTCCCCGCTTGATTGGGAAAACACGGCCAAATACCTCGTCGTAACTCTGGACCGCAGATTAACTTGGAACACCCACACCTTGAATACTATTAAGAAATGCAATGCTGTCATAGAGCAACTCCGAAATCTTATCTACGGGCCCCATCTTTCTATGCAAAACAAAGATTTACTGTTTAAACAAATTATCCGACCCATTGCCCTTTACGCTATTCCAGTTTGGCTCTGTGTAGCTAAGACCCATATTGGCAAACTTGAACGTGTTCAGAGCAAAACTCTCAGGCGGATCCGCCGAGCCTTTAGATACCTCTCTAATCAGACTATCCGCAGGGACTTCGGCATTCTGTGGTTCTATAAACAGGCATATAAAATCTCAAAAAAATTTTACGATAACCTTCCAAACCTTCGTAACGAGATAATTGCTGAGCTTCCAAACTACGATTTTTCCCTTCGTGCTAACCGTAAACGCCACAGGCGTGTCTTCTTAGGCGTTAACATTAGCCCTCCTACCGCGATACTCTACTTAACTTGCTTACTTGTTCATGCATTTTCGCTGCGCACTGGCAACGTTCGAATCTCGGGATACGCAGATCGTGGGTTCGTACGCCGATCGTGCAGTCCTCTCCTTTTCCAAATTTTATCTCTTGCTATTTTTAACTTCCCTTTCGAAGCTCTACAATTATCTCGATACGAAGTTGTGTGACCCCGAAGAGGGCCTTTTTTTTCATTTCTTCCTCGACTTTCCGTGAATTTTCTTCTCTTATTTAACATCTTGTGTTTTCTGCTATGGGCCATTCTTTTTAAATTTTCTTTACTTGTTAAACTTAATTTAATATTGTCTGTTAAATCTTTCTCCACATTAAAACTTAATTTTAATAGTTAAATTATCCTTTCACCTTTAAAATTATTTTATTTTTAATAGTTATGCATTCTTAACTTAATACTTTTTTTAACTGAGCACACGTGCCTTGATACGTATATGTTGCTTACTGGAGATAAAGTCAATCGACCAAGGAACTCCACTACTTAAAATAAAATTACGTACAGGTGATGGCCGAATGACTAGGGCGCTGGCATTAGGTTCCGATCCTGTGGGTTCGAGTCCCACTCTTGGCATAGATATTTGTAGCCGTTCGGAATCGGCTTTAAACTCTAGGTCCTGATCTAATTCGCCCTCGTGTATCAAAAAGTAGACCGTTGCGATTCAAACCAAACTCTAACGAAACTTCGGCAGGTTATTAACGTAGGATTACTTATCGTTGCTGACATCTTTTGTATGTATATATTACTGTAAAAGCTCGAAGTCTGGTAAATCTTAGTTTTTACCGGTAAAAACTAGCTTTTATCAAAGTGGCTTGGTAAATGTCCGAAGTATGCTTTAACATGATTCCATTTCGGCCTTTTACCAAGGCTTTCCGGTAAAACCTAGGAGTTACCAGCGCCTTCCGGTAAAAGCCCGAAACGAGGGATTTAAATCGAACTTGAATAAGTCTGCGCGTGCGAATTCCGTCACGACACTTTTTTGTTCCTGCCCCTCCTTATTTGCGCCATTTGCAGTCTAACCTCGCGATTATTTATGCTCTCTCTTTCACGCCTCTCTCTTAAAGAATTATTTCTTCGCTTTCTTTCTTGAGACTGTTCCCAATTTTCACTTGATCGTACCGCGCGCTTTCGAACATTCCTGATTTCCATGCGTAAATCCATGTTAACACGCGGTTGCAAATTGCGGTCAGCCGCTAATGTTTACATGTGGTAGTGGTAGCCGTTGCCATTCGGAGTGTAGAAATATCGTCGATTTTTGTGACGCATATCTACGCGTTTTATATACATAATTCCTTTACAAAATCTTCATCTATTTCGATATTGTTCAAAATTATATCATCGCAGTCTTTTAATTCACTGTAAATACGATCTAAAGTTAAACATTTCGTTTTTACGACTTCGCCATTTTGCACTTCTTTTTCGAATTCCTCCATTAAGCTATTTACAGTCTTCGTAAACGCAGTGCGAACAAACTTTCGCTTTCTTAATGTATCCTCCATAGCCATGATGTCATGTTTTATTTATTTATTTATTTTTTAATAACCACGACTAACCTGTTTCCGTATCACTTCCGCGGGTCACCAAAATGTTTTGTCCAAATTATAATAAAACAGGTTAGTTAAAATAAATCACAACTCTCAGAAAACTTCAACATCCAGTTCCTTCTTTTTTTATTCTATATATCACAATGTTGCCATTCACAAAAAACATAAAACTTTCATTTTCGTTACAAAATCGTTTCAGTACAAGTTGAGTTGATTCACTTAATATTATAAACTTCTTAGAACTTTGAAATTATTTAAGTTTAAATATGTATTTTAAATTACTTCTCGTGGTAATGATATGAATATTTGTTAAAGTCGCGACAACCCCTTGCCTCCCCTTCGCTACGCCACTGAAGAGCCTAGCTGTTAAAAATAGGCGTGGATAGTTCAGTTTTTTAGACTAATTTTTTATTTCCCTAAGCACACAGAGGTCTCAGGGTTTCAGGAAACCATGTATATTTACATTCCTTAGAAAACGTCCAAATCCAAATCAATTGAGTCTTTCAAAGTGGAGTGTCTAGGTCTTCTCGACTTATCTCCTATAGCAAGGTATAAATATCAAGGTATGTGTCCTCAGTAGTAAACAACTTTTAAGTTAAGAAAATGTTAAAAATTAAAAAAGGTGAAAATAAATTTAAAGAAATTAAAAGTATGAACGGTAAAAAAATAATTGAGAGAATAAAATAAAATAAATTTAAAGTTAAAAAATAAAGATCCACGGTTCAAAAATTATTAAGATACGAGAATTGGTCCATATCGGAAAAATCTAAAACGACCTTTCAGACTAGTACTACTAGTGGTAAAAGGTTGTCAAAAACAAGTGAGAAATGAGTTTTTCTTGCTCAACTATAAGCTCAACTATGAAGTGTGGTGAGCGACTTCTTCTGGGCCATGCCCTCGGGAGCCTTTCTTGTTATCGGTTGGGCAAGGAATAACAACTAATGGCCATAAGGTGGAGACAGAAAGAGAGAGAAAAGTGATTGGGTGCCTCTAGGATCCATGAGCTTAAACAAAACTAGTATGACAGAAAATTTTCTGCATACTGCTAGGAGAAAGTTTACGGATAGCATCTAGGGAGGAAGTTTAAGGATTTTAAGAGATAAAATATTTTTTTACCGTAGCCAAAGCTACGTATTAATTTTATATATTTTTAAAATTTTTTTTTACCGTGCAAGCAAGTATTTATTTTTTATTTTTATTTTTTATTTATTTATTTATTTATTTATTTTAAAAATTTTTTGGGAAAGAGGAAGGACTTTAACGAACAAGAACAGCACGAGGCCGTTTCTTGTTCTCAGCGGCGGCTGGGTCATAGTCGAAGTTTTCCAATAGTAGTTCATTGTCGATGCTTAGAAAGAAGTTTGATGCTAGTTTTTTTAGATAATTTGGAATAGTGGGCAGATTTAATTCTTTTTGCAGATCAACGTTCCTAATATACCAGGGTGCATCAACAATTTGTCTTATAGTTGTGTTTTGACATACTGTGAGGTGATTCATTGTGGAAACTGCTGCGTATGACCAAGCCGGAGCTGCGTAAGTTAAAAGTGGTCTTAGGAAGGATTTGTAGATGAGCAATTTATTATTAATGCTTAATTTGCTATTTCGAGCTATTAAGGGGTAGAGTGAACGTCTGGCTGCTCGAAATTTAATTCTACTCTGAGTGATGTGGTGTTGGAAAGTGAGTCGTTTATCAAGAGTTTTTCTTCCATCGGACCATCGGAACAAGTGTTTAACTGTGTTACCTAGGCCAGAGCCTTCTAACACAGATATTTCGTGAATGTGCCATCGGAGAGCAGAAATAACACAGAAAATAAAAAGAGAGTTCGATGAGAATCAATAAAGTTCAGGAAATTGCAACACAAGAAGTGAAGCAGTGGATCTTCTGGTCAGAACTTTGGATGGTGAAAGGAACAGTTCTGATTGGATGTCTCCTGGATCTTCAAGTAATTCGCTGTTGTGGGTGGAGTTTACGGCTGTCTGTAAGCTGGAAATCAATTGGCTAGTGTAGCGAGAATAGAGAAAAGAGATTGGATAGAAAGATAAGGTCTGGGATCCGTGAGTTCAATAACTACAAAAATGAGTAAAGCCAAAATGGATTTGCTCAGAGACAGATAATTAAGTTAATAGAAAGTTTAAGGAAAGGAAATAGATATTTATTTTTATTTTATATTTGTTTTTTGCCTTGGCAAGCCAAGTATTGTTTTTATATTTTTTATATTTTTATTTAAATGACGAGGACAAACAAAAAATTAAGACGGAAGACTCAGGATGGCTCGAGGCCTTTTCCTGTTAGTGGGGTCAGCGTGATCATAGTTTGCAAGATTAGAAAGGAGTTCACTGTCAATAGAATTGTGAAAGTTTATAGCTTGATTTTTGAGGTAATTTCGAATAGTAGGGATATTTAATTCCCTGTAATTACAAGTATTTCTGAAATACCAATCCGCATTAACGATTTGTCGAATGGTACTGCTCTGAGCAGATGCGAGTTTTTTAATATGGGTGGAGTTTTTCTTGAACACTAGCAGTCACTATCAAGGTCCCCATATCTGTGAGAGAAGTGGTAGCTAGATTCTGATAATAAGAGTCAGGGGATTAACAAGCACGGTGATCGAGGGACCTGTAGTCGAAGCAATGGGTCTGACTTTTCATATTTCCCAAGCGTATATAGAGCTTAGGGTCCTTGAAGGTAAAATTTTTCGTAACAAAAATAGATTAAGAATTCATACAGGAAGAAAAAAATCTTTACTTATTAAGATGATCGAAAAAAGTGGTAGTTAATATTTCTCCCTAAAAACTACCAGAAATGAGCGAACAAAATTGGGGGCGTGGCTAATTCAGGAGGTTCCTCTAATTTTTCCAATTTCCTAAGCACACAGGGTTTCAAAGTTTCACGAAAGAGAATCTGTGAGTTAATGCACGCACTTTCAGGCGTATACTCCATAGGGCATAAAGTTAAATTAAAAATTTCACCCGAATTTAACCTCTGCTAAAATAAATTATTTTAAACTACCTTTTATCAGAAAGTTACATACAGTACTCTTTTCTTATGTGACTATGTGAAAGAAAAAATGAGTATTTGGCATGCAACTGTTATTGAAAATATAAGAAATTTTTCCTTTGTTGTAGAATAACTGGCAGTCTGGAAGCAATATAGAAGAAATGCAGGTGAGTAATTTAAAATGTTAAGTATTTGAAACTCCTTGTGCTTTTTGAGAATGGATGAAATTCCACAGTAGACTGGTGAAATCGATGCTGATAAATGTGGTCTAGCGTTAAATTCATAGAATCGTAGAATTTCAATAAGCTAAAAATAACAAAAAAATGAGAAACATGAGATGATTAAACTTTGAATTACTAGTTATGTTTTTACTATGAAAAAAAATTACAAAATTAAATAAAAATAAATAAATGCAATTAAACTCGGTTCGAGAATTTAAATACGCAACAGGACGTTGTTGATTAAATTTATTATTCTCTCTGCCTCTGATAACTGATGCCATTCATTGCTATATTAATTGTTTTCTTGGAAATGTTGGCGAACTTGAGATATGGAGAAATGCAAATCCGTCGAATAGATAATAATTACAAGTTAAAAAGAACTTTTTTTATACCATGTTTTTAAATTTTCTGTTGAATCATATAAACTTGACAATTCTATGTCTTAATAGATACCTTTATTTAAATTTTTTTGATGAATTATCCCATCAACTTGAAAGAAAATGAAGTTAATTGGAAGTTAACTTGCGTTTAACTTTCGTTCCCGTTCCGGACGATAGATGGCTGCACCAGTCTACAAAACAAAATTAACTGAAAATAATGAAAACATGGTAAAAATCTGCTTAAATATGGCTAAAAGTATTAAAAAATGCATTGTGATCGTGTTCTGAGCTATTCTAAAAGTTTCAAATGTCTATTTAGTCGGGAAGTTATACGTAGTTAAATATGGATTGCAAGATTTGTACTGGACAAACACACAAACACACACACACACACACACACAAACAAGAAAGGAGGTTAATAAAAACATGGAAAAAATAGCACCTGGGTGCTAATAACTCATAATTATATTAAAGTAAAGCACTTTTTTAACGCGGCACACACTATGTCTTGAGAAAAATCGCCCATTGCACATTGGAATTGTCTTTGTTTCTTTTTTTATGGGAGCACCATTATCGGTGAACCAAAAGTGCTACCTCTGAGGAAATGACACAGGAACGTTTATTAGTAGTACTTAGTCGTCGTTGAAACCCAAGTCCGCTTTGGGAGACTTCTTGACGCTCACTACTATGTTTAGTAAAAGGCACAAAATAAATGACATTTATGACTTATTATTTTTCTAAAAATATATAATTAAAATTTTTATTAGTTTTTGCATAATTATTTTTTATTAAAATTAATAAATCTAAAATGCTATAAAATGATATTAAAGAACTGAGCACTATCAATTAAAAATTAATTAATGTACAAAGGTCTCCAACACATATACTATGAGGATTGTAGACATGTACTACGATCATTGTGCGTGTGCGTGTGCGTGTGCGTGTGTGTCTGTGTGTGTGTCACGACTGCGACGCAGCTGCAGAATAATCGTAGATAAGTCCATTGTGCGGGCGAAATACATAAAAATGAAGACTCGGAGATTACAGGAACTCCATATCGATGTCGTCGCGTTTATTAAAATATTAATTAATCAGTCCGGTCCGCCAATTCGACTGAAACCCTCCAGCGGGAAAACGCGCGTCCTATCTCTATAAAAGATATCCCTAAACTCAACTTTGTTCGTTTTCGCGCGTCATGCAAAAGGGTGGGGGATCATCCCAAGCCCCTCTCTCGAACATTCGACGATTGCGTCAGACAGCGCGTGCGAACAATTATCGATGACCATGAACTCCCCGCTGCGAAAACAACAACACTTCGCAAACGTGGAGTTCAGTATATTCATGTTAGGGAATCATTCCTTTTTATTAAAACCCCGAATGCCTGAAAATTGCTTTAAGTTCCCGAATGGTTTTAATTACGTTAATTGGGCTTTTTCTAGATTTGACATATAAATATATACTAGCTGTACCCGTCCCGGCGTTGCTCGGGTAATGTAATTACCAATTTTTTAGTAGCCTTAACCCTTTGTTAATAGGCGTCGCTGTCATCCTTTTCCTCACCACGATACATTATTTTACCCATATAAATTTAATCCTTTCTGGCACATTTTGGCAAAATTTTTGACATAGGATTACTAATCGAATATCACTGCAATAGTAATCGATTTCCTTGAAAGCGAATATATCACATCCTCCACATGCTGAAATTCTTTGAAATCTTCATAGATTTTTTCCACAAATACACCACAAATTATATGATATTAACTAAGTGCTGGCCAAAAAAATTACGGCATTACTAAATGTGATTTTTTAATCGATTATCACTGCAATAGTAATCGATTTTCTTTAACCACTCAATCCCTCATAGAAAACAAACGCCCCAACACATCACGTGCATTAAGTCGAAAAACTGGTTTTTCTCCTATTTTCACTCGCTGTACCTTCGTCCGGAAATGAAGAACGAAATCTCCAAAATGAGATTTCTCACAAGAGTTTCCGAATCATAAAATAAATTATTAAAAAATAACTACAATTTGTAAATTAATTTTGGTTCTGGCTTTCGAAACTGTGATGTCTAGGGTCTCTGAGATAAAAATTTCGTAAAAATGTAACGATATTTACGTATCGATTCGACAATTTGGAAAAAAGGGTCACGGACAAAATCCCGATTTTTTCCGAAAAACGGGTGCGTACAGGCGATCGAAAAAAAATCACAATTAATCGATAAATTAAGACAGACAATTTTAATTGTGATTTCCGTATAGTGTCATCTTTCCCGTATAGGCTCGTCCGAAAAAAAAAATTCTTGGACGGATACGTTAGGATTTACGGAGCTTTTACTCGTCCGGGAGCTCCAAATCGTGACTAAATATTTAATTACGGAAAATCTAATTAAAAAATCGAAAAAAGGGCTTCGAGGTGCATAATGAGACCTCGGGAGGCTTCTTCGTGTCGAATCTCAAGACTGTCCGACCTACCGTCTTTGCGCTGCGCCGCGAGCAGACAAAAACTCGGTCACACACACACAGACTTTGCCTTTTATATATAAAGATATATAAATTTGTTATTGGATTTTAAAACACATGCGTCCATGCAACTCAATGAAAAATCTGCTCCTGTTTTACTTGTCTCGCCATCTGTAGTTGAGCGACCATAATCGGTCCATTTTTCGAAGAATTCCCCATTGAAGCTTGCGCTCCTCTTATAGCTTCATGGGTGAAAGAAAGACATCTTAGTACCTATAGTTTGGAGGCCTCGATATGACGGTGTCAAAATCATAAAGTTGTTGATGAGCATACTTTTCTTTTCATTTATAAATCTTAGCTACTTCTGAAATAATTAAACAAACCCTTCTATTATTTGAATCTCACCTTATCTTTCTTACCGATAAAAAACAAAACAAAACAAAACAGCGAGTAAAATATTATTCAGGGATAAATGGATGCATGCAATAGTGTGTTTACCTTTGGCTTCAAATTTTAAATGTCACGACCTCTCTTGTATCGACTCCATGTACAATCAGTAAATGTAAATAATATTGAAGTGCGCTATAAATGCGTATGTTATTAAATCTTATTAGAAATAGGAACATCTTTATTTATATTGTAGTTACGGAGAGTTACAAGCATGTTCACAACACGCTGCCTTAGTTCGGACTAAAGAGTGGAGTTGAGGGGGATTTTTGGCTCAGTGCCAAGGCGGGAAGCATCGATTAAACATTGCACTTCCGGTATAATAAACAACACCCCTCCTCAATGTTTTAACATAAGTAAATACTGAAGACTTACCTTAAGGATGAACATATAACAAAAATATAATGGCTAACATAGACGAAGATCTTTACTAAAAGTTTTAAGTTTGAAAGTCCCTAATGGTTTGGTCAATAAGTCAGCAGTCATATACTCAGTAGGGAGATACTTTAGTTCAAAGTTCTTTTCTTTGATAAGATCCTTAACAAAGTGATACCTGGTATCAATGTGCTTAGTTCTATCACTTCACTTTTCATTCTTTATCATCTTGATACAACTTTGGTTGTCTTCATAGAAAATACAGGGTACATCACCTACTAAAGTCTTGTAAGAGTCTCTGCAGCCATATATCTTCCTTAGCAGCTTCTGCAAGTGCAATATATTCTGCTTCGGTTGATGACAAAGTCACTGATGATTGCTTTCTGCTAATTCATGTTAGAACACTTCCTTGATATTTGAAGAAATAACCAGTGTTCGATTTTCGATCTATAGGGTCGTTAGCCCAATCGGCATCAACAAAACACAACAATGAATTAATCTGATGTTCAGTCGAATCTCCAAGACACAATTTATGATCTTTAGTCAGCTTCAAGTATCTGAATACTCTTTTGACTTCAGTCCAGTCTCTTTCAGTAGGTTTTGAGACACTGCGAGTTAAATTGAAACTGCTGTCGCAATATCGGGTCTCGTGTTGACGGCTAAGTACAACAAAGATCCAATTGCACTTTTATAATCAACGTTTCTTGTCAAGGGTTTTGAAAATGTATTTTGCTTGTAAAAACCAGGATCAATAGGTACTTTTGACGTTTTGCAATCCTCTAGATGGTATTCTTTAAGCTTCTTTGATATATAAGTTGACTGGTTCATATAAAATATTCCATCATAACTTCTTTCAAAATTGATTCCTAAGTAGTATTGAAGATTGCCTAAATTTTTCATCACGAAAAAATCACTGAATTCTTTTTAAAATTTGTCCAGTAATATCTCAGTTGTTCCGGAAATAACTGTATCATTCACATGGACAGTGAAGTATATCTGACCTTCTGCATTCTGTGTTGAGTACAAGCATGGATCATTTTGACTTCTTTGAAATACACTTTCCAATAGTACTTTATTGAGTTTTCTGTTCCACTCATTTGCTCCTTGTTTCAATCCATACAAATTCTTTATATGTTTACAAACCTTGTCTTTATCGCCTTTAAATCCAGGTGGCTGCTTCATGTATACTTCATGGCATAAATCACCGTTCAGATACGCTGATTGTATATCATAATGGCTTACAGCCATTTTCTGCTTTCCTGCCACGGTCAGTAACAGTCTCAAACAACTTGGTTTTAAAACAGGTGCAAAAACTTCGTCATTGTCATGTCCGTATTTCTGCTGGTAACCTTGCGCAACTCGACGGGCTTTATAGCGGGAAATCTTTCCTTCAGCATCTGTTTTGGTTTTAAATACCCATTTGTATCCTATAATGACTTTATTTTCAGGAGCATCTGTTAATTCCCAGGTTCCATTTTCTTTTAAAGCGTCAATTTCTGCCTGTATGGCTTGTTTCCAATATGAATTATTTGGGCTGGTAAATGCTTCTTCGTATGATGATGGATCAGATGTTTCCACTGATTGTGCCTTAAAAGACGACATCTTTAATCTTTCGGGTGGTATACCTTTGTTTGGTCTAGCCGAGCGTCTTGGTTCTGTTTCGTGTGAGGCTTCTTGCTTTATTCACTCTTCAACCACAGGTAATTCTGCATCTTTTTCTTCATCTGCTTGTTTCTCAATGTTTTGAGTTTCTGTATTTACTGTTTCTTGCATACACTTGGCATGAGGATATTTCGGTAGAAAGGTAACATCTCTACTGATGATTACGGCATCTGTACTTGTGTCCAGTAATCGGTATCGTTTAGTGCCTTCTTCATATCCAACCATGATACGTTTAACAGCTGTATCGTCAAGTTTCCTTCGCTTTTCCCGAGGTACGTGCACATACACAGGGGATCCAAAAGTTTGTATGTGTGACAATAAAGGTTTGCTGCTATGCCACTTTTCAAAGGGAGTTGATGTGATTTCTTTTGTTGGCAGTCTAATTTGCAAGTAATTTGCTGTGACAACACCTTCACCCCAATATTTGTTCGGAAGATTTGCAGCTTTTAACATCACTCTTGTCATCTCTAGTAATGTTCTGTTCTTCCGTTCTGCTACACAATTTTGTTGCGGTGAATATGGTACAGTCTTTTCATGCAAAATACCGTTAGCTTTAAGTAGTTTCTCAAATTCTTTACTTATATATTCCCCTCCTCGATCTGATCTCAAACGCTTGGGAATTTTGCCAAATTGGATAAGAGATTATTTGATGAAATACTGGATATTTTGTTGCATTTCTTCTTTACGCTTTAGAAGATAAACTTTACTGTATCTGCTAAAATCCTCAATAACTGTTAGAATATATCTGGTGTCACTTGGTGTCAGCTTAGATCCCACTTGGTGTCAGCGTCTGCATAGGACCGCAAAGATCAGTGTGAATTAAATCAAGAGTTCCAGAAGTTTTCGAGAGAGTTTTGAGGAAATGGTTCACGGCAAGCTTTTATTGCAATGCATTCTTCACAAACAATTTTCTGCAAACAAGGTGTAATTTTCATATCTTCGGTCATATTATCTTTATCCATTCTTAAATTATCTGCTGGGTTTCTATGACCTAACTTCGAGTGCCAATCGTGAATACATTCTGCATGCGTCTGTTTCGTGCGTAATGCATGTTCGCCTTCTTCAAGAATATACAAATTTTCTTTAATACATCCTGATGCAATAAATTTGTTATCTTTAATTATACGACACTTCTTATCTTTAAATATAACTCCATAGCCATTATCATTCAGCTTCTTCGCAGATAGTAAATTGTTGGAAAGATCAGGAACAAATAAAACATCTTTTACAGTTATTAAAACTTCCTTATTATTTTGGTTCCTAAAATTTATTAAACAGTTTCCTTTCCCCTGACTGAATACTGCTTTACCGTTGGCTAATATAATCCGATCCGAAATGGCATTATCATCAATAAAAGTGAACATATTTTTATCACTACACATGTGTGTTGTAGCTCCACTATCAATACACCAAGAATTATTGATAAAATTTGCACTAGAAAAACAGTATTCATTATTAACTTCTAAATTATTGTTAACATCCGATACTTTCGTTACGTTTACCAATTGATTTTGGTCATTTTTGTTTCCCCACTTCGCATATTTTCTGCATTCGGCTTTCAAATGGCCAATTTTCTTACAGAAGAAACAAGTACGTAACTTATTATTTTTATCAACATAAACATTGTTAACAGATTTACTAACAGATTTAAGAGCTTTATAATCATTATCCTTAGAAGCATTATCAATATCTTTACTTTTGCTTTTGCATTTAAATTCTTCGATTAGTTTACCTTTAACAAGTTCTAATGTTAGATCAGTTTCTGGTCTTATTTCAAGAGCAGTTATTATTGTAGCGTAATTAACTGGTAAGCTACTTAACATAAAAGCTATGAATAATGGATCAGAAATTTTCTCACCTAGTGCGGAAAGTTGATCCACCAGACTTTCCATTTTCATAAGATGATCCGCCATTATTCCATCTTGCTTCAATCGAAGAGAACACAATTCTTTTAAGAGTCCGACTTTTCGCGAGAGAGTTCCTTTATTATGATAATGCTCTAAAGCGAACCATGTTTCTTTTGCTGTTGTTAATTTCCTGATGTGCCCAAGTTGGTTGTCTTCCAATAAAAGACCTATAGTTGCACGGGCTTTTCCATCTTTCGTTAACCATTTTGCAGTTAATGGCGATGGTGGTTCTTTTTCTATAACTTCCCATAAGTCCTCTTTAATTAGCAATAGTTCAACTTTAAATTTCCAAATGTAGAAGTTGTTATTATTCAGCTTTTCGATATGGCGGTCGGATTCCAATATATTCATTTTTCGCTGATCCGAAATTCTAAAACGAACGAAGAATCAATGGTGTCAAATCGAAAGTCACTTTACGCTGATAGCAACAAAATTCTTTACGGAGAATGAAAGTTTAAAAGATATAATAACAATAATCTGGGTCCATAACCTGTTGAATTGCGCTTTAAATGCGTACGTTATTAAATCTTATTAGAAAAAGGAACATATTTTTTTATAATGTAGTTACGGAGAGTTACAAATTAGCGTGTTCACAACAAGCTGCCTTAGTTCGGACTAAAGAGTGGAGGTGAGGGGGATTTTTGGCTCAGTGCCAAGGCGGGAAGCATCGATTAAACATTGCACTTCTGGTATAATAAACAACAAATAAGGTATAACATTGTTGATTTAACCACATAAAACAGACAATTATTAGTTAATCATTGGATCTTAGTAAAAAGCAAATGAAATCCCCGTAATCAATAGTTGTTATTGAATAATAATAAGACATTTAGAAAGATCAGAATTTCATGATACGTATCACATAACGCTTCAATTACATATTTGTTAAATTAGTTTCAGGTGTGTTGCGGTCCAAGAACGGCCATCGTTTACGTACCCATCGTTCCAGTTCGACCTATGGTTAAAAATACGTCTCCAGCTCTCCTACACAGAAGTCACTTAACAAGAAGAAGGTGAGGAGTACATCTGCTTCTCTATTGTTAAGAAAAAAGAAAATTAAATTGTTCATATCTGTATACATACAAGCCCGCTTAATAGAATAGCCAATTTACCACGAAAAATTATTCTAATAAGAGGGATATTCCATTATCCGGTATCACACTGACACACGCCCACAATGTTTCAAGTTACAGTTAAACCAAGAAAGCATTAGAAATTACCTAAACCATAGGCATATTTAAACTATTATAGTTAACAAACAATCCATTAATTAAAAGTGCGAAACACCTTAAACACATTGAAATTTAGAAATTTGAAGAAAAATGGGCTAATTTTATTGTAGAATATACATATTTCCCTTAATTTTTGGAAAATAATTACAATGTTGCTTATTTGTTGCTAAAGAAGTCGGATATTTTAGACTGTTTACTGTTCTGTGAATGCAGCAAATCTGTTATTTGATTTTCTAGTTTATAAAATAAATGAAAGTCTGCATTTGGCTTCGTTTCCAAGAAACGTCTTATAATATCACAAGCGTTATTTATTAACTTCAATATGTGAATGAACCTTTTTAACGGTACATTCTTCATCAAATTCATCTTCATCGACTTCGCTTTGATCAAGTCGAGGGTCTGAAGTTTCACCTCATTCTACCAAGTCATTGTCGAAGTTTACAAGATTGGAAAAATTTTCTTCTGTCATTTCTTCTGGTGGTAAATCATTTGCGTTTGTTATTGATTCATCATTTTATTCATCATTTGTTACATCTATTGAAAATTTACATTTCACGAAACAATTTTTTATTACTTCAGAGGAAATATTCCGTGATTATTTCATCATATGAACAGCTCTAAGAATTGAAATAGTTCTAATAATTTTACTAGTTGAACTATTGATAGAAAATCCACTAGTATCATCTATGCACGCTATGATCTTCTTAACGACTTCTTTTTTATAATTTCTCTTAAAAAGTGATATATATTCCCTGGTCCATTGGCTGTAAAATAGCTGTAGTATTCGGAGGAAAAAACTGAAGTGCTACATTTTCTAGTCTTACGTCAACTTTATGGGCTTAACAATTATCGATAAAAAGGATAAATTTTCTTTTCGTCTTATTCATTTCATTGTCAAATGACACTAACCAGTTTTGAAAGAAATTAGCAGTCATTCAAGCCTATGAATTCGCTTCGTATTTAACTGGCAGAGATTTTACACCTCTAAAAGATTGTGGGTTTTTGCATTTCCCGATTACAAAATGAGGCATTTTATGACTGCCGTCAGCATTACTACAACATAAAACTGTCAGTCTGTCTTTCGGGATTTTTCCTCCAACAACTTTTTCGCCTTTTAAGCACAAAGTCCCATCAGGCATTGCTCTATAATAAAGCGCTGTTTCGTCCCAGTTATAGACACAAGAAGAACTGTAGTCTCGTAATAAAGCAGATAATACTACATTTTCCCAAGAACTGGCAGCGGCTTCATCAGCATCACTTGCTTCACCTTAAATGTTTTTGAAAGAAATTTGGTTTCTTTCTTTCCATCTGCACAACCAACCATTTGCAGCTTTAAAATCAGTTATATTTAACTGTTGTGCCAAATCTTCAGATTTCTGACTCAATAATAATCCACTAACAGGAACATTACAAGTTGGTTGAAAAAAGAGCTTGTAAAGGGTTTGCTGAAAAGCAAACCACTGAAGAAGAGCATCTTTAACTTCAGATTCTTTTCTAGTACGTTTTCGTTTTTGATTAACATTTTTGTTGCATTTCCAGTCGTTCAAGACTTTTTCTTTATTTTTAAACAATTTCGAAACGAGCTTGGGATATCTCAAACTTTTTAGACTGTTCTGATTGCGTACACTTATTTACTTTTTGTCGTACTACTTTTATGTAGTACCAAAATTTCATGGTAGTAGACTTATGGAAGATGAGCAAAGGTAGTTCTAAGTTGGCCCCCCATGGATGATCTGCAAAATTAAAACAAAGACTCTGACAGTAAAATGAAGATTAACTAGATTTGATGATCATGATCTGATTTATTAAATTATTATAAATAATAAAGTGGGCTTAAGGCCCGTGGCTTAAATGTCAGAACACAGGATTAACAAAGGAGCCGTTCCCGATCTGGCGGACGACAATATTTTAGCACAACCGCCCAAGATGTCTTGCTTCTAACTCCAGGCCTCGATTTCTTCATCCTGCCAGAGAGTCGTGTCCGATCTGTAGCGTGGCTGCTAGGAAAGTGTTTCTTCAATCAAAATTCCCCCTCTAGTCTGGGCTCGTCACGTGGTGTAGATGAGCTGACCAGATGTGAAATTGGCAGTGCCTGCCAGCTCTGGGGAAGAACATTAAATGCTTTGTGTGCTTTGGGGGGGGAAGGCGAATAATTAATAAAATTGGACCAGTGCAGGAGATGTCTCACTGCAACCCTTGATTGGAATGTGCTTCACCGAGCAGAGGGCCTTTCGTGCAGGGACGAAAAGCAGGTTTTAGTGAATATTTTGGAGACAGACAGGGGAACGTATCCAAATCTAGATATCGAACCCGTGCATGGGGGAACATCCCCTTTTGATGTTTGTATGAAAGTAAACATAACAGGTCTTTTGTAAGCATTGTAAAGTAAACGGAGAATATAATAGGTTTGATGTCAGCATAGTGAAAGCATAGTGAAACCGTTACGACACTTTTGCAAACTCAATAAATTTTACTTTTTCTTTTAAAGTAAGATCTTTTGGTTTCGAATACATCGTAGTAAAGCACAAGAGAGATTACTGATTCAAGAAAGCGAAGGTGCACTGATTTTACGAAAGCGAACTGTCGAACTAAGGCCTCGTACACACGATACGGATTCGGTTTTATAATCGTTTCGGTTTTGCCTTTTAGTTTACAGTAAACTTATTTTGTCTTGTGCGTTCACACGTTGCGGTCTCAAACCGTATACGGTAAACAACCGAATTGGTAGTAGGTGTCGTTCGATTTTGTCTACCGAAACCGTATAGAGCAGGGGTCGGCAACGCGGTGCCCGCGAAGCAATTTTAAAGTGCCCGAGGTTTAAATATCTAAAATATTTAGATTTTTGAACAACAAACCCTCGTAGTTGTAACGAAAAATTTTAGTAAAAAAAATTAAAAATCGTAAAACTGTAAAGAACATAGAATGCCTGAGAACAGGGAATTCAACTTATGTGCCACATTACAACGAATTGACCGCATATTTACAATGTCCAACATCGCATTAATTATCAATTTTGAGATTGTTTTGCTTAACTTAAATTTTGAATTTATGTATAAAAATTTATTTTCATGTTTAAATATTACCCCCCCCTCCTCCTCCTCTAAATCCAACAGTGTCCGCCGAACACCCGCATTCCTGAAATATGCCCTCCTAGTAATAAAGGTTGCCGACCCCTGGTATAGAAGGTACCGCCGCGGGGCCGTTTTGTTTGCCACTAACGTGTAGAATTGAGAAGGTGAGTACACACGATTCGGTTGTTTTGAAGGAGTGGAATGATGACAAAGGTGTTCTGTGAGGACGGGAAACCCGTATACGGTAAAATAAAAACCGAATCGTGTGAACACAGCTTTCGGTTGACACCGAAACAATTATAAAACCAAAACCGTATCATGTGTACGAGGCCTAATCGCCGTAGAAAATGTATAGTTAAATGTTCAAGGCTAGAGACCCCCCCCCCCACCCAATGTTGCGTTTCTCCTAAGATATTCATTATAAGGCGGCCACACACATCTGCACTGCACAGTATTAAGGGGGAAAACGAGTGATTTATGGGCAGCGCTCTGCAGAGCCGCTCTGCAGCGATCCTCCCCTTAGTCGGTTTTTCACACATCATCAAAAAGATTCGAGGGAACTTGGGGGGAGGACCGTGACTAATCAACCCCCAAATGTGTCAACAGGTGTCGGGGAGCTGCGTACTGTAGAATTGTCTAGATGTATGTGACTGCAGCATTACACCTAGTAATCCCCGTCCCCTTCAAGATAAGGACCTGTTGATGTTTCACATGTCTTTCTCCCCACCCCCCCCAAACACACACACACTCTAGCTCTCATATGGGGGTGAAGCTTATTGTTCATTCGCTGAATAGAGAAACGTAGACTGAGCAGCCGTGCAAATCCAAGAAATCGCCATTATTTGCGATTGCACACTTTCTGCGAAGTGACAAAATTGCTTTGAAAGTCATTCAGTTACTGCACATTCATTTTTGTAATTTACAGAAAAGAAATTCTGAAAAGAAGTGTGGGAAATAGAAAAATATCGATATCGTCATGGCTAAAAGTTATTCCTTTAAGAGGGATAGCTTCAAAACGTGATATTCCATTAACCGGGAAATTTAACACAGAAACAAATTACTACGGTTTGGTACATTGAAAATTTATTACATTAAAAGGAAAATTCTTTTAACTGATATTCCATTAAGCGGGTTCAACTGTACAACGCAGTCAGCCTTAGAAATTCTCAAAAGAGATAAATAAGTATTGATTTTAAAAAGCAATTAATCAATTTCCTCCCAAATTTCCATTGCATACGAAACTTAATTTGAAAATAAAACACATTTTTCTTCATTTTAAGTCATCTGATTGTGGTTTAAACTCAAGTATTAAGCAACATAATTAGCTTCTCACTTGTCAATAACAGTTAAAAAAATTCTTGGGTTTTTTACATAAAATGACAAGGTAGTACTCTTATTCAAGACATATGAATATATTCTACGATATACATTGAATAATACTCTTTCTGTCAGTACAAAAAAATTCGTTATTGTGGATAATCTCTATATATAAAACAGTTCCGTAACTGAAGGACTCATTGACTGACTGACTGACAGATAACGCACAGACCAAACCGCTGGACCTAAAGGACTGAAATTTTGCATGGCGATTCTTCTTATGGTGTAGGGGTACACTAAGAAAGATTTTTGAAAAATACTTAGATTCTTTAAAATTAAATTTTTAAGCTGTTTTTGTAACTTTTTTTAAGTATGCATTTAAAATAATAATCTGAGGGTTATAAAATTTATATCACGAGAAAGATATATATATATATATATATATATATATATATATATATATATATATATATATATATATATATATATATATATATATATATATATAAAGATATATATATATATATATATATATATATATATATATATATATATATATATATATATATATATATATATATATGTATATATATATATATATATTTTGGCATTAATTGCATACATTGACCGTTGCATTTAATTTGAATGTACTCCGTAGCGAAGCACGGATATTCAGCTAGTATTTTATAAAAACATGAGAGAAATGCAAATAATTTTTATCTAAGAATTATTCTCATTACTAATATTTAAATAAAATAAATTCTTTAAACAGAAATTAATAATATACTCAGCAATACTTAAAATAAAGTTGAGTCAGATTATATATTTTTTATTTCTAACAAAAGAAATACGTTATATTAAATTCGGCAAAATTAATTAAACTTGGTCTTACGGTTAAAAAAAAAATATCATGAATGTACAGCACATTTTGTAAGGTTGCTGGATTAATGCACACCTTTTTCCAATATTATGTGAATTTTGTCGCTATGTTTTTTTTAAGGAAACATTTTTGTAATGAAACCTCTATTAATCTTTGAGTATATTGCTTACTTGGTAGTGTTTTGAAGAGAATTAGTGGTAACCGACCACACTGTTTAGTCCCCACATCCCCATTATGCTAAGGACGCATTTATGAGAGAAAAGCTAAAAGAAAGCCGTAATTAAGTTTGATTTACAATTTCCTTTTGTAGCGTCGACCATATAGATGATTACGAACCTCTCCTGAAGAATAGCTGGAGGTCAAATGACAAGACTCTGGGTTTTTACGACCTTCTGAGGCCGCGCAATTCCCTCGGAAAAGTTAGTTTGTACCTCAACGGCATTAAAGGTAAGAGCATAATTTACTGCAAAACAATTATCGAATTTTTAAAAAAAAATCTTTTTGATTTGAGAGACAACGAAGCACTATCGTTGAATTAAATTTCTTATCATTGATTTAAAAAACAAATATGCGCATGGTAAATTTTAACTAAGACGCGTGGCCTATTTGCAAAGGAAGACTTGGAGAATCATTTTGGCAGTACACATAACAAATATAGTTCTGGAAATACAGGTAGAGGATAATGGTTTTTAAATTATGATATATATTGTAGCAGGGAAATGTTTTTATGGGTGTCATTAAACCCCAAAGAGGGAATTCGCAATTTTTGGCATTTTGTCTGAATCATTGGCAGTTCTATCGGAACATTAATAATTTAAAATTAAAAAAAGTGTTCATTGTTTAAAAAAGTAGTAATTTCTGAAATGCCGTAAATGACTCCTAACGTAAATGTCAAGCTCTTTTAAATACAAAAAATTCTATTATAGATACTGAGATTGTTTTTGTGACATAGCCAATACATTGCAAATAATCAACACACGAGAGGACTCCTTTTGTTGTTTTAGATCCCATTTCTGGCATAAAGAATATTTATTGTTATAGTACTTCCATTTTCTGCTGTGTAAGGAAAATGCAACCTCCTCTTTTGACTTTTATCTTTTTATTTCTCTTTTTTTTTAAAAGGAGAATACAGTCGATTCCGGTTAATCGGACCACATCGGGGCGCGATCATTTTGGTCCCAATAACTGGCTGGTCCTAATACACGAACATGCCCTATTAGGCCGTCTGCACACGGAGCAACTCAAAAGAAACTGATAACCGACTCCAGTCACAAACCAGTTCGTTATGAGTCGTAACCTATGTAATTGAATGGAGCCACGTCGGACGGGTTTGTAACCAGTTGCGCCGTGTGCGTGGCTCCATTCAATTACATAGGTTACGACTCATTACGGACTGGTTTGTGATTGAAGTCGGTTATCAGTTCTTTTGAGTTGCTCCGTGTGCAGACGGCCTTAGGCTTATGCAATCGGATTTGTTTCGGTTCTCTAGGATTCGGTCAGAATAAAAGGCTGGTCCGATTAACCGTATTCGACTGTATTTTAAATACCGGGAGTGTCACAATTCCCTCCGGGGTTTGGGAAGCTTATAAAAAAACATTTTACCAATACAGCAACAAAGTTGACTTTACTGGAGAAAGAAACATTACAAGTTTTGTTTCACAAATGTCTTAGTAGATGGCGGCTAGCAGATTGGTTACTAGGTCTGATAGCAGTATGCGTGGTTCATGCGTGGTTTCGGAAATTTCAGGAAAGTGGTTGCTTGTGTGATGTAAACGAACTGGTCTTCCAGCCCCTTCGGCGGAAAGGGTTACTCGTGTACGAGATGCGTTTGTACGAAGCCCGAGAAAGTCAATTCGTCAAGCGAGTGTGGAATTACAGATCCCGAGAAAAAGCGAGCGAAACAAGAATTTGACTTTAGACTTTATATCTGCCGCATCACGAAAGGTTCACATATTGAACATTTGTGAAACAAAACTTGTAATGTTTCTTTCTCCAGTGAAGTCAGCTTTGTTGTTGTATTGGTAATATGTTTTCTTATAAGCCTTCCAAACCCCCAATTAAACAAACATTATCCAAACCTTCCAATTCCCAAAGGGAATTGTGACACACCCTAAACTACCTCTAGTAACGCCCAAAATCTTCCTCTCCTACTCCCCCCCCCCCAAAAAAAAAATAAGCATAAAATAATAATAAAAAAATGAATAAATAAAATTAAAAGCAAGCTTACAGTTTTAATCTAGAGTGAATTATGTGTAATCGTTAAAAATTTTGCGGACGAATCCTACGAATATTCTACCTATAAACACCCAAAAAAGACATGTTTAGCTTTTACTCTACGCACGTTCCAAAAAGTGAAAAAAAAAGCACTATTCAATTTCTTAGATTCAGATTTAGAAAATTGATGCTTATGCAGGCAGTACATAATTGTAAGGATATAATTCGGGTATTAAATGAGATACACCTATACCTCGCTATACGGCCGCTCTTTATACGGCATTTCCCTATATCGTCCTTTTTTAATTATGGCACTTTTTCGATTTACGGCCCACAATATTTCGTTATACAGCAGCAGCTGCGGAATGTGATGATGGCAGCATATTATAGCTTACTCATTCGTCATGTTAATGTTCGTCATCACATTAAAACAGATTTTAAACATTTTTTTTTTAAAGTTTTTCATTATATGTATGCACATGTGCATATGATTTCTTTTGTTTATATGTTTATTTTTTAAATTTCTGTTTATTATTACATGGCATTGTACTTTTATTTTCATGCCAGCATTTTTCTGTGAAATAAAAAGAAAAAAAATCTTTATGAACTAAAAACTATATTATTTATAAAAAATTGGAACAGATTCAATTAAATTTGTATAGGTTTGTACCAAATAATCGATTCGTTATACGGCTTTTACTTTTACGGCCAACTTTTCCGGAACGTATCTAGGCGACGTATCTAGAACGTAATCTAGAACGTAAAGCGAAGTATGGGTGTACACTGAAAATAATTACAAGATAAAAAGAACTTTTTATATGCCATGTTTTTTAATTTTCTGTTGAATCATATAAACTTGACAATTCTATGTATTAATAAATACTTTTTAAAAAAATTTTTTGATGAATTATCCTATCAACTTGAAAGAAAATGAAGTTAATTGGAGGTTAATTTGCGTTTAACTTTTCGTTCCCGTTCCGGCCGACAGATGGCTGCACCAGTCTAAAAAACAAAATTAACTGAAAATAATAAAAACATGGTAAAAATCTGCTTAAAGATGGCTAAAAGTATTAAAAAAATGCATTGTCATTGTGTTCTGAGCTATTCTAAAAGTTTCAAATGTCTAGCTAGTCGAGAAGTTAGTTAAAAATCGATTGCAAGATTTGTACTGGACAAACACACGAACACACACACAAACAAGAAAGCAAGTTAATAAAAACATGGTAAATAAAGACTTTTATGTCCATCATACCTTTTATCTCAATCCACGTCACAATAACGGGTATTTTCTTGAATTTTGCTAAGCCTTTTAATATAGCTGATATTTTTATTTATAGAAAAAGCGGAACAGTACGACTTGAGGAAGAAGAATGGTATATGCCGAGTAACGGAAATCAAAGAAGATGAGCACAGAGAGAGACCTCGAGCACCATCTGACTTACCGGGGCTCAGGCCAGTCTTTGTGAACGACTGGAAAGGTCATAAGAAGGTAATTTCTTACCTTAGGAAGTAAAGCCATCTGAAAAATATTTTTTTCACGTACCTTTAATATTATTCAGTACATAATTGTCGACTTGGGGATGGTGGATTTTACAAAGCAATATTGGAAATTTTTACCTTAGAGATATGAAAATTTGCAAACATATTCATTAAAGTATAATTATATCAAACACCTTATAACGTTTTATAAATTTTTTATATTCTAAAAATTGAAATTTTTATTACGCTTTTTAAATGTTCCTTGCGATCCAATTTTTAATTTTGCATTTATATTGCTTATAAATGCATTTTGAACAGAGTTATGTATTATTTTGTTTTATTCTCGGGGCCTTGGCATGTCTTTTGGTAAAACCTGCATCCTATTCAGAAAGTTCCCCCGTGAGGTAACTGATTTGGTTAGGCCTACTGATGACGAGACCAGTCGGTTACCTCGATATATGGTTTAGTTCCGTTACTGCTACAGAATCTCACCTTATGGTGCATTGAGTCCTAAGTGCGTGATTTCTGTTTATTATTTTTTGTCTTATCTTACTCTGTTGAATTATTTAATTTTAGTTATATTTATGTTTTCATTGAATAGTTAATTTTTAGGAAATATTTTTATGCTTGTACTTAGAATTTTCGTGAAATTTTTGTTCTTTTCTACTGTCGTATTGCCTGTCCAATTTTATTTTTCTTGGGCGTGAATAGTAGTTTATTTGGCTAGTACGTATTAATTTATAATGAGAAATATTTAGTTGCTTTGTGTTAAAGTTATTTTGTTGAATCCAACCCAAAGCTCTGGACATCAATTGGCAAAAACTAACAGGTCAATTAACCTTAAATTAAACAAACTCATTAAATTTAAAATAAATCATAATTTATTTACAAAAATCTAATATTTACAAGTTATGCTAACAAACATTTAATATTCAATTATTAGCGTTATCACTATTTCAATTATGAGCTTAAACAATTATTTAATTATAATCTTTATCAATTATTCACCTCACTACCTTTCTAGGATTAGGGAGCGTAAATACCTATAACCACAATTCACACATTTGACTCTACCCAAAATAATCTAAATTCCTTTTATATCACTCTAATACACCCAAAAACAACTGGCAACCGTGGGAACTGAACAAATCAAAATAATGTAAAACACTCACTCTGTTTGCTGCTTGTTGACATTCGATTTACTGCGATGGGGTTCGGGAGTCGAAAACCTTTCTTGGCATGGGGCGGTCACGTCTGTCTTTATGATGAGGAAATCCTCTCTACTTCTGGCGGGATATCTAAGTAGTCTCTACTCTAGGATTCCATCCACTCTTGTCTCAAACTCGGGTGCGGCCTTCACTTGATTGACGGTCTATAACATATATGTGTGTAAAGGGGAATTGGCACTGTACTAAATCTGTACTGGAGAGAGAAACTGGGGTGGTATTATGTCTATAATAGAGAATCCGGAAGTAGAGGCCCTGTTGTTATATTGAAGAAACTACTTGAGAAGAGACATCATATTGCTTGACGAGGGAACGGAAACAGGATTGGACGACATCATTTTATCTGCAGTCACTTTTGAAGAACACACGGAACCGTTTTGCCGAAGAAACTTTGTCGCAGGGAAATCGGTTGATTCTATTAGTTGTAGTGGCGAATAACAAAGTTCATAGCGACGGATGATACGAGCGGTGTCTCCAAAGATGAAAGATGTTCTTAGAAGTATTGGCCGGAAATAGTGGTGATATTACATTTGCGCTGAAAAAAAACTCAGTTCGTTGCGACTCCTGGCAACTAACTATCCTGGATGATTGTAACTCAAATAATTTCTACTGACACATGTTTTGAGTCGACTCTCTTTTATTTCAAAAACATGATGCTACGTAGTCATAATGCTTACAATTAATACATAAATATCATAGATGAATCTTTCATCAATATTACAAGCAAGTACTTCTCCACAAAGTATAAAACTGGCAAAAACATGGCCAGGCTGGATAAGTTTGTGTGTAAGTCTAAGTCAAGTGAGAGAGTATATCTGATAAATTTTTTTAGAGCCGAGCAAAAGAGGGAGCGAGGGTTGCCAGAGAAAACGTGAACTAAACCTCGCCAAGCGCTGAAGCCTACGAAAGGTAGAAAGAAGCAGCGCATTAAGTAAAAGGGCGAGTAACGGCGAAAACTGGTAGCCGTGTACCAATGACGTGAAGACGCGGGAACATAAGGCACGCTCATTGGCTGTGCAGGTGAGACCTGGCGACTTATGACATCTGGCGATTTCGCGCCAACGCGGTTGTTTCTCAAAAGCTGCACGAATACACACGATATTGCCACACTTAGGTGAAACTCAATACGCATAGAAAAAGAACAGACGAACGTCACTATGGGCGTTACGTAAAAGAAAAACACAGTGCAGGAAAGGAGGTTCCCATATCGTACGCTGATTGTTAGCACGACATAGGAAACCGTAAATTTAAAAGTAGCCCTGGGAAAGAACCGTAATGGTTTATTTCAACAATGTCATGCCGATTCAACTTACGCACAGGTGTGCATGAAAGGGCAAGACATCGTTAAAATGAAGACCACCTTGAATTCAAAAGATCAGGACTAAAGAAAACACCTGCTACTGCTAAGATAACATACCTACCCTGACAGAGTTAGATTTTAACAAGTTATTAATTAATTTTAAGTTTGAATTAAGATAAAATTACTACACATTAACTGTAGCGATAAAATCCGCGCTACAATGTGTAACCTTAGATGCAGGCTCCACTCCAATCGCTGTCAATTTGCTTCTTCCACTTAACTTAGATGCTGGCTCCACTCGACTGACTGCCGATCTATGTCTTCTATTTAAATTTATACGCACGGGAAACCAACAACTTCACTCGTCAACAAGCTTCGATTCCAAATTCTATTTAAGACAACACAGGGGTGCGGGGATCCTACAATTTTCCCATCAAAATCTCAAACTCAATGCTATGAAAACCACAGGGGTACGGGGACTCTACAGCTTCCCCGTCAAAAACTTCATCTGCTTTGCAAACTCTGATCCACGTATATATCTTCTTTCATCCTCTTTGTCTAAATTAAATCCCGCCTTCTCATAACACCTCTAGCCATTCCAATACACTGCAATATTTTTATTCGTCCATCCAAAACTCAACATCTTCGATTGGATGTCTCTCTCAAAACCGCACACACCCCCATCAGGCCAAATCGCACAGACCTCCCACGTAACCTGAATCGACCCCATACTCTAACAACCACAAATTGTCCCCAATAGGGTATTCTATTTTAACGTCATCCGTGGCTCCAGCCCCGCTAATCTTGTCTGGGATCGGAAACCACAGACAAACCGCTTTCGTCAACCTCCTCTCCTGCCCAAACATAAAAGGAACCGTCTTACTCTTTAAATAAAAAGTCTTGTACGCCGGTGTTCTCATTTTAACCATAAATGTAATGTTGCCACCTTTAAATATTTCTTCTTAATATTTCAGTATAATTTTTATCCAAATTAAAGGCGCATCATTACATCTACACTTAAGTTAAACTTTGATAATCTTAATGATGTCGAAACTTGAAATGGATACATAACTTTATTTTTATGTATTAGAGGAGTCTTTATTATAATTTTTTAAAATTTTCGTCAAAAATTGTGACGCAAGGAGCATTTTAAAGACTCGCAAATCTGGAAATTATTCAATTTGATAAAAAGCCATTTGAAAGATATTTGTTTTCACCTACCTTTAATATTTACTTTTCTAAAGCCACCAAGTTTTCATTTTACTTCTCATTACATATTTTAAATGCATTTTATTCCAATATTTTCATATTTTTAAAGTATTAATACACCCCAAAAAAAATTCCAATTTTTGTTCGATTTTTGGTAATTTGAAAATCTACCATCCCTTTAATACTTTAATTGACTGACCATTCCAGCATGGGAAAGAGGGTCAAACATCACTGTCGTACCGATAATACATTTTAATTCAGAGCAACTTTGTACACTGCTTTCCAATTTCATTCTATTCGGTTATTTTCCATTCTTTTTTTTTGAAGGACACGTTTCAGGATATATATTTATATGGTAGACATGGAATAAATAACAATGAAACTAGTGACATGATTTTACATTTCCGTTAACCCTTCAGCGGGCGCGCCCGTGTATAAAGTGCAACATTTTCGTGATTTTGAATAGTTTGTTTTTACAAGTACGGTTTGAATGTTCTAAGCAGCTTCTATTTATAGCTACACCCTTTTTAATGAAGGTCTGATTTTCTGACCCTTGTATTCCTTTCCATTCATTGTTAGTCGTGATTTAACCGTGGTAAACCAGCCATTATACTGGATTGCAATACGAAAAAAATGAGTTGATGTAGTAGATCAAATGTGCAACTATTCCACGGTATTCCGAATATCACGAAGATGGACAATCTCGTTGTTTTTTGGACATAATAGGAATCCATTCACAAATTGTCCTCAAATGCATTAAACCAGGCAGTTTTGAAATAAGGCTATTGTATCTGCATTCTTTGGACTTTAATTAGAAATATATCTCAATATTATTAACATTTTATGTCTTACCATAAAACGCAGAATTATTATTTTCAATTTGAAAAAAAAAGTTTATTAGAAAAGGAATAATCACGGTTGAAAGAGACGTTGCACCTTATGCAATGCGCGCCTGCTGGTGTTCCAAAAATTGGCTCGCCTGCTGAAGGGTTAACTTATACACTGGTGTGCAAAAATTAAGGACGAGGTAGGTATTCGCAATGTAATGTCGCACAACAACGGTCAAGCTTTTTTAAAATCATACTATGAGACCCGTCACAAATGATGTGGCAGGATTTTCACAAATCATACCTAAGCATCTAGTTAATACACTGATTGGTCTTTAATCGGATCTGAATGATATTTTCGATGTTATGCTAATTTCTCCATCCCGTTCTTAATGTTTGCACAGCAGTGAATCTGGAAGCAATTTTTACTTAAATACAATCAGTTGCTTTGTAATATTCTGTTTAGTTATAAAGAAAAGACCTTCTCATATAGATCTTCTATAACACGTCAAAAGTCGTCTTATCAAAGCTCTTCACCAGTATGCTTTAGTATATAATCACATTCATATAGTTAATACTCACGTTCAATGATACACTTGCACCGTACTTATTCTCTTACAGTACTCACTGTATAGTACTCATTGTATACTAACATGTTTGTGTTTTGTTTCACATATCCTAAATTTTCACTGATGAATAAAAATATTTAGGAGTGGAATTGGACTTAGCTTTTTGTACTCTGCAGTATCTCTTGATTTTTCAAACATGCCTGGTTTCATAACTAATTTTAGCCCATTTTGGAAATAACATTCTAAATTTTCACTGATGAATAAAAATATTTATGCGTGGAATTGGACTTAGCTTTCTGTACCCTGCAGTAACGCTTTATTTTTCAAACATGCCTGGTTTGATGACTCATTTTAGCCCATTTTGGACTTAACATCCCAAATTTTCACTGATGAATAAAAATATTTAGGAGTGGAATTGGTCTTAGCTTTTTGTACCCTGCAGTATCTCTTGATTCTTCAAACATGCCTGGTTTGATAACTAATTTTAGCCCATTTTGGAGATAACATTCCAAATTTTCACTGATGAATAAAAATATTTAGGCGTGAAATTGGACTTAGCTTTCTGTACCCTGTAGTTGCCCTTGATTTTCAAACATGCCTGATTTGATAACTCATTTAAGCCCATTTTGGACTTAACATCCCAAATTTTCACTGATGAATAAAAATATTTAGGAGTGAAATTGGACTTAGCTTTCTGTACCCTGCAGTTGCCCTTGATTTTTCAAACATGCCTGGTTTAATAACTCATTTTAGCCCATTTTGGACTTACACCCTTTACACAGCAATCACAGATATGAAATGCTCATGGTTATATGGGAAAAGAAGAGAGGAAAGTAGACAGAGGAAAAAATAATTTAGAACCATTTTTAATAGGATATTCGTACCATCAGTTTATGTTGTCACGCTTGCTCATACGGGCAGTTTTTTTTTTGTAGCAATACTCATGACATGAGAAAATTTAGCTGTAGTAGTTACAGTAAAGCCCCGATTATCCGCGGAATTGGGTGGCAAGGGCACCGCGGATAACAAAAATCGCGGATAACCCGAAAATGTCTAAAAATGAGGTGCAAACACGAAAAAAAATATTTCTATATAAAAACTATATTTTATTGTACAAAAAACATAATAAAACTTTTAAAATACATACATATGTAAAGTACAGCAGAAACATTTGCTCTATGTCTAAATCACTAAAATAAAGAACGGTAAACAGGAAACAATACATACATACAGCATGTACAAAAAGTGTTCAGTTACATCTTTTTAAAAAAATCTGTCACTCGTTTTTGCTTCTTGCTTTGACAACACCTTTTCTTTATTCTAAATTGTACTTTCCTTAACATGATTTTTTCTGCCAGATGTGCCTCGTTGTCTTGTTCCTCTAAATATTGAAGAAATCCGTCTACGTGCTGCAAAGCAATTTCGTTTGTCATCCGCGTCTTCACTTTCATTATGTTCTTCGTTCTCGTTCACTCCCATTGCTTTGTTCGTTATGTCAGTCAGTCGTTCAAACCCCGAATCACTCGCGTCGCATTCCAGCCACTCTTCTATGTTCTCTTCGTCGACATTTACTCCTCCCGGAACGGATGTCACTAGGTCAACAAGTGTAGCGGTCGGCATGATTTCATTCTCTTCTTCACAAATGTTTTGGTTGACATTTGTTTCGACACTCGGAAAGAATTTTCTCCATGATTTAACAAGGGTTGAGGGTTTGATGTAATCCCATGCTGACGCAATATCGTAAATGCCATCCAAAATTGTATAATTCCGCCAAAATTCTTTGAGATCGCAGCCTTCCTCGATTTTTGACCGTAACAACTTTGTCCTGTATGTTCTCTTCATGGTTGCAATGACTCCCTGGTCCATAGGTTGTATCAGCGCAGTAACATTTGGGGGAAAAAACTTTGCGAATATTTGCCCGTCAGAAGAATTAAGCACATTTGCAGCTGGATGTGAAGGCGCGTTGTCAATTAACAAAACAGCCTTCTTTGGCGAATTTTTTGAGTCAAGATGTTTACGTACTTGAGGTACAAAAATCTTTTCAAACCATTCTTGAAAAATCTGCTGGGTCACCTTTTTTTGGTTGAAATAATCAACTGGTAATTTTCTACTTTTGCCCCTTAAAAGACGTCGGTTTCTCAGATTTACCGATTACAAGAAGCCTAAGTTTCTGACTACCCGCAGCGTTGCTGAATGGCAAGATTTTAATTCTTTCTTTGCTACTTTTGTGACCTGCCTCTTGATGTTCACTTTCAAATGCTAAAGTACGAGTGGGAAGACACTTCCAAAACAGTCCTGAATCATCAGCGTTATAAATTTGTTCATATGACATATCCTCAGACAACACAAAATCTTCAAAATCACGTTGAAAATCCTCAGCTGCTTGTTGATCACCACTCAGCTTCTCTCCGTGTAAACCAGTCTCTCTAATTCCATAACGTTTATTAAAACGATGTAACCAAACGGACGAAGCATCAAAATTCCTTTGCAGGCCTAATAAATCAAAAACGATTTTCGCTTTAGCGGCAATTGTAGGACCAGACACGGCGGTGCCCTCACTTCGCACCTGAGCTAACCACTCCGCTAATGCCGAGTCAAGTTCATTATAGGTGGATTTCTTCATCGTTTATCGTTTTTTCTTCCCAGAAGCACTTTCAGACACTGATAAAAATTCAAATTGGTTTTTTTTTTTAGGTTCGTGATTAAATTTTTTTTCGAAGCACTCGCACTCGCGGATCACCCGCTCGTGGATAATCGGGGCTTTACTGTATAAGGCTAACACCAGTATGAAATTTTAACCAAAATCGACGAGCACTAGC
The DNA here is from genome assembly GCA_907164885.2 of Dolomedes plantarius. NCBI lineage: Eukaryota > Metazoa > Arthropoda > Arachnida > Araneae > Dolomedidae > Dolomedes > Dolomedes plantarius. The sequence goes on from OU015490.1 coordinate 241,141,004, forward strand.
TAGTTTTCTGCTGGATGTTCAGTTATGACATACAACCGTATTCATCCATTTGGATCTTGCACAAGAGTCCCTGTGCATATAGAGATGGGGCAATTTTTAAAAGAAAACTCATTAAATTAATTAGTAGTTTCAAGAATTATATCTGTAAAAATGATTTTATCTCACCAAAAAGACTTTTTGTGTATTAGTCCATATGCTACGTGTCAGCAGGATGTTGGTTTACCTTAGCAGTAAGATAACTGTGACGGGGAAGTAAACATGCAGTGCATCGAATGTGTGTAAGCGACAAATTAATTGGGAGACTTTGTGACTTGGTCTAGGCGAGTTTTCAGTAATTTGGTGACCAAATTTTATGCCAAAATAATGAATGAGTCCCTTCTTTTCGAGCCATTTAGAAGCCATATTCTCAGGAAATAGTTTTTACTACCGTGATCTGATTCCTAGAAATTATAAATACAAGGTGACGAGGCATAGCCCAGTTCATTAAAACAAAAAATGTTACGGTGGTGAGCAATGGTAGATACGTTTTCTTAAATAATGTATAGTTTATCGGCGTTTACGCAACTTCCTTTATTAATGGTACGTTTTGTTTGGGGAGACTATTGCGATGATCACAGTGATAATTGCGCAGCGATCATATCCGAGTACTGTTTAGTATTGTTTTTTATTGTTTCGTTTTGTTTCGAGCTATCATCGGCGGAGTCGATTTCGGCCCGCGATTGGCTCTCGATTATCTCTTTGCGATCATCATTATAGTCGCGTCAAGCAAAACGTACCTTTAGGTTGTTGTGTACTAACCCTATTGGATTCGCTCACCTGAGTGTGAACCTATGCAGAAAATGTGTCCAAGGATTGCCAACTTAAATTTATAGATTAAAAAAAAATTGTACTCCTCAATAGAGAAAGAAATTTTACACATAGGAGCATTTTTCGTTCTTTTTTTTTTTAAATTCAAATATTATTTTTAAGTTTAAATTATTCGGGGGGAAATCTGGCCTAGTGTGTTTTAAACGCTCGTCAGTTCCTTTGGCGGACAAAATTTATAAAATGAATCCTGTTGCAAGGTGCAGAAAAGTTCAGTCTATTTGAAAAATACCATTTTTATTTGATTATCAGTATTTATGTAGTTATAAGTAGCAGAAACATTTTCTCCATAGGATAACATTGAGGTGAGCGAATCCAATAGAGTGAGTAAACAGCAGCTTTTAGGAGACATTTATGATGTGAACATAAGTGTATTAAAGGAATTTAACAATTGGAGCTTGGACGTAATTTTTGAGACTGAGAATTTTATCTCTAACAACATAACAATGACTACAGTTAGCGCTTATCGATTACTTTATTCGCAACTGTTGGTTGCTAATGAATTTTTTTTTGTATTTTTAGGCAAAGAATGAAGAGAATGACGACAACAACAACACAAAAACTAGCACTAACCACCAGCACGGGGAAAAGCCACGGAAGCCTTGCGTCGGTTCTAGTCCCGAGGCCACCCCGTACAACATCCTACCAAAGGGGTGTAGGGGGTCCTTCTGCGTTATACTCTAACATGATTCACCCCATTTCTGAAGTCTGAATGGTAAGAGTCTGATTAGTACTCATAACTTCTCTGCTCCGAGTACCCTAAACAGCAATGAAACAAGAGCTGTTCTGAGAATTCTTCTGATTTGTTTGCGTTAATCAATAGGCTTATTAAAATATAGGCTGAAGTACATCTGTGTGTTTTACATTTATGTGAATGGTAAAGTAGTCATAAAAGGAACACACAGCTTCTTAATAACTGCAATAAAAAAGAACAGCAACTAGTTTCGAACTAAATAATGTACTTCTTCAACAGTCAAGGGAACATTAAGTGCGATTGTTTCTATGGATAATTCACAAATATATGAATTTCTCACTCTTTGTTTTTAGCGCGATTTGCACAAGTTTCTTGTTAGCGCTAAAAATCATATAGTCCTCATGGAATTTGTACTACCTTGTTGTCTTCTCAACTGAAAGGAAACAAATAGAATTTAAACCTAATCCAGCACATGTCTAATAAATTATTAAGGATTTCTTCGAACTATTAAATTATAAAGTAAAAAATGTCTGACTCCTAACGATTATAGATTTTAAAAAATCTGAATACAATCTCTTTGTTAAGACATATAACCTTAATTCTGTGGGTAGTGTTTTTATATGTTTAATCAGTTATTGAGTTAACGGGTTGATTATAGCCTCATTCTTCAGTTAGGATGGTTCAGAAAACCAAAAGGCGTTTTTTACCTCCTAAGTCAACGCAGTTTCCCTATACAAAACTGTTTTTTTTAATATTTTTTTAATACGGTAGGTACTTGTCTCTGACGGTAAGTACTTCTTGACATTGTCCCATAAGGATCCGCGAGGTTACGCTGGCTGCTTCATTATGAGTTCACCATATAGGTGAGCCAGTATTACTCCCTATATGAAGGACGACACGGAAACGACCAAGCCTTATTTGGGATTTGAACAGCCTACAGCTTGGCAGCTCAGAAGCTAACCACTATACTATGTGGGCGTCCCCTATACAATGCCAAAATGGCGCTTTCCCATTATACCAACCCATTGCCAACTTCACGCGAGAGGTCGCTAATAGTAATACCATAAAGTCGCCAATTAAAGAAATAAAATGAACACAAGATAATACGCATATTTTTTATCACAACACGTATTTTTACCACGTTTTTATTAACTCGCTTTCTTGTTTGTGTGTTTGTCCAGTACAAATCTTGCAATCGATTTTTAACTAACTTCCCTACTAGCTAGACATTGAAACTTTTAGAATAACTCAGAAAAGGATGGCAATGCATTCTTTTAATACTTTTAGCCCTCTTTAAGCAGAATTGAATGTATTTTCAGTTAATTTTGTTTTGTATGGAAAGTTAGTTCGAAAAAAATACGCAAGACGGCGCTTCGATCGAATTCAATGCTTGCACTTTTGCGTAGCGGCGTTTGACGATTTTGAAATCAGAATACCTGTGAAATAAGTTTGATTACAAAAATATTGTGCGAAAAATTTAAAAATATATAAAAGTTAGCAGTTTATAAAGTCTGTGGGTAGTGAAAACGACTAAAAAGTGATTAAAATTAAATAAAAGAAAGTGAAAAAGAATAATTAAGTGAAGGTTTGTGCAATTAGTTTATATGATTCAACAGAAAATTTAAAAACGTGGTATATAAAAAGTTCTTTTTATCTTGCAACTATTTGAAATTTAAATTATAAAGCTAAAATGGGAAATTATCAAGCTTTTCCAAGCCAAGAGATTGGCGATGGGTCGGTATAATAGGAAAGTAGTATCTAAAATTGCCCATTTTGAATATTCTACTATCAAAGCTGATAATAGATACTGAAATTAGAGGTGTCCAACCGTGTACGGTATTCGTCCTAAAGAATTGTATTCTGATTTTTTTTGTGGAACTAGGGGCTTCGCCCCTAGGCTCGCTCCTTTGTTATGGCTAATAGCGAGATACATAGGGGTGATTCTCTGGCAATATAACAGCTTCCATCCATTTACTGTTGTCACCCTTAATGCGAAGGGCGTTTCATCACTGTTGAATTATCAGCTTTAAAATTCAATTGAAAATCGAAATTTTCAGATACAGCCTTGAAATGAGGTTTATATGAATAAGAAAGCTTTCAGTTTCCAGATGATGTAAATATTTTCTTTGTAAGATAAAAATCTCGAGGAGCATGGATATTACATCCACATAGGGGACGATATTTCTTGAAAAACCGTGTTTCATTTTTTGATGAAAATATTAGTCTGTATTAAAATATTTTTAGACAAATGAGGTCTAGTTTGAAAGAGAAATGTCTGTAGTCTTAGACTGTAAAAAGATCAAAATTCTACGATAATTTTTTGGCGAGTTATCGTAATCTGAAGATGAAAAAGTCAACATTTCTTGAAAACCGTGTTTCATTTTTTGATGAAAATATTAGACTGTTTTAAAATATTTTTAAACAAATGAGGTCTAGTTTGAAAGAGAGATGTCTGTAGTCTTAGACTGTAAAAAGATCAAAATTCTACGATCATTTTTTTGGCGAGTTATCGTAATCTGAAGATGAAAAAGTCAATATTTTCCCACAAAACATAAAATTTAAAAAAAAACTTAAAATCCGACGAAGATGAGACATGTCTTACTTTGGTCCCCCCATTTTTCTGCATCCATTGGAATCGCTCTCGACCCCATACCCCTAGCGGTTTCGGAGGAGATAGCGTGACAAGCTTTTGACAGCGGCAGCGGGAGTAACTTTTTTTAGAATAGAGAGAAAGATTTAAGGGGGTCGAGGACACATTTTGAAAAAAATTTTATTTATTGAGTTAAAATTTTGAATTTTTTTCTGATGATTAACCATATAATTTGTAAAAAAAATCACACCATAAAACTTTTCAAAAAGTTTTTAAAAAATTTTAAAATTTAAAATTTTTAATAAAAGTGGAGTAATTTAAAATCGATATAACTCGAAATATTATTTGTCGAATTTCAAAATTTTTTCATTTAATTAAACAGAAATATATAAATTTTAATTTTGATTCACCATTTTTTAAAATATTAATTTTTAAAATATTAATTTTTAAAAAAATTCAAAATTTTTAGATTAAAAATTACGAAAAAAGTTATGTAACTTATTTTTAAAAAATCATATTTTCCAAAGTAAATATTTTTTTCAAATTTTCTGAATCAAAATTAAAGTAAAATAGTTGAAAAAGACATGTTACAAGTTTCAATCATTTATCTTTAATGGTTCTTGACTTATAACAATTTAAAGACGAGAAATGGCTAAAAAACCCATCATGAAGAAAAAACCCACTTACAGGTTTAAATAAACTATTGGCTACTATTAGAATGTTGAAAAAAAAAATAATAATTTCTCGTGTTCTAATTAAGATAGAAACATGATTTAAACGTCATTTTAAGCGCAAAAGAACACAAAAATTTTTAATGCAATAAATTTTTTTTCGAAAATTCGAACAATTTTGTGTCCTGGACCCCCTTAATATAATTGTATGCTATGAAAAAGACCTAAAAGTATAGCATTATGCAATGGATTTATATATCCCTTTATCGTTCACTGAATTTGCATGTCACAAAAAATGCTGGTTTTCAACACATTTATTGCTTAAATAAACTAAAAATCTGGTTTAACACGTTCGCTGCCATTAAAATTGGCATATCCATCCTCAGATGCCGACGTTTCTATCTCATCATCACTGTCTCCTTCCGATTCGCCCGTAGAATCCCAACCGTAAACTTCATCGTCTGTGCTGTCATAATCAGAAAGATCACTCTTTTCTAATACAGTAGAACCCCGTTATAACGAACTTCAAGGGACCAAAAGTTTTGTTCGCTATATCCGGTGGTTCGCTATATCCGAACCATTAAGAAATATGTTAGATTTCTCAAAATGTATAACTGATTAGTTGCTATGTATGTTCAATAATGATGTATTGAAAGAATGCTAAAATCTATTAAAACTGATCATTAATGAATTAAATTCACTAAAATCGATTACATTAAACTGACACAATACTAATTAAATTAACTAAAATTAAAGACAAATAGAAGTAAATTGATTTTATCTTTAATAGTTACTCACTGTTTTGATACAGAAATAATCGGTAATCTTCTGCTGACGTGATGCCGATTTCAAAAACATTTTTTTAATTTCTTTGTCCAATACATCAAATGACTCTTCTTTCACTGTTTGTGTTGACAAAAACTTATTAATTACACTCATCGCTGCTGTAGCATCTGAGATGGTGGAGATTTCGTCATTTATGTGCTCCTCTTCACCAGCATCAGAAGCCGAATGTTCGATTTCAGAATGATTCATTTTCTTTTCTTCCACAATATCTTCTTCAGTCAGATTTTCGCATGTAATGACTTCATCATCAAATGTTTCGAACAATTGCACGCCACAATCTGAAAATGATGAAATTTTGTGCTTTTCCATCCACATCACGATAGGTAAATCTTCATCATCTTCTTCTTCTACATTCTTTGTTTCTTCAACATTCATTGTATCTTCAACATTTTTAAAAAGTTTAAAAATGATAAAAAATTCAGTTGACGACTGAAAAAAAATGTTCGTTATAGCCGATTCTTAAGATTTTGGAGGTTCGCTATAAAAGGATAAATTAGCATTAAATACAATAGGAAAACGGCGGGACCAAAATTTTTGTTCGTTATATCCGGGAGTTCGTTATATACCAGGTTCGCTATAACGGGGTTCGACTGTAATTCTAATATTTCGGCATCAGTCAATTTTTTATTTACTTTCCTTTTCTTGGGCCGTGAAGGTCCTGCCATACTTGTACTGTCCGCCATTTTAAAAAACGCACGTAAAAAAATTGAAACACAAAATTTGAAAACCAATAAGAATAATGATTCACTAACATGCCTCAACAAGATCTCCGTTCAAACTCCAAGGCCGCACTAAAAATAGATCAAATAGCTTATCCTGGTCGACCGACGCACCAGAGCGTCGCCGGCATGGAAGGTAGGACCATGCTGACGCTCTAGAGCAGGGGTTCTCAACCTTTCAGGCTCTGTGCCCCCCTTTGAACACTGATGTGAGGTCCCACCATCACCACCATATGTGGTCAATACAAGTAATACAATCGGAATTTGAAACTGAATCTGGTTATTAAATGAAAATATAGAATAGATAATTTCATACGCAAAATTTAATATTACTACTCATATCTTAATTTGGAACATATTATTATTAGAACATATGAAATTAAAGAATTAAATACAGGTCAAATATATTTGAGGTAATCGAGGATCTAGGTGAGGTTGGCATGTAATACCAGTCACTTTCACAGCATTAATGAGAGGGCTGGCATTGTTTGTCCTTGACAAGTTTTTGAATATATGGTTGTAACTATGACAAAGCACACCTCAGGTCACTTTCAACGTCGAGACGTACGACAATTATCGTGTTTTTGCAATTACAAAAATTATCGTGTACGACAATTACCGTGTTCGTGTTCGTATGTCGAAAATATGTTACGGTTACATTCTGAGTGCAAAATTGAGTACAGTAAATTACAGTTAGTTTTACTTCTTATTTTGCTTTTTTTTTAAACTCACGCCTCCCCCGAAATTTATCTACGCCCCCCAGGTTGAGAACCGCTGCTCTAGAGCGTCAGTGGCAGTGAACGTGTTAACATAATTTATCTTCATTTTGTATACCTTTATCTACAAAGTTTTAATATTGCGTATTAAATGGCTTATATTTGATGAATATTATTACATTATAATGGTAAACTAATGTTGTTATTCTTTCTAGATGTGCTTGGATCCGCCATTTCCAAAAGGCTCCCTGCACTCCCGCCGTAAGCGTGCCTACATCGTAAGAATTGTGTACATAGAACTGTATCAGGCCCAACTCCCCTTGCTTCTTGTATAAATCGGGCCGATTTCGCTATAGGCACTCTTCTCAGTTCCTGTACAAAAACATTGGTAGTGCTAAAAAAAAAAAAAAAAAAAAAAAATCGATTTGTGCGTCGTCTATCTAGTGGCTTCACTCTCCCGTAGTCAATGTCTCCATCTGCCGGTGAAGAACATTCGCTGAATACGTTATGACTACTGCTGCCGCCTGTCGGCGAGAAACCGAGTGACAAAGCGTTCCAATTCATTTTCTTAAGTTGTGGCCGTTATCGATTGTCTTTCAAATGCACTTAACACGCAAAGGCTCATTACTAAGCGGGATATATGGTGAGGTAGCTGTGGTCCATCAAAGTAATTTCCAATTAATTGTCAAGAGTATTTTCATTTTTAAATTTTTTAAACTTAGATGCCATTCTGTAATATATTAGGTCTGTAAGAAAAGGAAACATGAAAAAACATATCAGTGTTGCGAGAGAACAACTCTTGAGTCATTCTAGTACATTTTTTTTCCCTTCGCTAGTTCTAAATAATTTACTTTGGTGATTGTGCGGTTATATTTCGATATAATAGAGGCTGCCTCTTAGTATTGCATGCAAATATTTTAACAATTTAAATCACTTAATAGTACAAAACACACCAAAGAAGAAAAAAAAATGCCAAAAGTACAAACGGAACTTTATGCATTATTATTCCAGTATTTCAGTATTATTTGATACATAATGGTCAAAACTTTGAGCGTTTGTTGCGTTCACAAGCGTTTAATATTAACGTTTTCTTACGTATAGTTCTTAGGAAATAAATTAATTTCCCAGGATAATGGTATAAATTTTCTACCGAATTAATACCATGTGAAATAGTTGAAATGATATTAATTTTGTATTGAATTTAGCAGTTTTTCGTCACCTTGAAAAAAAGATTGGCTCGAAATTCATGTTTCACTTTCTAGCTAAAAAGTACACAATTCTTTTTTAATTAAAAAACATTCTGTCTTTAAAACATTGATTTATTAAAGAAAAAAATATATTTCTGACCACGAAAAAATTCTCCGATAATTTCATTCTATATATACATAAAATAACTATAATAACTATATATAAATTTATATGGAGCTATGGACTGACATTAGACCATTATGTTTCTTTATTTAGAGCGTAGAAAAAAATCTTAAAATATGGAACTTAAACATTTCATGAATAAAATGACATTTATTTGATTCATTTTTTCTTTACAAATTTCTTTATAATTAAGTGAATGCGTTTTATTCCAGTTATATCGCAAAATGTTAGTTCAGACAGTTTTTACAATTTATTATGCTATAGTTCTCTTTTCTTGTTTCCTAAATTCAAATCCTGTATTTCGTGATCAGTTTATTTACAATAACCTTGAAAAAAATCCTTGAGTCATGAAATTTTCTATTGAAATTCATTCTTCGTTGAACAAAGTGCAAAAAAAAAAGTGCTATGTAAATGTTCCCCTTCGTGAAAACAAAGCTTATTGATATTTCTAAAATAACAACTGAATAAATGATACGTAAATTGCACATTTCTCATCTTCTGATGATGTGTAGAATACAACCTCTGTATGTTTCTGAAGATTTGCATTTGGAAATATTCCATTGTATTCATACAAAATGTTCAAATATGGACGGATTGAAATATCACAGAATGAAAGATTAATCTATATTGTTCATTTCAAAAGGCAACATATTTGGTAATATGTACCAGTGTCGTAATACCAAAATCCAAGCTATTCGAACTATATTAACAAATATTTCCATTTGCATGTGATTTACAAATGCCATAACTTTGGCCTAATTAACAAACCACGTAACACCAAAAAATAGGATTTTGGGATTTTCATGCTGTTACATTCGCTTATGGTCCCTATAATACTCTGTCAAACTTCATAACTCCAAAAAATTTAATTCACGCCAAAAAAGTGAAAAACAATACAAACTACGTAACTCCTTAATTTAACTGTTGCTAACCTAGTAACTCTACTTTAATTATGAAAATGTTTAATTCCATAACAATGTGGCATATACATATATATATATATATATATATATATATATATATATATAAATGTGAGTTACGTGGTTTGTTAATTAGGACAATTAAATTTCATTTTGAAGCCTATTCATACGGTTTTCTAATAAATGTGTTTAATGATTTTTTTAAAAGTTGATTACGAAATTTATGCATGGAATAAAAGAGAAAACATTTTATAAATTTAGTAATACTTCCATAATACAAAAGTACTTAGATCAAAGCGTACAGTCCATAGCCCATATACTTAATAAAGGAAAAATGTAACGATAAAAAAAATTCTTAAGTATTATAAAATATTTCATTTAACTTGAGTCAAATTGGTATTAATCTTATATCAAATGTTTGGCAAAGAGTAAGTTGATTTTTGATTGATTTCGGAATCACTAATTTCACAGCATTTCACCAAAACAGAATATATAACTTTGTTTTATGTTATGACTATTACGTATATTAAATATATTAGATAAATTCTATGAATAATAAAATTCTCCGTTGTATTAAGAAATGAAAATCATCATTTTTCAAAAATATGTTATTTTAACTTTTAAAATAATTAAAATTAGTTAAAAGCACATAAATGAATGTAAACAATGTGCCCCATATTGATATAACATTATTGAAAATGTATTCATTGATTTATTACAAATATCAATGTCTGTCAAATAGTTATGTGCTTTAATAGCAATTATTATAGTCATAATGGAAGCTTTATTGATATTATGTTTTTCTAAAATCAAAACGTTTTAAAAAATAGTGAATGTTTCGGGTCCTCGGTTTCAGTGAAGGAGACTCTGAGAAGATCTGCAAATGAGTAATTAGTTCTATTTTCGTCGTTCGCAGACATCATCTTTCTAGATAATATGCAACATCTTTCTAAAACACATTTTGGAAGTTGAAATTTAGACGTTTAATAAACTTTCCTTGACAATTACAGTATTAACTGATATTTACGAACACATTTCTTTAGTTTGTAGGCCATAGCTATGTAATGAAATTAATTAAAATATTTGAAAAATGTATCTATTTCAACAGAAAAATTCTTTTGATATAATTTATAATAATGTATAAAAAATAATTAGTAAACAATGATGTCAACACAGTCTTTATACCAATCCAGCTAAGGGGTCACACGACTGTGAAACCGTCAAAAAAAATCGATTTTTTGAAAAAATTATATGAGAGATTAAACTTTTCTGAGTATTTTAAGACAATCCGCTTGAAAAAATTCCCTTAATTAGGGAAGTTATGAATAAAAACGTGTCAGATGTTTACTGTACACAGATTTAATGGGCAATACTTCAAAGTGATTCATCTCAAAATGTGGTTTTTTCACATAACGCACTTGTTATCAATAGAACTATTTCATATTTTTGCATGAAATTTTCACAGATGGTACATTTCATTATTTGCTTGAAACTGAACCTAAATTTATTTACAGTTCTTTAGAGAATGCATTTTTCATGCATAGATAAATTTTAGTTTATTGTGAAAAAAATGTACTATTTTCAGTTTCATGGTAAAAATAGAAATATACCTTAAATATATACAAATTTAAGTTCAAATTAAATTCTAGTTTCTGCAGCATATGTTAAAAGCAGAAATTTTGTCGTAAACTCAATTTTTTTGGAGTATTTATGTGCGTTAGCCTTGATATCACTTTTGTCCAAAGCAAACTCCTTGTTATTTATGACTATCTAACACAAGTTATTTTTGACTATCAAACAAGAAACAGATATATATTCATAAATCAAACATTGTTATATTAACACAAAAAAATTATGATTTTAAATTTTATACTTTTCAAGATATAGAATGTCGAAAGTGACACAATTTTTATGCGTTTTCGACTTTTAACAGTCGTATGACCCCATTTATTTAGTTATTCAACTGTAATATAACCCGTAGATGAAACAAAAACATATTTAGTATTTCCAAAATGATCTGTTCAGACTATCAGTTAGATTTTCATTCTCTTTTCTACATACTGTGAATGATGTACTAATTTTCTAAAGACATTTACTGTTATTTCTTGTTTTTACTAATGAATAAGACCAATTTGCATAAAAATTTTAAATTTTCTTATTTTCAGAAAAGACTGTGATAAATGCAAATTCTCTATAGATTTTGCTACAAAATCAGAGCCTTTTTTTCATATTTCATATCATAATTTATATACTTGCCATATTAGAGTTAATTTGCTTTTTAAATCCTTTTACGTTTTAATATGTAAGTTAATAATGTTTCACAGAAGTTGCTCGTGAATAATTTATTTTGATTTTTACACTTAAACTACAGCTGCCTTCCTTCAGATAAAATAATTAGCACAATAATAAGTTTTATTTTTTGCGAACGCTGATATGAAGTAAAAATTACGTTTCTCTTTAAAAATTTAAGAATTTTTCTGCTAATTGTTTTGTGAACTAAGATGCATTTCATTACATACTATTTTAGGAAGTAAAGAATTTTCCACCATTATTCGAAAATTCCTTATTTTATTCACAAGACGATTTGTACGTACATCTGTAGTTAAAAATTTCTAAACATTTTTGCATTTTTACATCTTTTAATGTGATTTCTTGAATGCTATTTACAACTTCCTACTAAGAAATTTTTTGACTAAAATCTGAATAAATTTTTTTTACAAGGGGCATAAATTCGTATGCATCAATCTTTTTACACGGGGCAGATGTGATATCATTTAATGTTTTTTTTAAATGGCATGAAATCTGTAAAGTTATTTTTTATCCATAAAAATCCCAGTTAAAAATAAACTGATATGCGTAAAACGACTGATAATATTATATATTCCATATTTTACAGTCCTGTATAATTAAGGGTTTTATATCCAGGAAAAACAGCCCCTGACCTCCAATTTCTTCATCATCGGACTGTCCGTTTTGCTAACTTCCATGCGTCATAAAAGAAAAAGTTTAGGAACAAAATGCAAATTGTCAGAAAAAAGGCGGCATAGTTCGTAAACTGAGATATATTCCAAGAAATTTCTTCTACGTAAAATAATCTTCTAAAGCTTTGTTACATTTTTATTAAGTCTTTATAAAATCCCTCTATGGAATTCGTTTAAAACCTTTGAATATTTTTTTTTTGACTGGACTTCTTTAGATTATCCATATTTTTCGGTTTCTGGTGACGAACAATGCATATAATTACAGGGCTAATCGGGAATTCAGTAAAATTAAGGAAGATCTAATGACGATAATAAATGAATTCAAACAAGTTCACTTCTGTTTGAAGCATTTCTTCTACCATAAATTAAGTTTGTAAACGATTTCCCATGTGATATATATTTGATTATTGGTATTATTTTTTATTAATGCAATCGAACATTATCCTTTATTTGCATGTGTGAGTACTACGATATTCGCAAACAAGTATTCAGAGCATATCTTCTCAGATCTCCTGAATTGTACAATTCACTTCTCCATGTACATAGGAAACGCGGTGTTGGCAAACCCCTTATAGGAATGCTGGGGTAGCGTTCGCGAACAACACACATAAAGCCGTAAGCGCATGTGTCTCCAGAGGTGCTCACGAGCCTGGATGTTCGACAAGGCCTCTTCGCGGACCAATTAGAAGTTCTAAACATATCACTCGTTGTGAGTTTATCACGTTTGGTATTATGGTAGAGTTTAGTACAGTGTTTCCAAAGCTGACATCAATCTATCTCGTATGCATGATTATTCCCTCGCGCGAACAGTGCCTGAGGCAGCCTTGGACGAAAGATTGACGCTCCCGTACCTTTTCTACTACGGAAGGTACTGCGACATACTTTTTTTTATTTCATTCTGGTGCATACTTGAGTAGTAACTCGGGTTGTCATTTTGCGAGGTAATTTATTTTTTACATTTTCTTAACCTCCTTCACAGGTGTTATGAGGTCTACATTTTTACAGCGAATGGAGCTAATGCGATACCTTTTTCCTAAAAAAAAATTTATCAAGGAAACAAAATACCACAGATATGGATGATATAATATCAATGATTCATTTGATTCAATTATACATAAAAATTAGACTTGGAAATTTCAAAACTGGATTTTTTTCAAATTCCAGCTAAGGACACAAATCTAATACAAACTGTGTATCATTATTTTTTAAAAATAGAGTGGAACTCCTTTATAGAGAGCCCTGGTTTAACGAAAACCAGGCTGAGTGAGGAAATAATAAAATAATGCTTGTGTTTCAACATTAAACGTACAAAACTAAACTCGTTTTTTTACGATAAACCTCGGATTGAAGAAATAAAAATTCGATGAATCGTTGGATGATTTCCTTCGATTTCTTTCATCAGTTCTTTACAGTCAAACTTGCTTATAGCGAGACCTTGGTAAAGAAAAACCAGGGCTTAGGAAATTATAATATTATGGTTGGATTATAGTTAAACAAACGGAGCTACTCGTCTATTATGAGCAAAATTCTGAATATTTTAGCTAGAAAGATTTTGTTGAATGGTTGTAGTTTTAGCTGACTTTTTTGATGAATTCATAAATCAGAAAATTTTATTCTACCAGCGAAAAGTCGGAAAAGAATCATCAATAGATTTTTTTTTAATATGCGTTTAATTTTCTTTGAAAGGGAATATTAATAGTTGCTTATTGTTTAGTCTTCTAGTCGATTGTCTGCATTTGTAGTACTTTTTAAATTGTAGTGTGCATTGTTTTTGGTTGTAAAAAAAGGCACTACAAAGTTTTTTATATAATTTTTTAATTGTTTTATTTAAATGAAGGGTGCAAATGACGATATTTAGGTGATTACAATAAAATGCAAAGTAATTTAATTTTTCCTGTGCCAGATAAAATATAAAAAATAAACATTTTTGACTCATGATTTTAAATTTAGTTTATGTGAGCATACTAATCTAAAGAGCTCAGTTTTTTAATTACTGGAGCTAGAAACGATAGCTAGAAGACAACAACAACAACAACAACAACAAAAAGTACGTAGCAAATAAACCAAATTATTTTTTCCGAAGCCAAATGAAAAATGAAGAGTAAGCACTTTTCAGTCATATTTTTTGCCAGGTTTTAACGAGCATTCGGATTTAAAGACCAAAATTATTGATTCCTTCGAGCTCGTAATAAGCGAATTTGACTGTGCCAGGAAAAAACAGAAATTTAATGTATAAATTGTTCCATTCAAACCAAACATATTGAAAGTATAAATATTCTAAAATGCCATCAAAGGATAATTTTGGAGACATGATACACCATTTATGAATTAAAGTGAAACAAAAATATGTTAAATTTGTGTTCACGTTATCTGTGCAGCAATTTCAATAGTTTTAGAAAAATTGTTGAATCATCCACAACAAAAGTTTTCTAAAATTATATAACGCTTTGATGTTTTGCTAACAGTCTGTGATTTTGTAACTGCTCTAGACGTGTTTCACTGAGTGTTTTATTTTATTGTAGAAGTCTCATTTTTAATTATGTCAGCCTTAGAATATACAGTGGTGTTTGTGTCACAGATGGTAGACCAACAATGTACACATGCTGTTGGAAACACTGAAATTAAATGCGAAGGAATGTCTACAGGGGCGCCGTTAAGAAATACTTAGCGGTGTAAATTAGGCTGGATGTGGAACCTGCAGTCAAGAATGGATACATCACTTTGTGGAAGATCCCGTGCTAGAGACTGATAAACTTCATCGGAGCAACGGTGTTGAAGAAACGGAAGCAATTGTGCGGAAAAGTCGATTTTGCCATGGGACAGATTTTGAATGGCATTTGTTAAAGAGGATAGTTAAATGATATATACAAAATATACATAGTAGAAAAAAAAATAAGAATGTTTGGATTTTGTATAAAAAGAATATGAGAAGTGAGGGCATGTATATTATCAGAGTGAAAAGAATAGCAGATATTCCAACCAATTTTTGTTCCACTTTTAATAGTCTCATTTACTGTTTTTTAATAAGTTAAATATTTTTACTCGTATACAGTGCACATTACTCTTTGTTCCTAGTAATAAATAATATCTACCCTTTATACTTCATAATTACAAGCTAAAGTTAGTGAAATGTTTTTATCATGATTTCAATCAACACTAAGTTATTTTGTGCCATATAAAATATTACATTTTGACCAACATTTTACACAATAGATCTTATTTTTAAAGAACAAATATACCCTGACACACATACACATTAAATTATTTTACATTCCACTGATTTTCTACTTTTTGTGTTTCTGAAAATGAACACCTTAGAGTAAAATGTTGTGTACATGCATGTATATATTATATCTAAAATCACAAACTGTAGAATATGCATTACAATTATTGTATAGAGTCTACACAGAATTTCCAACTCAGAGGGAAAAAAAATATTGGATGGAAAAGATTTGTTGTTATTATCCCAGATATCTTTATTTATCTCAAATATTAGTGTAATGAGCTTTGAAAAATTTAAAAAGTATATGACGATTCTGTTGTGCGTTTCATGTACAAAAAAAGGTTACATTAGATATAATAAAGTATATCCGTCAGAGATTGTTCTATATTTGAGGAATTTTTCCTTAATATGATTCGACACCTGCATTTTTTAAAATTCATAAATTAAAAATTAACCTGAAGGATGAAAATATGATTTTACTGCATTCTAAACATTTCAGTATTTGTTAAAAAGGATATAGACCGATAAATTTAGGTAAATGCAAGTTGTGAAATAAATTGTACATACGGCTTTTAAAGAATTTATAATTTCCAGGATATAAAAGTAAAGCCTGTGAAAGGCCGCGTGTTACGATGTTCAAAGATATACGCGGAATATCGAATTAGTGTTGCAGTTACTATAGATTTTTTCGAGTTGAATTTTGTTAACACGAAATGTACTTTCTTTCTACTCTTGTTTCATCTTAAACAAATTATACTGTTTTATATTGCTAGAGAAAGGTTTTTAAAGAGTATCAAGGACTGGAGGACTAATTTTTCGAATGGGGACTTTTCTTACTGTATTTTATATTAGCTTGAGAATGTTTTCTGGATAGAATTGATAAGTCATGCGTAGATAAAATGCAGCTTTTACCATACATCTACAGAAAATCCTTTTTTTCGTATGTGTATATATATATATAAATAACTGCATCTTGTTTTCATTTTATTTGAAAACCAATTTTACTGACTTCAATGAGTTAGTTTCTAGTATTTTAAAAGTTAGGAGTTGCATCAGACTGCAACGTTGTTTGTTTTCATGAGGGCAATTCTGCATTAATGAGAACGATTGAATCATGCATTATGAAAAATATATTTGGTTTGTCGACAGATTAACATCTTTGATAGAAATAATAATTACAGGTATGGTAATCACGGCTGTATTATTCAGCGAATATGCTGACCATGTTAACTCATTTGATATTCAGCCGACAATAACTTACAAAGGATCGCTAAGAATCAACAGTGTACGGGTGGTAAATATACTGAAACATGCATTATTCGTTTCTGCAAAGTAGGTTTTTCAACGTAGAGCACACATATATGTAAACGTGTCTGTAAGTGCTAATTAAACTTATTCATTAAATTGTAACATTGATAGATCCTAACTCTCAAGATAAACTAACTCACCAGCTTAACCAGTAGACATGGACTTAAGTTTCAGCCTCATAAAGGGCGTTCCAGAATGGTATAACTGTTGGAAAGTACACTGGCCGACAAAACTCTAAATAGCGATACTTATCAATTTTTTTTTCTGTTGACAGACAATATCTATTAAATGTGCCCACAACGAAAGAACCAAGAATCTTATACGATTTTCTGTTGAAAATTTTACTAAAATACTAATAAAATTTTACTTTGTTTCGAAGTAAAAGCTTTTCAATACAACTTTGTCAATGAACTGAAAAGAAAAGTTAAAATTGATGTCAATGAACTTCTGATATTATTTCCAAATTGAAAAAATTTGCATAACTCTCTCACTATTATGATTGACGAATGAATTTGTTTAGACTGTTTGTTATCCAATAACTAAGTGTTCTTATGAGTAAAAACTTTATACTTAGTTTATTTTTCAGTATGGAAAAATAACCTTATAAGTTGTTTTAGTGATAGCCATTGGAGCTTAAAGGGAATACGAAAAGTCCTAATTTTAAGGTAGAAAATAATTATTAATAATGTTAAATGGTAATTTATTGATCAAATCAAATGCATGAGAGCATGATTCAACTGACTCGTTTGACAGGATTAACTCCAAATGATGATCCTCAAAAGCTTCGTAATTTAGGATTTTCTGTGGATATTGAAAATTTAGAGAAAAATACCTGCACCGCACTCGGTTAACATTTCACTCTAGATTCAGAATACTTTACTGGTGAAAACTCTTTAAACATGTGGATTCTCGTTGTCATACTTTTGTCATCTGCCTGAGTGCCAAACTGCGGAAATATCAGCCAACGCCATCTCAGGGTCTACATGATTCTCACAGCCACAAAAGGTTATAACTTCGCTCTTCGATGGGTAAAATAGTCAAAGACGCACAGCTTACTTACAACTCAAAAATAACATTAAATAATCAAAGTTTTTAAATACCTACTTCCTTACATATACATATTCTGTTTTCCCAGAATCTTCTCCGAATAAAGAATTTTGAAATTTTACTACCATCGAGCATTAAAATCGAAGAGGCTGGCAGGCAAACCTTATGAGAATTGAAAATGCTTCATCATCCGTTCCGCTACTCGTGTAGACGAAATAAATGTCAAGCAAAAATAGGCTTAATGTGTTGCTCGTACTCATTTTGGTTGCGGAACATACTATGAATATTAGTAATGAAACTCGTTGAGCAGGTATGTTTCTTTCCTGTTTCTGGGAGACGTTGGACAAACGTTATTGTATATCAAACAACGTGGAACTTTGAATATTTCTAAATTCCCTGTCTACGATATCAGCCTGAATATCTAGAACAGGATGAGAAATAACTGAAAACTGTTCTACGTAACTGCACCTGTAATAGACTGAAAGTACGACAGCAGAAAAGACCAATGTCATAAACTTAAGAAATATCTTTCACTGTTAAGCAATTAAGCAAATATGGTTATATATGGTTATCATAATTCATAACCTTTGACTGAAGAATACAAAATCAAAATCAAAATTCAAGCTTTAAAACAGAATTTCAGTTTGTTATCTGAGTTTTCTTTACGACGTTAAAAAATAAAAAAAATTTCATCTGCTTTTGAAAACATATAATAAAGGACTGTTTCGATTTGATCATTTAAGTTTTTTCAATAAATATTCTGCTATTATGATACTTTGCAGTAAATTCAATAAAATGAATTTTGATCAGTATCATAGCAAAAGGAGAGTTGCATATAATATCTGTTGATAAAATTTATATGCCTTGAGTTAAACATTTAACTATTTCTTTAAAATTAGCACCCGAATAATGTCCATTCAGGTATTGGTCAAGAACTAAAAACTTTGAAACTGGTGACAAACATTATACTGAATACGAGTACAATAAATCTAACATGCACTGAAAAAATGAAAGTTATTGTCTGAAATAAGATCATTTTGTAAAAAACCTCCATTTATGAGTTTCATCGAATAGTTCAACAACCTATTAGTATTGAATTTTTTTTCTGCAAAGAAATTTTATTATGATTTATTCACCATAAAATACTAAAATGTTCATTATGAAATATCTAAAAAGTTTAGTCTGTGCTCAGTTTTGAAAATCATGAACTTTTGGCTTTTAAATTTGGTTCAATTAAATATTTTTTGTAATTGTAAATATTGTTTAGATAAAAAAATCATTTTTATTGCGAAAGAGCTCAATCAGTAATTAGTTTTTTCAAACAGTAAGAGATTTTTTCTTGAATTGAATATTAAACTGTATATAATTTAATGTATATTTGTGTTTTTTTTTAGAAGAGTTCTGTACAGAATACTTCTTCAAAAAAATATTATTGCATATTTTTATATTTTTCTTGACATATCAGAATTACCATTACTTTTGAATCCATTTAATCTTGTGAAATCTATTTAATTAGTTACAATTTAAATTCAAACTAGTTTTGAATATATTTATTGGATATTCCCCGTTATATATTTGGAAATATTAAGTAATATTTAATATGAAATGCAATTCAAAACATTTGTTAAATAGCTTATTTAAAAATGAGAGACATTGTATTATAAAAACTGATAAATTATAGATTGTTAAGTTTCGATGTGCTGAGAAAAATAAAGCCAAATGATTAGTTGTTATTTTTTTACTTTTTCTTTGTGTTGATAACATGTTGGTGTTCATAATATAAAAACATGTGTTCATAAATTATTTGTCTGTTTTCATTTTTATGTCAGTTTATGTTAAGTTGTTTGTATTCGAAGAGTACTCTTAAAATATGTTTAAAAAGGTTTCGCATATAATAAATAGTACATTATGGTTTTGAGTAATAATATGTGGATATTACTGCACCGAATATATCAGAGAAGAGATGGCCAATGCAGTTTTTGAAATTCAGGTTCTGTTTTTTCTAACCACAGAAAATATTCCCGGAGAAGTTATTTAATCAGTAGCATTAATATGTGATTCTCATTCGTAACTATCTGAAATAGCGATAATATTCACTACCATATAACAATTACAAATTTTTTTAGTTTCGTTACGCGTTTCAGCATAGTTTAACAGTTTTGTAGTTTATGTATGTCTTCCAAACTGTGAACTCAGTTTGGAAGATATAGAATTAATCAAAATGTATACGTTGTACGAAATGAATTCGAGTTTGAAACTAAGGCATTTTCTTTTCAAAATTAAAGAAGGAAACTCGATTAAAATATAAAAAACGAAATCAGAACAAAAAATAATGAAAGACTACTGTAGACATATACTTCATACACTTCATACATACACTCCATACACTTCATACATACACTTCATACCAGATTACATTATGGCATACTTAAAAGAAATCCTTTGAGCAAGACATTCAAATAAGAAGCAGTTCAATTTTCTCTAAATTTTTTATAGCTGCAAAAAAATATTAAAAAATTGACATTAAAATTCAGTTGCAGTCCCAGAAAGTGGTTTTATTATAAAACTGTGAACTCAGTTTGGAAGATATAGAATTAATCAAAATGTATACGTTGTACGAAATGAATTCGAGTTTGAAGCTAAGGCATTTTCTTTTCAAAATTAATGAAGGAAACTCTGATTAAAATATAAAAAACGAAATCAGAACAAAAAATAATGAAAGACTACTGTAGACATAAAGGGAATTTAAATACAAAAACTACAGCAATCGCACCAAAAAATTGTTGATGAAAAAGTAGAACAATACAATTTTATTTAATATAAAAAATGAAAACAGATATTTCTTAATGCCGTGCGTAATGTATACGTTTTAAAAGAATATTTGACCTTAAAATCTTATAACACTATTTCCGATTCTTTGAGACGCAATTCATGAAAAGACATGAAGTATTTCAACATTGCGAAGTAAATCACAATGAAATGGAAAAACAATGCTTAGACGACTGTTTACTCATTCACGTGACAAGTTTAAAATGGAGATATTTCAAGGTCCTAAATCTTGTCTTTATTAGGAGCATTTTACATATAAGTACCACCCTTCTAAGATTAGATTTTCCACCAAGAAATTCAGTCTTTAAATCAGATCTGTCGCATGCGAGTGTGTAAGAAAATCTGATTAATATTTTTACAGAAACGAAAGTTTGAGAAGTAAATGATATTCATAAGGGATGTTTCTTTTTCTATTTATTTCCAAAATTTTATCTCTCCCGGACAGAAATTTAATCTTTTATCTTTTATCTCAGTATTAGTTTCTTTGTGCTATATTCAATTATGTACCCAGATACATTCGTTATCAAGAATATTTTTGATAACACAGTTTCTGTTCGACATATGATGCAATCCCACTGCTGTTGATTAAAAAATAACAGAATAAAGCGTCAGAATCTTTATCAATAACCTTAAAGTTAATCTGCAAGATTCATTTTATGCATTTATACCGCTCAAAATAATGAACTATTCGATTTAGAGCACTAAAAAACAAAAAACAAAGCACACCATGATACATTTCTATTGTATATAATCTGTTAAAATAAGGTGATAGCGACCGAGATGAGAGGTTCGTTTTTTAATGTTTAAAAAACAGAAAATTAGATATAAGTTTATGTATAGACTATAACTGATGCTTAACGTACTCCTGAAACTTCTTTTATTTGACACCGCTGCAACTGAAGTTCTAATAAAATGTAAAGTAACCAAAATTATGACAATTCTGAGATGTTTAATTTATCATTTTACGGTTTTCCATTTCCATACTCTAAAAGATTCATGTGAATAGAACTAGACATATAAATCAGCATTAAAATGATCTTATGTATTTATTCGTCTTCAGAAGTTTTTTAGAGTTATAAAGTGATTGCAGTAAGAAAGGATGTCTCGATATGCTGTAGAACAAATTATTCAGCGATTTCAATTCCTGTAAACTATTTCCTTACGTAAAGACATGGTACCTCATTTCGTAATTTTCTATCACTTGTCAGGGATTTAAATTATTTACACAACGTTACAGATATTTATAGATATATAGGACAAGATGGGCAACTTCATCTGTCTGGACTTAGATTTATTTAAACTCCATTTTTCTTCGATACAAAACAATGTGCAATCCTCATGCAGATAGATCAGGACAGCTAAACCTTATAGCAAAGCAATCGATACATACCAAATTATTTAATGGAACATGTAGGAAGACTTTAAGCCTCGGAGATGTTATATGGGTGTAAACTGGATGTACAGTCTTTCCTATCTTACGAAAGGATTAATGATTTTTTTTTTTTTAAATTGGCCATCTCTTCTTCAACCTGACAACGTTGTGTTCACGGTTCAGGGGTTTGGATCTCGCGGTTGAGCTTAATGAGAGAAGTAACGGAGCCTGCACAGAGGTGCTCGCAAAGTTATGTATTCTTTGTTGCCTTGCACCGCGAGACTGGCCAGTGTCATCAAGTGTTCTGAGAATCCAGCTATTGGTTTGTTCAAGTGACTTGTCGTTTACATATCATTTAAAAAATATAAAAAGAGAAACCGCAAGCTTGTGATACGAATTTCAAGGACATCTTGGCAAGAACTGAAAACACTTTGTTATTCCTAGTTAGGTATTCCTGTTAGATTGCAACTATTGAGTTTTCAAGATGTTTACCATCAGTTGCGTGAGTTTTAAAGTGTGTTGTTCTCTCTAGAGATATTTATAACTCGATTCATCCCTCTGTACGGGATTTATGTTTGTATGGATGCATGTTGTTATTTAAAAAAACAGTTTGGTTTGATAGAAATCAAGAATACCCCCTGAGATCATCACGTGATCCATGTTTATTTATTGATTGTGTGAAGATTGTGAACTGAATTCATTGAATAGAATCTCAATTATTTGTAGTATGTTCTATTGTTCTTGATGACCTCACAAATTTTAATTTCTATTTACCTAAACTGTGGTGACTATGAAACTGTAGATAAATATATATGTTGCTTAGATTGAAGCACACTATTGGCTGGATCTTTTCGAAAGGAAAGTAAATGCGCCTCAAAAAACATTTGAAAGTATTTGAAACGTTCATATTGTTTTAATGACTCGAATAAGTTTATCTTCATTGTTGATTTTGTTAGTTTGAATGTATGGAATGAAAATTTCTAAAACTTCTAATCCTATGGAATAAAAAATTCTAAAATTTCAGTTCTTTTGAATGTCTATGTTTATTACTCTATAACTTCATTTTCAAACGAGAAACGAAATACATTAGATAAAATTTTATCACTACTTTCGGATAAATTTTTGCCTCTAAGTTTGAACTAATTGTAATTCATTTAATGGAATTATACAGGACTTCAATGGAATTAACATTTGAGAATTCCAAACAAACATTACATTAATTTTTATCATTACTTTCGGATAAAGTTTTGCCTCTAAATTTTAACTAATTGCAATTCATTGAATGGGATTATTCAGGACTTCAATATAATTAACATCCGAGAATGCATTACTTCTTCATTATAAATACAGTCCATTAGATTGGTGGGGATTCATTAGTTATCAAAGTAAAAATATGCTATAAAGTTGCTTAAAATTTATCACTAGAGCGTTTTATATTTTTCTGAATTCAAACAACTGAATAAGCTACATCTTTCAGGAATTTCTATCTGTGAGAAAAATTTAGATATATACTTTTCACTTACACAGCCTTCTGTAATTCATAGATCGAAAACTTTTCTAAATCAATCTTAGGGTTTATACAGGAGGAAACTGAATGTAGGTTCAAGTAATTAAGAATTCTACATTTGTTATCATCTTTTCAAGATTTGTAATCCAAGTGAGAAAAGTTAGCTAAATATCTTGAAATTATTAATTCCTCTTGCAATCCTCGATGGACTTAATAAAATAAATTTTGTATTTATTTATTATTTAAAACTAAAATACTATTTTCTACTGTAACACTTTACACACTGTTTTGATGTTGATTTAACTATTATACCATTTAAAGTCTTTATGAGAATTTAATTTAAACTCACTTACAAAAGTTAAGCACGGAGCTGTAAAATGCAAAAAAATGGACAAGTACTGCTTTGATTGACATGAAATGCTGCAAGCAAATAGCTCTATGTTTATTCATGAAACAAAACAAAGAATTACATACAGAGATAAAAAAAAGTATTGAATTTTCATAAATTATAATACGACGTCATATTTGCGTCATTAACAAAATGATGTTTAAATACAAAACAAACAAGAAAAACCGACATTAATAGGGTATGTGAGCACTCCCCACCTTTATACAAAGTGTACAGCGTGTTATCATGATTGTTAAAAGGTGATCAACCACCACAGAGTCCAGTAATCGTCATTCCTCCTGTAGGGCAATTTCTAAATCTCTGAGAGTGCTGGAGGTGGGAAACGTCTACATACAGTACGGCCGAGGGCATCCCAAAGATTTTCAATTGGATTAAGGTCCAGCGAATAAGCCCGCCACTCCATACGTGCAATCTCCTCACTCTCCAAAAAGGCGTCAACGATGGCAGCTCTATGGGGACGGGCATTATCGTCAATTAAAACGAAAGAAGGACCAACTGCTGCAGCGTATAGTTTCACAGTGGGGTCTAGGACTTCATCTCGATACCGTACAGCCGCCACCGAACCTCGCCTGTAGATGTGCAGGTCGGTGCGATATCCCAATGAAATCCCTGCCCAGACCATGATGCTTCCACCGCGGAATGCATGATATTTGGTAATGTTCTCTGGCCGATTGCGTGTGCCTTGTTCCCTCCACACCCTTACACGCTTATCATCGGGTTGTAGGGCAGATCTGTACTCATCTATGAACATAACTTTGCCCCAATCAGACACAGTCCAATTCACATGCTGGTGGCACCACTTTTATCGTGCCCCTCGGGATTGGACGGATAAAGGAACACAAACTCGTGGTACCCGGGCGTACAGACCATTCATGTGTAGCCTTCGACGAACAGTAGTGGCAGATATCGTCTTACCAATGGCCACTGCAACCATAGATATCACACGTGGGGAGGTCGATCTTCAATTCCGCTGGGCTACAACAGCAATATATCGATCTTCCGAGGGGTCGTAACCCTTGGACGACCGGCTACAGGTCTTTAGACAAATGTTTGGCTGGTTTGGAATTGTTTCCATAATCGTGAAATGACGGAATGATAAACGTCGAAGGAAAGCGCAACATCTGTGATAGACTGTCCTGCTTCAATGCGTCCGACAGCCCGACAGCGCTCAGAATCTTCCATTCGTCTTCCGGAAGCCATAGAAACACGTCTAACTTGAAAACAAATCGCATAAATGTTTTGAACACATTTCGCCAGCAATTACCTGCAACTCCTGTAACCCTTCACAATGGCGGCTTCTTATACGGCTGCCTGTTTTGCATATTTCTCGACGCGAAACCGTGATTGGCTGTTACCTAACATATTTGCATACTTCCTTCTACCTTTGCAGCAAATTTCAGCTTCTTTAATTCAGATTGGTTTACGGAAATTAACATTTTCCTCTCCGTGCTTAACTTTTGGAAGTGAGTGTAATTAAAATAATAAGTATTTTAGGGAATATTGCAGTTTTGATGATATAATAGATTTCCATAATCACAAAAAATGTATAACCATGTTGACTGAATATATCACTTTATGTATATTCAATGATAATATTATCTGTTTTTACTCTTAACACTATACATGAATTTTTTTTTGGGCTCTTGGTTTTAATTTTTTTAACTTTAATTTAACGTAATGCACTAAACCTAGATCAAAAGCACTACCAAGATCTAAAATCAAAAGTCAATAAACCAAGTTACGTAACTTTTAATTTAACGCAATGCACTAAACCAAGATCTAAATTCAAAAGTCTGTTAAGTAAATATTGGTTTCATTATTAACACGTATATCTTTCATAAAAAAATGAATTAAAAAAATTTTTTGAAGGTATACAGAAAGAAAAATTTAAAATCATGTGACTGAATATATATCAATACGCGCATACAGAAACTATAATGATTATTATCATTACTTGCAAAACTATGCATGCAATCTAGTTTTATCTTTCTGGTTTACTTTTTTTCTGCATTTGCATTTTACTTAATTCACTGAAAAAATTAAATTTCTATAAAGTAACTATTTTTGTTATTAGCACACTTACTGCCTGTTAAATTTCTGAAAAAGAATATAAATATACGGGGCAAAATTGCAATTTTAATGAAATCATTTTCGCAATGAAACAAAGTATAATCCTTTTGACTGAACAATTCACACACATTGAAACAATAACTATGCTTTTATTTCAAAACTACATACATCTTTTATCTCCCGGGCTTAAATTATTGCATTCGTGTGTTATATAATATACCAAACTAAAATCAAAAGTTTAATGCCTGTATTATATTTCACATGAATCAGTGTTTACATTTTTGTTTACTATCTTATTTTTTATAATTTATTTTATTGAAATATTACTACATTTTTGACTAAAAATATTTATAAATATCACTTTAAGAATTCAAGAAAAATTTAGATGTTAATCACAATGATCAGGCCATCACAATGATTGGTATTGGTTAATCATAATGATCAAGCAGTAATATTTTGAAGATGTTATATGCCTACGATTTGTTATTGCTACATTTTTGACGGAAAATATTTATAAATATCACTTTAAGGGGATGGTGGACCTTTCAAAACGATTTTTGAAATTTTTACCACAGAGATATGAAATTTTGTATATATATTCATTAAAGTATAAAAATATTAAACACCTTATAAAATTTTATAAATATTTTTTTAAAAATATTTTATAATTAAAAAATTTAAATTAAATTACCCTTCTTTAAAATGCTCCTTGCGACTCAATTTTAAACTTTTCCCCTTAATTTTGCATTTATATTGCTTATAAATACTTTCTGAACAAAGTTATGTATTTTTTTGTACTTTCGTTGATTAGTTAATTTTTAGAAAATATTTTTATGCTTGTACTCTGAATTTTCGCGAAATTTTTGTACTTTTCTACACTAAAGTTAAACTTTTATAACCTAAATGACCTCGAATCCTAAAATGCATACATAACTTTATTTTGATGTATTACAGGAATCTTTATTATAAATTTCATAAAATTTCGTCAAAAATTATGATGCGAGGAGCATTTTAAAGACTTGCAAATCTGGAAATTTCTGATTTTGAGAAAAAGTCATTTAAAAGATAATTTTTTATCTACCACTCACTTACCACTCTAAAGCCTCACTTACTACTCTAAAGATACTTACTACTCTAAAGCCACCGATTTTTCATTTTTCTTTTCACTACACATTTTAAATGCATTTCATTCCAATATATACATGTTTTTAAAATATTAATACACCCCCAAAAAAATTCCAATTTTTGCTCGATTTTTGGTAATTTGAAAGTCCACCATCCCCTTAAGCGTTCAAGAAAAAATTAGATGTTAATCACAATGACCAGGCCATCACAATGATTGATATCGGTTAATCATACTGATTAGGCAGTAATATTTTAAAGATGTTATATACCTACGATCTGTTATTACTATATTTTTGACAGAAAATATTTATAAATATCTCTTTAAACGTTCAAGAAAAATTTAGATGTTAATCACAATGATCAGGCCATCACAATGCTTGATATCGGTTAATCTTAATGATTAGGCAACAATATTTTTAAGATATTATAAGCCTACGGTTTGTTTTATTCTCCATTTTTTTGGCATTTTCTACCCCACCTCACACTCACCGCCAAAAAAAAGAAAAAAAATCTGCTCTATTATAGACGTTGTTGAAACACACAATGTGTCCGCATATATGATAAACTATAATGGTGACGTTTAACAGCATCGTATTATATGCTTAAAATACTTAAACGATTTTTCTTTAAATTTCAAAGGATCTTACTTTAATGTTTAAACGTAAAATAACATCCACATGGTATGAGACAGATATTTATTTACGAAATTATCAAATTAAACAAAACAATTGCTACAATTTATGCGATTCCGTTATGCTAAACAATATCTTGTCTGTAACAAAGGAAAGTTTCCTCTCATATAAAACATTTTAGCGGGAAAGCAGCAATCAATAATAAATTTCTTCTAGTCTTCAGCAAAAATCTTCCTTTATTTTGTGGAGACATGCCTAGTGAAAAATAAATAAGGCATTTAAACTGATGTAAATTGTTATAAAACATAAATTTTTAAGGGGACTCACTACCCTTAAATCTTTAAAACATTCGATTTAAGAAAAATATATATATATGTTAATTCCTGATCATTTCTGAACAAAATAAAGCAAACCGAATGAAAATATTCCGCTTAGTTCCGGAGATATTGATATTCTAAATATTTAATTACTGATCAAGTTTATGGTAAGAAAAATTTTAAACTCATTTTTCTCAAAATGTAATTATGCATCATTACGCAACTGATATCTCAAAAACTATGAAACATAATTCCATGAAATTTTTATCACTGCATAATCATGTTATTTTATTGCGTCTGAACTAGAATTATTGCAATCGCTGTAAATTTTGTTATTTTTTCAGGGGTAAATTAATGCAAAATATTAAGGAAATTTTAAGTATATTTTGAGCAGTTTTAAAAAAGTTTAAAAAATATTTTAATGTTGAATGTTTTATGTTCAATTGCATTTTGAATTATCTATTTTAAATATAAAACAGGAATTATACATTTAAGTGAAAAATAAATTTCATAGTTCTGCACGCAAGCCAGTATACAATAAAAATGCAATTAAAAAACAAGGTATATCTAAAGCATTTAAAAAAAAATTATTTAAAATTATTTTGAGAGTTGAAAATTTGTATATTAAAATAAATATATCAATTTATCATTTACATAAAATTTGGAAAAATTGGGAGTAAATTGAAATAGTTACAAAGAGTCAAAAAGTATGAAAATATGCCTTATTTCCTCGACTTATGAGTCGTGAGTCCCCTTAAACACTTTACATTTAAGTAATTTTATGGAATTAGAAACACCCTGCTACTTAAAATGTCTCGTAAAATTTTAGGTATCCTACTTCTATCGAAACTAGCTGAAAACCCGCGCTTCGCTACGGAGTACATTGAAATTAAATACAACGGTCAATGTATGGAATTAATCTTAAAAAAAATATATATATATATTTATAATAAATACGACGATCAATGTATACAATTGATGTAAAAAAAACATATTTATAAAAAAATCGTAAGGGATATTTTTATAGACAAAATAAAGTCCGATCGTCTGCCGCATTAGCAAGAAAAAAAAAATATTTTTTGTCTATTTAGTTTTTATGCACGTGACGATAAATTTATTTAAAGTACCAGAAAAAGAAGTCACGTGATCAGCATTTAATAAATTAAATTCTAAAAATTAATCTTTAAAAATTTACCAAAAATCAGGAAATGAAGGTAAAGATTCGAAAAAGATTTCATTTTAAAGGAATTTTTATGATCTTTCTCGTGATATAAATTTTATAACCCTCAAATTATTATTTTAAATGTAAACTTAAAAAAAGTAAAAAAAACAGCTTAAAAATTTAATTTAAAAAAATCAAAGAAGAATTTTTAAAAAATCTTTCTTAGTGCACCCCTACACCATTAGAAAAATCGCCATGCAAAATTTCAGCCCTTTAGGTCCAGCGGTTTGGTCTGTGCGTTGTATGTCAGTCAGTGAATGAATGAGTCAGTTACGGAACTGTTTTATATATATAGATAACTAGCTGAAAACCCGCACTTCGCTAAGGAGTAAATTCAAAGTAAAAACATCGGTGAATGTATGCAATTAATGCCAATATATATATAATAAATACGACGATCAATGTATATAATTGATGTAAAATATATATATATTTATAAAAAAATCGTAAGGGATATTTTTATAGACAAAATAATGTAGAAGAAGATATTCAAATTAAATCTAATATAAAGAATACTAAAGAATATAGTACAGTTAATATAGTACAGTTTCTAGAACATTTCTTTTACTGTATTTTAATATTTTTTTGGATAATGTCCAATCGTCTGCCGCATTAGCAAGAGAAAAAAATTATTTTTTGTCTATTTAGTTTTTATGCACGTGACGATAAATTTATTTAAAGTACCAGAAAAAGAAGTCACGTGATCAGCATTTAATAAATTAAATTCTAAAAATTAATCTTTAAAAATTCACCAAAAATCAGGAAATGGAGGTAAAGATTCGAAAAAGATTTCATTTTAAAGGAATTTTTATGATCCTTCTCGTGATATAAATTTTATAACCCTCAAATTATTATTTTAAATGCAAACTTAAAAAAAGTAAAAAAAACAGCTTAAAAATTTAATTTAAAAAAATCTAAGAAGAATTTTTGAAAAATCTTTCTTAGTGCACCCCTACACTATTAGAAGAATCGCCATGCAAAATTTCAGCCCTTTAGGTCCAGCGGTTTGGTCTGTGCGTTGTATGTCAGTCAGTCAGTGAATGAATGAATGAATGAATGAATGAGTCAGTTACGGAACTGTTTTATATATATAGATAACAATACCAGTTATTTTTACGCCAGTGAACAAATGTGACTGTCTCTATCGACAATTAAGAAATGCGACAATTTAGAAATACTTTGACATAAATTGGTAGATAAACAAAATTTTCAAGATAAACTTAGTGTGATCCACTTAAAGTCAGATATCTACTGTCAGTTCAACTAGGAAGTGAAATTTATGTTCTTATTCTCGTGCAAATGGGATACAGAAGAAAACGAAACAAGCTAATGGGCTTGTTGGCCCATTTTTTCTTCAATATTTAAAAAAAAAAATTATGAAAATTTTAATTTTATTTTTTAGTTTGTACAATCAGCACATCTTAAAGCATAACCACGTATGAGAAAATTTGAAAAATATTAATTAATAGTTTCTATATGAAGCTCAGGAGAGCCAGTGACTTGTTGGCCCAGGACATCAAGTCACTGGGCCTCTAAGTTGATTTCATTTTCGGATTACTAACGGAAATGAAAAAAACATATAAAATATCAAATGTAATTTTAATATGATATATAAAAGACACAAAGGATAAGAAAAGATATTTTGTCCAACTTAACTACTGCCTTCATCGATCTTTCTCACCATCACAATGAATGCAAACATAAAATATCGGGTACCCAGTGACACATGATTCATGTGCCCAATGATTGCACCTGGTACATTGAATCCAGTCTTATCCTGATTTATTGACAATTTTATTAACTTTTAGAGGCTTATGAATGTAGAAAAAAATTGGACTGCGGGGCGTCTTGGGCCACTGGGCCAACATACCCTGGATTAAATGGGCCAACTTGCCCCATATCGCCATTTTGGCTTTTGATCGTTGTATCAAATATTCCGTTAATATTTTTTTCAAATCAGTAGGTAGAAAATTAGCTCTGAACAACGATATTTTAGATTGATATTCACGTAAGTGAAACTTTAATGTAGAAACAAATCAGAAGCGATTATTTATAAGGGAAAAAATAACTCCCTTCAGTTAAAATTTGAAAATTTGAAGTGGCTTTCGTTTGATTGCTTCTTCGCTGTTGACACTGTCATGGGTGAAAGAAAACGGGCTAAGACACACGTCGCTTAGCTAGTAACGCAATCTACCGGATAGTTTGAAAAATATCGCAGTTTGGCCAACATGCCCCGGTCTAACCTACATATTTATAGAACACTACAATTTTAAAACCATTGAGAATTTATATAATTACATGTTAAGATACTAGTATATACATATTTATTGTATTAAGTCATACATTACCAGATACAGGGAAAAGTTATTTTGATCGGCCTGAAATAAAAAATATAAATGCAGTGAAAAAAGTCTTCCATAATAACCAGATATTTGAAATAGGAATGATTTGAATAAAATACATTTGTTTCTAACACTGAATCATCTAGCATACAATGAATTTTGTCTTTCAAATGTTTTCAAAATGTTTCAAAAATATAATTGCCGCTGTGATACCTTGACTCAATAGAAACTTAGGAGCAACAATTGTATAGACCTTATTTATAAAGTGATTGCGATATTTCTTATCGTCCTATTACAGTTAATACCTTTAAATACCCAGTATATTCTGTTGTTAGCGTGTAGGGAATGCTAAAAATTTAACTCACTAATATTGATTTAATTCATAGTTGCTGTTATTAAAAAGTTAATATCATGCAACTCTTTGTTTAGTTATAGTAAGTACATAATCTATAATTCAAACATTGAAAGGGATTGAAGCAGCCTTGTGGTAGCGCGCTGGCTTTCGTTGCTGGGCGTGCTCGGATCGAATCCCGACACGCGACATTAAATACCTCCGTGTCTAGGCCGTATATGGGAATGTTAAATCTGTCGACCGGAAAGTCCCTCTATGATGTCAGAGAGGGTGGGAATGGGTACGATTCCCCCAGATGTCATCCCTGGGAGTGCTTGGTTAAAATTGAGGTGGAACCTGGCTAACTCGGACTCTGACCCTTGTGGTGCCATTATAAAACCGGAGCCGTATCCCTCTGCCCGGTAGCCTATATGGGTCTGGTCTGGAATAGATTCCGGTGAGAAGACATTAGAAATAACAACAACAACAACAAACATGGAAAATTATTATTATAATGCTTTGCCTTATACACTAATACTGGCTTTCCTTTCTGCAGGGTGTTTCAATTGTATAAACATTTTCCAGCATATCGATTGATCTGCACCAAATAATATGTAGTGTACTTTTGAAACCGAAGGCATTTCGTGGCCAATGGCTCGAAATTTCCACTGATGTGATTAGGGAATAATGCTGCGAAAATAATTTAAATGTTCGTTATCAAGGAGTGAATCAAGATATATGGACTGGACATCCGCATTTATTTGTAGCAATTAATTTCCACGGTGCTAGAGAGTGGCTATGCAAAGTTCGTATCATACAGTCAAAAATTTTCAGATTTTATTGGGAACATCAAGGCAGACAGGATTTCAATTTTCACTATTTAGATTTTGGGGGTCTGAAAGAAATAATACAAGAGTTAAAAGATGATAAAACTGAAGTGTTGCAGAGATCGTAAACAAAAATATACATTGATTAATATCGACAGTCAGAGATCTGAAAGTCCCGGGTTTATTAAATACTAAGCTGATAACGTAGCGCTCGTATTTTGAGTACTGAACACAAATGATTTGAGGGCTGAACGTAAAACAGTGTGCCACGCCGTACAGTGTATTATATTCAGTGTATATATAGGAGTCTGAAAGGAATAACGCAATAGTTACATAGACAAAATGGATTTATCACGGGCTACCAATTTGTTTGACACTAGGTTGAAATGTGGCACTCATATTTTGAGTGGAGAATTCAGATGATAACTTCAGGCATAAACGTCAGACATTTATAGAGTACCCAGACCCTATTTCTATCTCATTACTTCATTCTCACTAAAGCTTAGCAGGCAGATACACTGGAGGTACAAACTTTCCATATGTTTTACTGGTGACTGGCAATTTCTAGTCACTCTGGCCCACAACTTGCCAGACACCAGTAAAATTTTAGTTATTTATCTCAATATTTCTTTTGATTTCTTTCTTTCTTGTTCACCTAAATTAAGGGATTGTAGATACTCTCGGAATAACTAACTACATCTGCATAAGTGATCCTCCTACAAAAATGTGTTTTTTTACAATTTTGTTTTCAAGTTATCCAAATTTGATATCATAAATACGGGAATACGCTGGATCTTTTCAGTTAAACGACAGATTATGTGGAATTAATCAGTCATCGGGGATATTTTAGAGAAATCCTGCTTGAGATTTACTTTTCCTCTTGTATGTCTTCTGCGGTATTTTGATGAACCGTTGGTGGTGAAGTCAAAACCTAGTTATATTGTATCATGATACGTATGTTGTGGTTGGCTGGTGGAGAGTACTACGGTCATTGTTTTTGCTACCCGAGGGCTAATTAGACCGAGATCTACTGCTTCGGGATCTCGGCTACAAACGACCATGCCAATAATGGGACTGGAACCCACAGGCTCTGAACCGAATGCCAGTGCCCTAGCCATTCAACCATCCCTGGATCATGGTGCGTAGGCTATGACTATCTGTTTCTCCAAGATTCTTATGATTCCTCAAGATTCTTAGAGATCGCAAAGACAGATCCGAGAACAGAAAAATTTCGACACCATCTGTAGGATGTTGGGCAGAAAAAAGTCGTATATGAAGATGTTGAACGAAATTTATTTGCTCTGGATCATGACATCAAAAGGGCTTCTTTAATTTGAATGAGACATAATTTTAAAAGTACTCACATGAGCAATGTGCCGTGACATAAAGTGTATCATATTCAGACCTGTTATAAAATATTAGACCCTTTATATGGATGCTTAGCTGCATAAATAGATGCGAGACGGTGACTGCATTGCTTTTAGTTTGTTTGACTTAATAAAATAAATTAGGGCTCGGGGTAGCCTTGTGGTAGCGCGCTGGCTTTCGGTACTGAGGGTTCTCGGATCGAATCCAGACGTGCGCCATTAAATACCTCCGTGTCTAGGCCGGATATGGCCACGTCAAATCAGTAGACCGGAAAGTCAGACAGGGTACGATTCCCCTAGATGTCAGCCCTTTGGATGCTCGGTTAAAATTGAGGTGGCAACTTGCTGAGACGAACTCTGACACTTGTGGTGCTATATAAACCTGGGCCGCGCACTTCAGGCCGAAGCCTATATGGACCTACTCTGGAACTTCCAACCAGGGAACATTTAAAACAACAGCAACAATAAAGTAAGTTTCGTTAAATAATGTCTTGGAATTTTTTCCTCCTTTAATGATGAGTTTTAGTATAAAACCTTTGTTACAAATATACAGCTATACAGAAAATAATAGAGGGTTTCTCTCAAAAGTTTTGGGAAAAAAGTGCAAAAAATCTTACTTTCTTTATAGGTCCAGTTTTGACGCATCTAATCATCTAAAAACAACATTGCATATTAATTACATATCATTAAATTAGTATTATAAAAGAAAAATTTTAAAAAAATATAGATTTTGAATATTTATTTAGAATAATTCAATTTGCATTTGCTTTAATAAAGTCACTTACCTTAATTATAGCTGTTCTTGATTTACATACATCATGCTTCAATTTTTTAACATTAGTTGACCCCGTTATCTCAGAAGCGCAAGTTTCCTTCCTTTCCTTCATCTGTATGTTAAAAAGTATCAGACGTAAATAAAATGAACACGGTGTTCCCTCAAATAAACGAAATTCATCAGAGGCAGAGTTTTAACAACTACTTACGATTATCTCATATCCTTCTACACCCTGTAGGGTCAATTATTTTATTAACATAATTTAGTATCTTAGTGGACTGTATAGGAATCCATTGACAAAAATATTTAATGCTCTTGTTTAAGTGCAACTAGTCAATCTTCTGACTTCTTTTAATAAAGGTAATACTGGAATGGCTTACCTTTAACATCCTCTGAATAATACTTGAATAATAAGTCAACAGTAAAAAATTTAGTTCCATTCACGTATTCTCAAAATTCATTTAATAATTAACTTCATTTTAACACATAACTGTTGAATTCATGACACATTGAATAACCCTTCGGAAATGGATTTTACAAAATGAATAATTGACTGTAAAATGTGAACAGTTTGAACAATAATCTGCACAGGATCTTGAACAAAAAAAAGAAAAACGGAATAGCTTCCAACATAGCGATTTTTGAATTCTTACATGACATTGGTTAGAATAGAATATACACCACGACAGATTAAACATTTCTTAGCCATTTTCTTGCTATTACTCAGAATCGAATGTGGAACAACAACAGAATAAAAAAACATTTTAGCTTGAAGTAAAAAAAGTTACTTGGTGATGCCATCTATTGACCAGAAATACAATAAGAATACAAATTATAAACAATATGATGAATAAAATGAAACAATTATTATAATGAATTATTTAAAAATAAAAATAAAAATAGTAAGTCTTTTATGAAGACTGAGCATACCCTATTCAGTTCGCTAAGTAAATTACGTGGCTAAGTACTGATTTCGGAGATAAAAAAAGTATTCGGAATTTTTTTTTCAAATAAAAATTACTCGAACACCCTTATAGGCCTACAGCAAAATTCCAGTTTAGTTAGTACACAGCAGACTTAATGTGTGGACCTGATCCCTGTAGCAATTGACTCAATCTTCAGTTTACTTCAAATATTTTCTCAGTTGTCCATGTGTTCTAAGACAGGGGTTCTCAACCTTTCAGGCTCTGTGCCCCCCTTTGAACACTGATGTGAGGTCACGCCTCCCCCCCCCCACCACCACCACATGTGGTCAATACAAGTAGTAAATCGGAATTTGAAACTGAAGCTGGTTGTTAAATGAAAATATAGAATAGATAATTTCATACACAAAATTTAATATTACTACTCATATCTTAATTTGGGACATATTATTATTAGAACATATGAAATTAAAGAATTAAACACAGATCAAATATATTTGACGAAATCAAGGATCTAGGTGAGGTTGTCATGTAATACCAGTCACTTTCACAACATTAGTGAGAGGGCTGGCACTGTTTGTCCTTGGCAAGTTTTTGAATATTTGGTTGTAACTGTGACAAGGCACACCTCAGGTCACTTTCAACATCCAGCTTTGCTCGATATTTTGACTTTATGTATGCTAATGCTGAAAATCCAGATTCACAGAGATATGAGTATGAACACTGCACTAACAACCTCAAAGCTTCCAAAGTAACTTCTGGGTAAACAGGAAAATAGCGTAACCAAAAATTTTCAACATCCATGTTTTCGAATTCCGCGTTTCCTTGAGAATCACATTTTAGGTCGATTGCCTAAAAGATTGCCAAGAGATTGCCTAGAGTTATCTTTTGAACGCTAAATCGCAGAACCAATTTATAATTTGACCAGTACAAGCGTGTTCGTGTGGAGATGCCTTGCCTGTTATTTATCAGCAATGCATGTTGTGAATATGTTCTTTTGAGTAATGCCCTTGAGGCTTCTGTGTACTAACCCTATTGGATTTGCTCACCTCAATGTTAACCTATGGAGAAAATTTGTTTACTATTTACAGCTACATAAATGCTGATAAATCCAATGAAAAAATAGTATTTTCAGATAGCCTGAACTTTTTTTCACCTTGCAAGAGGATTCATTTTATAAATTTCGAGCTCCAAAGGAATTTATGACGTTTAAAACACACTATACCAGATTTTATCCCGAATAATTTAAATTTTAAAATACTAATTGCATTAAAAAAATCGAAAACTGCCCCCAAGGTGTAAAATTTCTTTCTTTATTACGGAGTACACTTTTTAAAGTAGGATTACGTTCCTCCATAACGGTCCTCTGGAAAGCAAAATTCCAGACGCTAAAACCATCCGTCGTCGCGAGTTATAATTTTGGCAGCGTGCAAAACCTAGTCTGTATCGCTTGAGCAAGCAGTAAACAGTTAAACAGAAAAGTACCAAAATGCGTCAACATTTTTACAAAGATACATATATGTATGTATGTGCTATGTATATATATATATCTATATATATATACATACGTACATATATATATATATATATATATATATATATACATAATACATACATACATATATACATACAAATGAGGTAAGCAACTATAAGTAATCCTACGTTAATAACCCGGGTAGTGTCGTTAGAAGAAACTACCGGAAACTTTTTTAAATCTTTCAATCCATGTCGGGAGTCCTTGCGCACATTTTCTCCATAGGTAAACGTTGAGGTGAGCGAATTCAATAGGGTTAGTACACAGCAGTCTTAATATAAACATAGTCTATGCTATACGATGGGAAACATGTGACAAATACGCGTGTGTGTGGAAGTATGCTGTAATATTTGATAAAAAGTATTTTAAAAATGATCAACTCAGATACATTCGTTTATTACACTTACAAAAGCTTTTAAACAAAGGTGTATTCATCTGGCAGATTCTTGTATGTCAGTAATTATTTCACAGTGAACACCGCTTAACGAACACTTTATCACACAACATAAATTAGCTAAGAATTAATGTCCTTTTAATAGCTGAACGGAGCTTTAGAAATTTCCATTTATGAAAAGTACTGTTGTTTCCAATTTTAAGTAGAGGAAGTCTTAATTACAAAGCAAACAGAGGCTCGTTTCATCTCTGCGTTTGTCAAATATGCTTTGAAATGCTTAAAAATAGCTTACTTTATTACACAAGTTTTTAGGTATGTACTGATGACCA
The DNA here is from genome assembly GCA_907164885.2 of Dolomedes plantarius. Taxonomy (NCBI): domain Eukaryota; kingdom Metazoa; phylum Arthropoda; class Arachnida; order Araneae; family Dolomedidae; genus Dolomedes; species Dolomedes plantarius. The sequence goes on from OU015490.1 coordinate 241,179,259, forward strand.
GCCTTAAAAATAAGTGTAGTTGAGTAGCTCGTGACCTAATTTAAACTTATAGGTGGTGCTAATTGACACTAATTCTTCATTAAGAAACTATAGATGAACGCTTTCTGAGTTTTAGAATTATTTCGATAGATTTAAAGGAAGTTGAGAATTCATATGAAGAAATGGGTATATACTGAAGTTTTAGTTTTAGAGTTGTGTTTGAATATTAGTTTTATCTTCTTCAAAAGCTATGAGCTTTACTTTCAGCTCCTAAAATAAGATGGACTGAAATCTATAGGAAACATAGATTATTTGAAAAGTTACATTTGTAGGTGCTTAAATGTTCGTTATATCCGACTTTCACTCTGTTATTTGCAAAAAATCAAATTCGCAAACGAGCAATTATAGGCGGTAAAGAAGTACCTTTATCAGTTTTTAAAACAATTTGAAAACCTATACCCCAAAATACATAACCGTTTGTTTGTCTTGTGTAACATCGATGAATGAATGCATAACCACTGAATGTCTTTATAGCGGATTTATCATCAGTTTAGTGAAATTATCAGTCCTAAGGCTCCTGTGTACTAACCCTATTGGATTCGCTCACCTCAGTGTTAATCAATGTAGAAAATGTGTCTACTATTTACATCCATATAAATTCTTATAATCAAATAAAAATGGTATTTTCAGATAGCCTGGACTTTTCTGCACCTTGAAACACGATTCATTTTATAAATTTCGTCCACTAAAGGAATTAATGATCGTTTAAAACCAACCACATTAGATTTCCTCCCCCCGAATTATTTGAATTTTAAAATATTATTTGCACTTTCAAAAAGAACGAAAAATTCCCCAAGGTGTAAAATTTCTTTCTCTATCGAGGAGTACAATTTTTTAAAAACCTGTAAATCCAAGTCGGCAATTGTTGGAGAAATTTTCTCCATAGGTTAACATTGAGATGAGATTATCCTATAGGATTAGTACACAGTGGTCTTAAACATCCTTTTACGGGGACAAATATTTTTCTATGTGCATATTTTCCTTTCCTTATTGTGCATAAGATATGTTTTGAAACATTTTTTTTGAGGGGGAGGGGATTTATAATATTTTGTATAAACGTATGTGTCACGTGAAAGAAAAAAAAATATTTTTGAATTAGGATTTAATAATTTAATAATTTTTATTCCTACTCAGACATCCTCAAGACATTTTTTGAAACTTTTAAAAATAATTTGTTTGTAATCGAAGTGTTTAAAATAAATAATACTCACATCCTCGGGTAAAAGTTTATGACATTCCTCGTATTTCCTCTCTGCATCAGAGTTTTCAACTGTAAAAATAAGATAATAGTTAATTAATAAATTTGAGTTATATCCTGAATAAGTGAAGAGAACAAAAATGTATTCTTCATTAAGATCCCTTGAGGCATTTATAATTATGCAGTTTTATGTGGAGATTTAAACGGCCGCAATTCTGAATGTAAAATAAGAAGTCTCTCATAGAGTCTTGCATAATGAAAAAACAATATTTACTACTACACCTATACCTCGCTATACGGCCGCTCTTTATACGGCATTTCTCTATAACGGATTTTTAATTATGCCACTTTTTCGATTTACGGCCCACATTGTTTCGTTACAACAACGAAAAGTGATGATAGCAGCATATTATAGCATAATGATTCTTCATGTTAATGTTCGTTATCATTATAAAACAGTTTTCAAACATTTTATTTTATGCTTTTTATTATATTTATACATATGTGCAAATGATTTCTTTTGATTTTTGTTTATATGTTTATTTTTTTTTAATTTCTTTTATTACATCATTCTGTACTTTTATTTTTATGTAAGCATTTTTATAGGAAATAAAAAGAATAAAATGCTTCATGAACTAAAAACTATATTATTTATACAAAATTGGAACAGAACCAATTAAATTTGAATGGGTTTGTATCAAAATAATTGATTCGTTCTACGGCTTTTCGCTTTTTGGCCAACTTTTCCAGAACGTATCTAGGCGGTAAAGCGAGGTATGGGTGTATAGTATATTGAACGAGAAACTTTCTTCCAATATTTTCGTATGCTCTGGTTATTGAAGATGTGTAATGGGCCACTCAGTAATCTCAAGCAAATTTTACCCATACTGAATAAATAACAACTTCACTCATCTTAAAAGTACTGCCTGGGGCCGAAAACGCTGAGTTTGGGAGGGAAGCGTATTAGACCATTTTGTGCCTTTTCATTTCTGCAATTGTCTACTTAGGAAGAGATTATGACACTGACGATTGATTAAACGAGTGTTCACAAGAACTGCTAAGTATCGAAATACCGGGGCTCTCAGTTCAATTATTTGATCTAGCATGTATAACAATGGAAATAGAACAATTCCATTAAATTTCGGCTTCTTTTTTTTAACGTTAAACTTTTCCAGTGGGAAGGATCTGTATACAATATTTTTTTTAATTCCCATTGCCATTAGTAAATGAAGAATGTCAGCCCCAACAAATTTGTACAACTCTTTTTTTCCTCCTTTGTTTTTAATATATCATGCATAGACCCTTCGCTCATGGGGTGAACATTCACCCAAATAGGATTCACTCCGCGAAGGCTCCAAGGGGATCAATTTTAGATTGCGAGTGGAAATTAGACCAGGAAAAAAAAAACAACAACCTTACGCTTGAAAGTAAAGAACGATATATTTGTCCTTTATTTTCATAGTTTTATAAGTATAATCGAGATTCCATATCAATAACATTCATTTAACTCTCCAGAACCTTCATTTTTCATCAAAGTTCATTTACATAGAAATCAATCCCCACTGAACACAATGTCAATACCTGATAAACTATTTTGTTTAACCATCCAGCGGGCGCGCCTGTATACAAAGTGCAATATTTTCGTAATTTTGAATGGTTTATTTTTGCATGTAAGGTTTAAATGTTCTAAGCAATTTCTATTTATAGTTACACCCTTTCTAATGCAGGTCTGATTTTCTGACCCTTGTATTCCTTTCCATTCATTGTTAGCCATGATTTAACCGTGGTAAACCTGCGATTATACTGGATTACAATACGACAAAAGCAAGAATTGATGTAGTCGATCAAATATGCAACTATTACACGGTATACCGCACATCACGAAGATGGACAATCTCATTGTTTTTTTACATTTTATGACATAATAGGAATCTATTCGCAAGTTGTCATTACATCCAATATACCGGACAATTTTGAAATTGTATTTGCATTCTTTGGCATTTTATTATAAATACACTGCTGGCCACCCAAATTGCAACACCAAGAAAGACAAGAGATATCACAACAAAATTTATTTTGTAGATAACATGTTGACCAAGTATCAAATGATTAAATTTATAGACTTCTGTGAAGTGTGGTTCCTGCCAAAATCAGTAGCCAAAGTAGCCGCCATTGTTGGAGATCTCCGCTGCCACACGCCTCGGTATTGATTCAAAGAGACTTTGGATGAGTTCTTGGGGTACAGCAGACCAAGCAGCTTCCACACGTTGCCAAAGTTGATCTGCTGTGGCAGCTGGGGATGGAATCTGGGTCAATCGTAGAGCAACCATGGACCACATGTTTTCTATCGACGAAAGATCCGGAGAGCGAGGCGGCCAGGGAAGCAATTCAATCTGGCGATTGACGAAGAACCGTTGGACAATACATGCCACGTGTGGTCGCGCATTATCCTGTTGAAATATGGCTGTGGGCAAGCCCTGAAGGTAAGGAAGGACAACTGGCTCCAACACCTCGAAGATGTAGCGCTGGCTGTTTAAAGCACCGGCAATGCGTACTAGAGGTGTGCGAGAGTGATATCCAATACCACCCCATACCATAATACCTGGTGCAGGACCAGTGTGGCGGTGCATAACGCAGCTGTTCAGCATCCTCTATTCACGGTGTCTCCAGACTCGTATGCGACCATCGTGGTGTTGCAGACAGAAGCGTGACTCGTCAGTAAAGACAATTTCATTCCATTCTGCCGTCCACATCCTTCTGTCATCGCACCATTGGCGGCGGAGACGTCTGTGGTTCTGCGTCAAGGGTAGACAAAGCAATGGACGTCTTGCGGACAGACCACTCTGCTGTAAACGGCGTCGAATGGTACGCGCAGACATTGGATGATGCGTTACAGACTGCATGTGCTGTGCTATGGTTCGTGATGTGACTGAGCGATCCGTCACTGCCATGCGCACAATTTGCCTGTCATCACGTAAAGTGGTGCGCTGAGGTGGATGCGATCGAACACGCCGGTCCGTCGTACCCTCCTGCATCCAATGATCACATATCCGTATTACTGTTGTTTGGTTTCGTCCAACACGACTACCGACATCCCAGAAAGATAATCCACAATCTCAGTAGCCACTATCCTTCCTCTGTCGAACTCGGATACTTGATCAAAAGATGATCGCTGTTTTCGACGAGGCATAATTGATCGTTTTTTTGAAAAACCACAAGATAAACGCAATTGCCGAACTTGAAATCGTCGAAATCTCCAAGCCTTAAATAGCGCTTTGAAGTGGCGCCACAGGCGCGCGTGATGTGCGTCTGCGCTGAAATTCTAATCATTTGCATATCTCGCCTCCGCTAATGCATGTTGTAAATTTCATGTTATTTGCATGTTTCCTTCAGGGTGTTGTATTTACAGTGGCCAGCAGTGTATATCTCAATATATTCAGCATTTTATATCTTGTCATCAAGCGAAGAATTATTATTTTCAATTTGAAAAAAAAGTTTATTACGAAAGGAATAATCAAGTTTGAAAGAGGCGTTGCACTTTGTGCCACGCGCGCAAGCTGGTGTTCCAAAAATTGGCGAGCCCGCTGAAGGGTTAACAATTAAAAGTTTCGAATTTTTCATTGCCATCTCTATGCTTCAAAAGCTTTTGATTAAAATTTTTTTTGTACTCCAATTGATGTTTTGTGCGTTTACTTGCATTCTTGTGTGTTTGACTTACATTAGAATGCATAAATGCTTATAAGAAATTTGCACAAAGAAATACGTTTAACGATGTTTGATTCACATTTGGAGTACATATTGAAGTAAAATCAAATGAATCTTTACAATATGTGATATCTGGAATTGTAGACATTGTCTCGTAACTTTTAGTACCATGCATAAAATTCATTTTTAAAACTCTTACCCTTTGTCATGGATTTTTTAAAAAATGCTCTCATTTGTCTTTATTTTGAGATTATCATATCGGCCTTTATGAATTACGTTTTATTTCTAACTTAAGGTATCTGCTTACATTCGGGGCTCTTTTTGTTGGAAAAGTATACAATACTAATTAAATAGTGTACAGGGTTTTTCAAAAAGAATCCTCCTATTAAAAAAATCATAACTATTCATTTTTTAATCCGTTTTGATCGAATAATGTATAGACAGAAAGAGGGAAATCTCAAATTTCCCATAGTTACCAAGAGTTAGAGCTAACGCTCTTCCTTCGCCAGTCATTTCAGTATTTGTAAAGATAGCGACTGCACAACAGAAATCAAAGAATCATCCGATAAAAAAAAATCGCAACTATTCATCTTTTAATCCGTTTTGATCGAATAATGTATAGGCAGAAAGAAGGAAATCTCGAGTTTCCCATAGTTGCCGACAAGTAACGCTAACTCTCTTCCTTCGCCCGCCAATTCAGTGTTTGTAAAGATGGCGACTGCACAACCGAAATCATTTTCTGTTCTACGCTTTGAGAAGTGTGAGTCCGTAACAACTGTTTAGCGTGATTTTCTCCCACAAAACCCTGGGAGATTGAAGTTCCTACCTCTCAGAGCATTAGGCGATGGTATAAACAATTCCAAGACACAGGATGTCTGTGTACGCATAACAGCCATGGAAAAATTGCATGCAGACATGCTCGCATACGTTTGGGACGAATTTGCAAACCATATAGACATATGTCGTGCATCCAAAAGTGCGAATATTGAGCACCTTTAATTTGGTTTGTAAAAAAATTTATGATTAGTCATGTACGAGGGGTCATCAAAAAGTAAGGTTACAAAGCCTGCAAGGAAATGTGTACATTTTATTTCATACTAGCCGGGCTTCGCCTAGCTACTCTCAAGCCATCCGTGTAACATATTTATGTACTTCGGGCCCCACAAAAGAAAAAAAATAGCCCTCAAATGTATTAAATCAAAGTGAATAAATCAAATCAATTCCTTTCAATTTTCATTCCTGTCGCTGCCGACAGATGGCAGCACCACTGCAAAAGATGATTTGGTTTCTCAGCAGTGAGTGATTTTAGAATGAAAATATCTCTAAAACTATTGAACAGAATAAGTGTACGCAGAAAAAATTATCAGTTTCCGAAGCTCTTTCCAAATATGTAACATTTATGTACTTTCATGAGAAAAAAAATACACCGATTTTCCTGTATATTTGTCGTCCACTTTTTTTCGAGGATCGGTGCCCGCCCGGATGAGTTACGGTCACGTGATCCGACTTCTCCTTGTCCCTTTATTAGTATAGAAAACCAATATAGCCAACTGATAGTACATACATAAAGTTATTTTTCTACATAGTCTCCATATCGGCTTAGGCACTTGTCGCTTCGTGGGATGAGTTTGAATATTCCCTACTGGTAAAAATCCTGTCCTTGCGTGTTCAGCCACGTTGTGGCGAAGTGTCTTATTCGCGAATGTGGAACAGGTGTAATAAAGCGAGGAAAGAGATGGAAGTCGCTTGGATCGAGGTCTGGGCTGTAGGAAGGGTGGTCGATGATGTCCCAGTGAAATTTCTTCAACAGCGTGGTGGTCGTCTGGGCTGTATGAGGTGGCGCGTTGTCGTAAAGGAAGGTGCTGCCGGTGAATTTCAGCCGCGCTTTCATGTTTCGCCCACAAAAATCGAATAACTAAGACGATTTCTTAGCAAGACCAGTTTTCCAAACGAGTCGTCATTTCTGTTAACCTCCAACTAGCGCTGTAGGTCCCGGGTGGGTGAAACTCTCCACAGTTAGCGACCACATGTATTAGAATTACAGCACACAATTAATTTTGGTATGACAGACGAAACTCCAGTAATATCGACCTTATAACCTTAGTTTTTTATTATTCCTTTAATATAAAATTAATTTTAAGTACCTTTGTTCAATATTTTTCATAATATACTTATTTAAAATCGGGTGATTCTTATTGAAGCACCCTCTACTTTACGTTCAAATGTGACATAAAATAATGAAAACTAATATAATTCTAGCAAAATTTTCATAACATTTTAAAACATAGGTAAGTTTTCATGAATTTGGGGCAAAAATAAATGCTTACGCTAGGCCCCCTACACTCTATTGAAGGAAATATATTTATAAATCTTTTATACAATACACTACAGAAACATTTACTTTGTACAGAAGCAAAAAATTTAAATATTTTCAAAATTACTGAAATATATCAAAATATGTAGAAAAACACAGATTTTTTAAAAAATAAATTATCATTTTTCCTGTTATAGTACCTGTAGAATGATTAATTTGACATATAAAGCTTAGCTTTTATTTCAAGGCATGGTTAATAGTGTTTAAATCCCTGTGGCAAAATTTCATTGATACACTCTTAGACAATAAAAAAAGAGATATCATGAAGGGGCAATGCAAATTGGACCCAAATTGATATGCATACAGGTTTCGGAAGAAAATGCAAATTCTAAAGTTTGGCGGCCAATGAATGAACATGTGACGCTGCAGCTCATTTTAACTGCGCAAATGACAGGATATTAAAGAGGAGAAATTTCGATTGCAGGTCATAAATTCTTTGCGAATTTCATTCCTTGTACTCAGGTATTCAGTAACTGTGCCTCGCATACAGGTGCGCGAACAATATGCGCAGATGTCAGCATTTGAGAGAGGACTTGTAGTTAGGCTCAAAGAAGCCGGTTGGTCTAATCGTCGAATCCCTCGAAGTTTGGACAGGACTGATGCCACTATTAGACGATGTTGGCAGGAATGGGTGAACTATGGACCAACACAGCGTCAATAAGGAGACGGTCGGCCCAGAGAAATGACAGAACGGGAGGACCGAGCAATCGTCAGAACGGCACTCACAGCCCCAGATCCACCATTAGCATCGATCGTACGTGCAACTGGTGCTTCAGTGACCGCGAGGTTCATTCATAGGCGGCTCAGAGAAAGGGAGCTGAGCTCATTTCGCCCCTTGCGCCGACTACCATTGACCTCTGTACACCGATAAGCCCGTTTGCAGTGGTGTCGGGGGCATTCGATCTGGAATATCACTGACTGAAGTAGAATTGTCTTCAGTGATGAGTCCCTTTTTGAATTGAGCCCCGATGACTAGCGAATACGTGTCTGGAGACGCCTCGGACAGCTGTGGGATACCACACTGACTGTCTTCCGCCATACGGGCCGACAATCAGAAGTGATTCTTTGGAGTGCCATTTAATTTCATAGCAGGACCCCTTTGGTTGTCAACCACGACACACTTACAGCGCAGCAATATGTCGACTATATTCTACGCTCCGTTGTGTTGCCCTTCATATCACGCCATCCTGGGCTTGCATTTCAGCAAGATAATGCCCGACCGAAAACGGCGAGAGTTCTACTGCTTGTCTTCGTGCTTGCCCAACGCTACCTTGGCCAGCAAAGTAGCCGGATCTATCCCCCATTCAGCACGTTAGGAGCATTATAGGCAGGATCCCCGAACCAGCTCGGAATTTTGACGATCTAACGCGCCAGTTGGACAGAATTTGGTACGATATCACGCAGGAGGACATCTGCCGTTGCTATCAATCAATGCCAAGCCGAGTAACTGCTTGCATAAGGGCCAAAGGTGGACCAACGCGTTCTTGACTGTTTCACTTTGTAAGCTCTTTCTCTTGAATAATTCATCCAATTTTTTCTCAAATTGTAATCATTTGTTTTTCTATACCTGTACATCACATCTACCTATTTTCGTCACATTCGGATAACACCTTCTTGGTGCATCGTTGATTTTTCTTGTCTAAGAGAGTATATTTAAAACTTTTTAAATAATTTGGGTTGTCATATAAAAAGTAACTGAAAAATTAGATTTTCGAAAATACATGGATTTATTTCACTTACGGTCTTTAAAGCACAACCTCTGGTTTATTAAATTGACCTTATATTCTCTTCTAATAATTGTACGAATAAACGCAGAGCAATTTTAGAATCCCCTTAGATTGCCTTTTGAAATGAAACAATAAAAGAATTTCAAAAAACTTTCACCAAAACATTCATTTTAAGGTAGGCAGATAAGTTTAGAAATAAATTATTCATAATCAACATTTACAGCAAGTAAATAAACAAGAAAATTTGATGTTTCATTTTACTATAGAGGTTAATTTAGATAATTAAGAAAAAATCTTTAATCAGATTAAGCTTTCGCAGTTAAGATAATTTCTATTTAATTAATTTTGATCCAAACAGACATTTTAATTATAAAATCAGGGTGTTGTTATATAATTTTTTATATAGTAAATATGATAACATTAATATTTATACTTACCGCACGCTATGCATTCAAAGAGCGATATGTAATAAGTACATGTGACACAATTTAACACTGAAAGGAAAACAATAACGCAGAAAAATCGAATGACGTTCATGATATCAAAAGTAATAGCACGAAGTTAAACTATGGTCCTACTTCTTTTGGATCGTGTCACACACTAGTAAAGTATGGTCTTACTCCTTTTGGATACTGTCACACTCTAAATCATTGACACGCTTGCTTTGCAATGCTCAAAATTACTGTGTGTTTCGAAGCCGTCACCGTCAACGTCAAAAAACGGTATTACTCAATTCGCGCAGAAGATATTCTTGAAGGAAGTGAGCAGGATATAAGCATCTAAACCGTCAACAAACAACGTAATTAAAATTTTCTTGAGCAATGTTTAATGCAAGATCTAGAAAACGTTTATTACGTTATGCGCATCAACGATTCTAATTCGAAATCAGATGCATAGCATCCTGAATAAAGATGTTATCTTTCGTGATAGCTGTATCAAGTGAGAAAAATTTGACAGTCGTATTTGTATTACGTACAGCTCATACAATTAACTGTTTTACTCGCACGAGCCGTAGTAAATATTAGACAAAATTAGCTGCTATGTTTGTTTTCCCATACACAGGATTCTTTTAAATTGATTTAGCTTATTTTCTTGGAAATATTACTACATTTTTGATGAAAAATATTTGCACTTAAAGTTATTTGAAAAATAACTTTAAGTGTTCAAGAAAAATTTAGATGGCCATCACAATGATTGATATCAGTTAATCATTATGACCAGGCAGTAATATTATTAAAATGTTCTTCCCCTATAGTTAATTTAATCTCCATTTTTTGATATTTATTAACCTCCCCCCCCCCCAAAAAAAAAAAAAAACTCCTGTTTTTTCACAGCATTGTTGAAACACACAATGTGTATAAGCGTGTAACCACCCATACAGCACCCTCTGGTATCTTAGTGACCATCAGAAGTGTATCACATACAACTGTATTCGCAAGACTCATCCCGTCTGATGCAATTTGGAATCAGTCCTCCCCATATCTAATTCTCGACTGCCTGGGGTTGAAGACGACATTTTTTTAGATCCCCATTTTAAGTCTCTGATGTTGTGCGGATGTATGGAATCGCAGATCTGTCTAACTGGCTCTAAATGTGCAGATTACAAACAACAACAACGATTTTCAGTATCACCATCATACATTCTTGAAACAGTTTGTAATTTTTAGCGATTTTTCTTGATTGCTGAAACAATTTAAACAAAATAAGCTCCACCTGGTATGAGATTTATTTATTTACCAAATTATCAAAGGAAACAAAATAACTGCTTCATTTAATTCGATTACATAATGCCAAACAATATCTTCTCTGTAAGAAATAACTGTTTTCTCACTCGTAAATCCTTTTAGTGAGAAAAAAAAAACAATAAATAAATTTCTTCAATTCTCTTTGCAAAAGTCCTTTTCGATACCTTTGAGACAATCCTAGGAAAAAATAAATAAGACACTTAAATTAGTTTAAGTTCTTATAAAATATACATTTTCAAACTCTTCACATACAGTAATTTTACGGAATCAGATACACTCTGCTACTTTAAAAAATCCTTCGTCAAAATTTAGATTAGTTACTAGTTCCAAACTAGTAACTAATCTGAATTTAGAGTAAAGGTGACTAATAATATTAGTCATCTTTACTGCTGGAAACAATAGAGTGTGATTGTCCCTATGGACGATTAAGAAAGTCGAGGATAAGCAAATATTTGATATAAATTGGTAAGAACTCAGTGTGCACCATTGAAAGTTAGGTTTAGATAGGATTCATCTGTTAGATAGATTAGGAAGTAAAATTAATGGTCTGAATCCCGTGCACATGTTACACTGTCGGAAATGATACAAGAAAACAAAGTAAGATCGGAAGAAAGATGTAGGAAAAATAGAATTGATAAGATAGATTTATAAAGTAGAATTAACATATAGAAGAAATTTGATCAAATACAGAATACAGAAAGCTTAATTGATCCTTTTCTTCATACCCTTTAATTTTAATGTGTAGTTCTATGATCTGGTTCTATTTATTTCTGCCGTAAATGCGTAGTACTGTCTGAACCTGAAAATCTATGTTTCAAGCCATCACATAATGTATTTAAACTCCGTGCCTCCCAAATCGAGTCAATTTATGGTCGTTGGCAGCAACTCTTACAACGGCATCAACACGGAAGTCTCCCTTTCTTAAACAGAATCTTGAATAAGAGACTAGATTCAGTTGTAAGTGTCATAAATTTCTGAACTGGGAATACATTTTTTAAATATTTAACTGGCAATTTTCAGTTCCTGTGCATCAAAAAATTCAAGAAAAAAAAATCTATATGTTCGAAAAGAGTGCCATAATCCAAAATAATCCTTTAAGGCAAGTAATGGACTATTCGCCAATGCTCCAATAAGCCCAACGGGATGATACAACTATGAGTCTTTCAAAGTTGCATCACCATTGGCGAGCATACGGGGATTGTGTACCCACAAAGCACCATCGCACTGACCTCCCCTCCCTCTCCCAGACTCCAAAAAGCATCACGTGGCTTCCGCCACTTCTGACCCATAGGACCAACAATGTGGACGTGGTGGGATTGCACGGGCCACAAAGGCCTCATGCATAAATTAGAAATGAAATCTGATATGGGGTGAAGGCGACAAAAGGCCGAAGTTTGCAACGGAAAAGTAAAAAAGGGAACTGTGCAATTGCCAGCAGGCAAAGCTACGGCAAAAGAATGGCGAGATGGGGGATGGGGGTTGGGGGGGAGGCACATGGACACGAGAGCCATAAACGGAATAGAGACTGAAGAAACCCTCTAGTGGGTTGAAACCAGGTGTTAGTCCATTTTGAGAGGGAACAGTCGCACAATCCTTTAGCACGTAACTCAAATTGGATCGAATGTCACGACGCACTGTCAACATTACAGTGTTCTACGTGATGGAACTGCTTAATAAAACCCTTCTGGCACTGTTGTAATTACGTAAAAGGGTAAAAAACGGTGCTGTCAACTTGAACAGCAAAGATGAACAAAGAAAGAAAAGGTGAGCCGTGTTCCCCGGGTACAGTAGGTGACTACCTTTCGACGAGACCGCGGTCGATAGGTGATAGAACCAAATCTCTTATCGTGCATACTTCTGGTTTCCGAATCAAACACTACAGCATCATTCGCCTAAACTCATAACCATAATGAAACATCCGAGGACTCCATAAATAGAGTCTTTGCTACCTTTCAAAGAAGTGGCTCAGCGGAGTGCTTCTGAAAGTATTTCTGTCATTCCATAGTTTTCCTCTGATCATCACGCTCATCAGCTTTAGACTTTGGATTGGATTTTGAATGGTCAGGGCTGTCTTCAGGCCCACCTCTTTGATACACGCTTGGCTTACCCCCACCCCCTCCCCGAATCTACGCACTAACTATGGCTAAACATGTTTAAGTGTGTTTTGTACAAATATATTTTCTAGTATTTTACAGAAATACAGGACAGAGTATAGCATGAGAACGGAAACGACCAGCATTTGCTAAAAACCAAGAACATGTCAAAAATTCTCTTTTTTTCAGTTAGGGACTTTTTATTCCATCTGTGGCGTGATTGATTCTACCCAGGGAACATGCAACCACTATCTTTTGCTATCTGATTATTGAAACGTACAAAGAGTATATTAAAGGCATTCAGATGCATGCTTCATGAAAAAATCTAGTTTTTTCAATAAAAATTTCATTTATGTAATAAAAAAGAACTGCGATAATTGCTAAATCAGATTATCTTATCCAAAATTATTTAGCGTTTAGCAATAGTATAATTTCTATTGGCTACAAAAATGAACTATTACACTTCCTCTTTCAGTTCAAACTCTGTCTGGAAAATAAGATCAACGTTAAATCACATAGAGTTCGGGTAATCAAACAGATTGTAATATTTAAAAATTGAAAGATTTGCAATGAAAGCAAACCCGTAATAACGTTATGAAAATAATTGTCTTATCAAGTTCATGCTTTATATATTCAAAGAAAAAATACAACATTGTTGGTTGGTTGTCGTGTCCATGGACGGTCAAGCTAGATGGCACCGTGGGAGATCCACACAGCCTCAGCTATCTGGAGGCAATTGTCCACATAAAGGTTCTCTTGGGGACAATCACTAATCTGTTTCATTGCAGCCATTATTACAGGGCAAGAGAAAACATGGTCAGGGCATTTCAGTGTGGGGCAATTTCTGCAACTAGTATAAGTCCTAGTTCCCTCCTGTTGAATTCTCATCTCTCTGAAGTGCCGAGTTCTCTGTCTTGTTAAGGATTATGTAATTTTTCTGTCGGCGTTTAGTTCGTAGATCTGGTATTTTAATTATACCCAATTTCTTACCCAATTACTTATCTTAGCATACCCAATTTCTTAACTTAGGGTTTTACAACTGATTTAATGTCACAAAGTGTGACAGAATTCGGAGCCTCTTTAAGGCCTCTTGGATGGCATAGAGTTCACAGGTTATAATTTGAAGCAATTTTTCCTGCACCAAATCTATATTGTTTCGTGCTGCACTCTGGGAAAACAAAGTTTATACGAGCTCTAACATTAATTAGAGTCTCATCAGAAGATCCATCAGGGAAAGCGCAAACGAAGCCACTCTCTGAATATGACTCTATGGTCTTGCTTCCTTTAGTTTTGATGTTAATAGATAGCTCTTTTTTGGAACAAGGTACAAGGTGATCAATTACAATGGTGTTTTGAAGGAACTGAGATGGTAAGAATGGCTCCTAAAGAAGGGTGTATGTATTATGTTCAAAGCCAATTTGCTGCCTAATCTCTTGATCATACTGTAAGGTAGATGATCTTTTAAGCCTTGTACCTACGCTCCACCCCTGAAAAGTTTTCTTGCTAATATGGTCTTCGCTACGGCTTCTGGTCTTGTTGGTGAATTAGATTACGTTGTATTTTCTTCTTTTTTCTAAAAGTTCTAGACCACATTCTTGCTGTGACTTAAGATTATTTGTGGAGGAGAAAACGGTTTGCGACAACATTGTTATCAGGGTTTTATTAGGGTGTTACTTATCCTACATGACAAGTGCCTCCGGTTTAAAAAAAAACTTAATATTCACTGTTACATATGCTGTCATATGCTGACCATATACTGATACGTTCTATCATACACTGATACATGTTAACTGTAAAAGAGAGTTAAGTAATTAAATGCGTATACTTCTCAATTATATAATAATATCACGGCACACATAGTCAATTGAATTATGTGTGTAACTAAATAACATGACGTTAAGCGCATGTAATTACAATGCCAAATACATAAATCAATGATTCAATATGATTAAAAAACATAAGACATGAATTTGAAATTAGTTATATTCTTGGAAAAAAGTGTTTTGATTGAGACGTTTATGGGATTAGAGTGAACTAATCACTAGATCAAATCTATAACATTTTTGTGCAACCTTTTATATTTACAATCTTGTATAACATTTAATATTCACGATAACCGTCTGTTATTTCTTTCAGATGCACCGAAAATAAAATGAATATATAAAACTAGCAGTGATCTTCTAACGAAGGAGGTCGCCGTAAATATATAAGAAAGTCCCCCCCCCCCGAATTCTCCTAGAAAAAATTAATAAGCGAAATTAAAGTCATAAAATCAGGAAGTAAAGCTATACACAGTTATAAAACAAGATTATTTTTAACCATTTAGAATTGAAATAATTACATGCTAAAATACTAGTATATAAGTTTATTGCGTAAAATCTTATATTACCAGATACTCAGCAAATTTCTGTCCATCTTCCTGAAATGAAAAGGATAAAATTGTGAAAAGACTTTATAATAATTTGGATATTTCAATTAAGAATGATTTGATTAACATACAATTTTTTCTAAGTGGGAATCATGCATTGCATTTTATCTTTAACAATTTTTCAAAATATAATGGGCGCTGTGATATATTGACTAAAGTTTTACTTAGAAGCAACATTTTCATACACCCTATTCTTTAAAGAGCAATAGACGCCTTATTATAGAAAACAGCTTTAAATTCCCAGTGTATCCTGGGCTTAACTGGAAAATTAGAATGTATAGAATATTAATAATCTAATCCGCTAAAATTGATTGAATTTAATTCATAGAGCGGTTAATGAAAGTTCATATCATGTTTTTCCATGTTCAGTTACAATAAGTACATAATCTATAATTGAAACATGGAAAATTATAATGCTGTGCCTCAAACACTAATATTGGCCTTAATACACCGGATCTTCTTTCAGTGGATCATTGCACATTGTGGCTTAAATGGAAATGAGATAGCGTACCGTCTAGACATGAAGGTTGCAGAGGTTCGGCAGCAACCTACCAGGCCCTTGACATACTATTCTTCCAAGCTTTTTATAAAAATGGCCGGCACAAATGCTTTTAAAATCAAGATTTAATGAATCTGTCAGAGAAAAGCCCTATGATATTCTATGTAAACATTTTAATTTTGTTCCTGACTCCCCGCGTTTTGTTGCAGTCAAATGCTTTAGACTTTTAACCCATTCCGGGGCAACAACCTCCCCCGTTTGCACTGTGCAAATTTTTTAACCTTTTATTTAACCTAAAGAATCTTGAAATATTTTCCAATTACAGGATGGAAAATGTTTTCCTTCTTTAAACTAATAACAAATGACAGTACTAACCATTTTCTGCTCATTTAACTGGAATACATTGAATGCAAGGGAAAAAAAGACTAGATGTAAGCGTTTGCAGTGTGCAAACGGCGCCCCTCAAAGGGTTAACCAGCCACGACCGTGTCCGAGCTCATCTTTTCCGGATCGGTCTGGCTGACTCGCCCGAATGCATTTTGTCCGAATTCGGGCCAATCTATAACTCCTTTACATCTTGAAGTGTGCCGAGCACTTTTGAAATTTAAGTCCTTTGTTTTCAAGTATTGGAAAGCCCGTGGTATGATGGCTTTGTGGCCAAATGACCGGCATTTGTAAAATAATAAAAATAACACTACTATTGGCATTCCCTTCCACAGGATGTCTGTTGTTACTTATTCTCTGGTGTCTGACGGGGTCAGACAACATCTATATGACCGTTGACCCATAGAAAGTCGAGCAGAAGAAGGGGATCGGAATATATATATTTCCTAGATAAACCAAAACAACTTAAAATAGGCTCGGCAGAGGCCTGGTGAATTTGACACTTGCTGCAATTGGCGAAGATCTTTCTGCCTTCTGTGAACGAGAAGCTCTTGATGTGACCACTGGAAAGTCGTGTTAGCGCAGTCCGGGACCTTCTGTCGCATTCGAGGATTATAGCCAAACCCGGCTTATTACCTAAGTACCAATGATGGGTGGGAGGCACTTTCTACTTCACCATATTTTGGGATTTTGCTATAGAATATAATTCCAGGAAGGTAAGGGCGGAAGAGGAAGGGATTAGATGACTAGAACCTTCCTTTGCTAGCTTGTCTGCTAATTCATTGCCATTATGTTCTACATGAGAAGAAATCCACTGTAGGTGGATATCATGGTGCTGTGAAATTATTTTTAGCTTGTGTAGGACAGAGAGATTGGTTTTGTCGCCTGCGATTATCCAATTACTTAAATGTTGAAGCGAGTCTAAATTGCATAAACGAAATAATGGCAAACGTACTAAACGCAATAAACGCATAACTAAATGTATAAACTGTCGAAATTGTACAGTTGTATAACTGTCTAAATTGTATAAACGTTTTGAAGATATTGATTATGCTGGACCGAATAAGATGTGGTTACCTTTTAAAACGCAACCATCTGGTGGCTTAATATTCCTACTGTTGCGATTAGAGAATAATGCTGCAAAAATGACTTAAATATTCGTTATCAAGGAGTGAATCAAGATGTATCAAAAATACGTAATTAATAGTAGCCAATAATTTTCCCAGTCCTAGAGAGTAATTATGGGAAGCTCGTTTCATATCATTAAAATTTTTAATATCGTCTTGGGTAGAGAAATAATAGATTTCAAAGTTGAACTTTTAGATTTAGGGGTCTGTAAAAAATAATACAACAGTTAAAAGAAGCTAAAACTGCTGCATTTCAGTGTTCGTGAACAAATATATACATCGATTAAAATCGGGAGCCCCAGGTCTGAAATTCAAGGATTTGTTAAATACTAAACTCATACGTGGCACTTGTATTTTGACTGCTGAACGCAGAACAATGTGTCATGCCATACAGCAAGTCTTATTTACAATTGCATGAACCTAAGTATTCCCGATTTAATATTTACCCCTATTAGAAGAACCTAGAAAGAATATGGGAACTTCCGAGTAAGTCTTTGAATGAATATAGGGAAGTTGAATTATCCATGGATACTATTTTCCACTCCATCATAACCACTGTCACTAAGTCTATTTTTCAGGATACGAGAATTAACCATAAAACATCATACATACAACATGACATAAAACATGAACACATACATGAACATAAAACATCAGGGAATAAACTAATAATCTCAGGCATTTAAAACCTTGTGTTTTAAAGGTTTCTATGGTTTGCAATTTTTCTTGCCGTGTCTCAGTGTTATTTATTAGCTGTTAAAGGAAGTATTTTTTATACTCCACGATAAATAATATTCATGAAATATTGTACCTTTTTATTACGGAATAGTAAGTGAAATTCAAGCTCTACGTTAGTATCTAAAATTGACCTCAAATTGTCAAACATTATAGAACTTTAATGTGTTTATCATTAGATAAATCTATTAAGGGGACTCACGATCCGTAAGTCGAGGAAATAAGGCATATTTTCATACTTTTTGACTCTTTGTAACTATTTCAATTTGCTCCCAATTTTTCCAAATTTTTTGTATATGAGAAATTGATATATTTATTTTAATAAACAAATTTTCAATTCTCAAAATATATTTAAATAATATTTTTTTTTAAAATCCTTTATATATACCTTGTTTTTTAAGTATTTTTATTGCATACTGGCTTGCGCGCAGAACAATGAAATTAATTTTACACTTAAATGTATAATTCCTGTTTCATATTTAAAAATAAATAATTCAAAATACAATTGAACATAAAACATTCGACATTAAAATATTTTTCAATTTTTTTTTAAACTGCTCAAAATATACTTAAAATTTCTTTAAATTTTTGCATTAATTTACCCATGAAAAAATTACAAAATGTGCAGTGATTGCAATAATTCTAGTTAAAACGCAACAAAAATAACATGATTATGCAGTGATAAAAATTTCATGGAATTATGTTTCATAGTTTTTGAGATATCAGTTGCGGAATGATGCAAAATTACATTTTGAGAAAAATGAGTTTAAAATTTTTCTTACCTTAAACTTGATCAGTAATTAAATATTTAGAATATCAATAACTCTGGAACTAAGCGGAATATTTTCATGCTGTTTGCTTTATTTTTTCAGGAATGATCAGGCTTTAACATATATTTTTTTAAAAAAATCGAATGTTTTAAAGATTTAAGGGTAGTGAGTCCCCTTAAGTTAATTCAAATAAATCTATTAACTATTTTCAGAAATTTGGCCTCACAGTTTACAAAATTTTTTCCCTAATTTATCATGACAAATACGGAAATTTTCAATTTATAAATTAGCTTTTAAAAGTTTCCTAAAAATTTGAAGTGTTTTTCAATCGAAATTTTATAAACATGATTAATCGGGAGAAGTTTTAAGACTTTTGCTGTAATTTATCGTTTGAGAATGGCAACATTTTAAATTATTAATTAATTGAAAAAATTCTTTTCCAAATCTTTAAATGGGTTTTCTACGAAATTAAAATTTGACTAATGTGGTTACGGGAGAGAAGCAAAAAAATTGTCTCAGTAATTAATCCTCAGAAAACTCAAACATTTCGATTAATTATTTATTTTATGAAATGTATCAAACTTTAAAATGTGTTTTCTAAGTAATTAAAATATATAAAATATTGTTTCATTGTAAGAGATTTAATTTAAAAGTTTTTGTTAATTTAACTTTAAACTTGACATTGAGCTTAATATAGAATGATATTTTTCTATTTGCCAGTGATTTTATGAAAATATAGTCCTGTTTTCCAATCAACGGAAATTCATGCTAATACTGAGTTTGTTAAAAATTAAAACATTTGTCTTTTATTACTAAGTATTTTTTAGAAATTAGTCCACAATAAAAACATAGTCGTTTTCATAATTAATGAAAAGTATTGGACTTTGTTATATTTAAAGATTTTGAGAAAAATTAGCATCAATTGGGTTCCACTCTTAGAGTGCAAGTTAATTAGATTGGACTCCTGTAAAAACATGATTGCAAAAATGACATAAACGTAAAATTTCTTTTTTTCCTCCAGTAATATCTACTGCGTCATACTGTTTCGAAACTTTTTTAATGTCAAGTATTTTTTTACACACATAACTTCCGAGTACCATCTTTAAGACTCTGATTATTTAAAAAATTGCATGCATCAATATTTTCTTTAAGGCGAAAACACATGAACTAAAGTCAAGTTACTCCTTTTGGCTTAGAGGGGGAGGGTAACGAATACCATTGACTTCTTCTCTAACATAATTTGACTAATCCTCTTTCCATAAAGCGACACTTTTTCTGATTAATTACTTTACCTTTCCTGCGAAATGGACAATTTTCATAACGCACATTTCATTAAGGGCCCATGATCTTTCTCTCTTCTACCCCAGAGTATAGAATGGGTCACTCTGTCAAGTAATAATGTCAAGTGTACTTTCTTTACTCACATAACATCCAATTGTCTTCTTTAAGACTCTGGTTATGTGAAAAATTATGTGCATCAATATCTTCTTTACAGCGAAAACACATGAACTAAAATCATGTTAATTTTTTTTTTTTTTTTTTTGGGGGGGGGGGGGCTCAGAGGGGTAGGGTAATGAATAACATTAATTTCTTCTCTAGCATAATTTGATTAATTCTCTTTTCATAAAGCGACACTTTTTACCGCTTAATTACTTTCCATTTGCAGTGTAAGGTACAATTTTCGTAACGCCCATTTCATTAATTACCCATGAAATTTCTCCTTTCTACTTCAGAGTATAGAATGGGTCACTCCATCAAGTACTAATGTCAAGTACTTTCTTTACTCACATAACATCCAATTGTCTTCTATAAGGTGAAACCACATGAACTAAAATCAAGTTATTTCTTTTCGGCTTAAAGGGGGAGGGTAATGAATACCATTAATTTCTTCTCTAGCATAATTTGATTAATTGCCTTTTCATAAAACGACACTCTTTAATGCTTGACTACTTTCCCTTTTCTGTATAAAGGACAATTTTTGTAACGCTCATTTCATTAATTACCCATGAAATTTCTCCCTTCTACCTCGAGTATAGGAATGGGCCACTCTGTCTCACTTTCCTTTCTAGGCTTCCTTACAATTCTGTGTAAACATCCTGAACTGATGAACGAAAGTCAATAACACCGTGACAGAGGATTAAAATATCCTATTTACCACACAGCCTGCTTTGAGTCACAGTCATTATAACAACAAAAATGGGATTTGACTCTTCTTAAAAGATTAGATGTGTTACCAAACGCTTTTACCTGCTATAAAAGATTAGGCTCTTTTTTTACATGCTTAGCCATATGACTAGATGCTAGGAGGAATATTACTTTTAGTTTGTTTGATTTAATAAAGTAAATTGAATTAAACAATGGCTTTCAGTTTAAGCTCCTGTAATAATAGATTTTTGTATAAAATATTTGTTGCAAATATACTGCTATACAGAAAACAATATAGTTTATCTGAAAAGATTGGAAAAAATGCGTAAAATCTTACCTCATTCATATTATCAATATCGGCGCATTTAACCATCTGAAAACCGCAAAGAATATTAATTAGACATCATTATACTAATATCATAAAAGGAAAAATGTTTTTAAATATAGTTTTTTATTGTATATCTAGAATAATGCCATTTGTATTTGCATTACTGAAGTCACGTACCTTAGATAAAGTATCTTCTGATTCACATACATCTTCCTTAGATTGTTTTAAATCGCTTTTCCCGGTTATCTGCGCAGCACAACTTCTCTCTTTTTCCTTCAACTGCATGTTAAAAAGTATCAGATGTAAATAAAATGAAGACAACATTAACTCAAATAAAAGGTAATTGATCATATGCTTAGATTTAACAGTAACTTACGATTATCACATATTAATCTAAGCTGTATTAAGTTTTTTGAGTTAATTGCTTGGATACGAACTGATTTGGGATGGAGATGTTATTCGACAAAAAAAATTTTAATGTATTTACTCAAACACCCACATATACCTAATGTAAAATTCCCATTTCTGTTTTTCAATATTAATCCAATTTCTTTCATTCAACGCATTTTATCTTAACCATATCACTTTTTCTAATTGTCAATTTTAACGTTATACTGTTCTCCTGAATTTTACTGGATTATTGTGAGGTCTTTATCACTGTAGCAATTAACTCAATGTTCTTTTTACTTTAACTATTTTCTCAGTAGTCTTCCGTGTTCCCAGACACCCAGACATTCGAAATTTTTAAATTTCTAAATAAATTTCTAAAATTCAGTAGCATACACTTTCCCTCTGTACTTCCTTTGATTGACAGATTCTGTTTTCACTGTTATGGGCTTCGTAAGCTAAAGTTCAACTAGCCAGAGATTTCTTTTAGACGCGAAAACGCAGAAACAATTTATAGTTTGATCAGTACAAGTGTGTTCGTGTAGAGATGTTTTGCCTGTTATTTATCAGCAATTTATGTTGTAGGAAAGTATTAAATGTAATTTTTTAAACAATTGACTGTCCTTAATATAAACGAAGTCATAGTCTACGATAAATGTCGCATGAGTAACAAATTATGCGTGTAGTTTGATTAGTACAAGAGTGTTCGTGTAACTATCCTTGCCTACTATTTTTTAGAAATTTATGTTTTAGCGAGGTAATAAATGTAATCTTTTAATCAATGTATTGTTCTTTATGTAAACGGTTATAGTGTACGCTAAATGATGACAAACAAGAGATAAATATGCCTGTAGTTTGATCAGTACAAGTGCGTTCGTGTAGAGAAGCCTTGCCTGTTATTTATGAGCAATTTATGTTGTGGTAAATAAGTTTAATCTGTTAAACAATATACTATCCTTAATGTAAACGGTCGTAGTCTACGCTGAATGATGACAAACAAGCGGCAAATCTGCGTGTGTGTGCAAGTATGTTCAAATGTTTGATATAAAGGATTTTAAAAATGATCACCCCAGATGCACCAATTGATTACAATTATGAAAGGTTTTCAACAAAGGTGTCCTTCCATGACTGCTTGCTGTATGTTGATGAATATTTCGCAGTGAATAGATCTTAACGAACAATTTATTTCACAACAAACGCTGGCCAGGAATGAATGCCATTTTAATAGCTAAATGGAAGTTTAGAAATTTTTATATAAGAAGTATACTACTGTCTCTCCGATTTGAATTAGTGGGAGTGCCTAACTACCAAACAACCAGAGGCACATTTGATCCCTTCCGTTCAACCATAATAAGGGATGCAACTTTACCTTTCGTTAAGAAGGTTTATTTTCACATTATTTGGTATATGAAGACAACAAAGTCGCGTTCCTAACAATTCGGAAATTGATTCAGATATTCCTTATTATTTTTCAAAATAATTTGTCGGAACTTAACAGTAGCTGTTTAATGCACTGGATAAATTTAAATAGCCTTAAATCATAGCAGAATTTTTTTCTTCTTTTTTAGTATCTGCCCAGAGCCACATTTCTCAGTTAATATCTTTTCAATGGAGATAAAATAGTTTTCCTGAAAATCAAAGAATCTTCTTTTAGCCAGCTTGTGTCATTAATGAAATATTAAAATTGAGCTAAAACTACAACACATGGCATTTTTCTGTTTTTATATAAAAAATGCATCTTTTAATATAAAAAGGAAGAAAATATATTTAATATAATTCAAAATCAATTTAAATTTTCTTCCAAAACTTGCACGAAATTCTTCTAGATATATATGAGGAACATTTGGTTGCATTTGTAGAAAATTGCAAGAAATTATTCTCTCTAATCAAATGGCAATTAGTTTATAGTAAATGATGGATAAATGTATGAAATAGTTGTATTACCATTTGGCAACAGTTTATCTTTTTATTACTTTCGGGGACTGTTTCGCCCAAATACGGCAACCTTTAAATTTCATTTTTGTCTGCAAAATATGCACATTGCATACATTGCATATACATACAGTGTAAACACATTGCCTACATTCCATAAACATACATTGTATAGACATTGTATACACTGCATACATATGCAATGTATACACTGCATACATATGCAATGTATACACATTGCATCTGTAGGCAAATGGCAATGCCATGTAGTTTATAGTAAATGATGGACAAATTTATGAAATAGTTGTAGTACCATTTGGCAACAGTTTTCTTTTTATTACTTTCGGGGACTGTTTATCCCAAATACGACAACCTTTAAATTTCATTTTTATCTTCAAATTATGCACATTGCATATATTTCATATACATACAGTGTAAACACTTTGCCTACATTCCATACACATACAATGTATACACATTGCATCTTTTCGACGAATGTAAGAATGAGTACATGCCTAAAAATAGGTAAAAGGGTCTTAGGTACGCACTCATGACCAACCTTAAAAAAATACCGGAACTCCAGTCTTAAAAATAGGAATAATTGGGTAACCTTTGTCTTAATTTACCATATTTGACAGACTATAGGACGTACTTTTTTTCAATCGAAATACGCCTAAAATATGGCGTGCGTCTTATGCTCCGGTAATCAAAATTATGAGTCGAAATTTCAGTCTGTCTAGAATTTCTGGTTGATATTAATATACAGGGTGTGACAAAAACCTTGACACCTTTTGAAAATTTATCCAAAAAAAGTATACTAGGATAGAAGTGGAAATTCACAGATGTGTTACTGTATATATTAAAGTTTTTTTTTGTGTCAAAAAAATTGAACACGTGGCGCGAGTTGCTCCCTGAGAGCGAAAGTTTTAAAATGGCTACACCATCACACAGAGCGATATGTATACGCCGGCAAATACGGTAAACGTATCCATGGAGCTAATATACAGTAAGAAATTATATTTTTTGTAAGAAATCATAGACGAACAAATTGAGATTTTTAGCATTATATTGCTAGATATCTAGGGTGTTGGAGATTCATTTGAAGAACAAAGTACGTTGATTTGTTTCTCGACTTGTGTTCGAATATTAGTATTAATACGAACAAAAGCTATGAGTTTTACTGCCAGTTCCTCAAATAAAGCAGTCTAAAGTCAAAAGGAAACTCTTAATTAGAATGAAATTAGGTTTCTAGACGATTAAACTTTCGTTATGCCACCCTTAAACTCCAAAATATCCCAAATCAACAAAAATCGGGAGTAGAAAGGTACCTTTACCTGTTTTTAAAAGAATATTAAAACTTAGAGCTGTTAAGCATACAACCGGCGTTCTTGTGTACGATGGTCGGTCAAAATGCATTCCCCTCAATGCCTTCATTGCGAATTTATCGCCAGTTTAGAGAAAATATCGCCTTAAACATCATGTTTCCGGGAGATATATTTAACTTTTCTTTATTTAAGTCCATTTTGTAATGATTATTCCCTAAAATTTGTCGTTATATAAAAATCATTTTCATATCAAAAATGGTTGAACAATGAAAACTTTATTTTTGTATAAATTAAAATCATGTAAAGTCTAAATCATGCTTTTACATGTTTGCTAAACCATATTTTTTAAATACATATATATATACAGTCGAACCTCCATATATCGAACTTCCCTATATCGAAATTTTCTATATATCGAACTCTTAGCAAATCTCCATGTTCATTACATAGAAAAACTGTTTCTATATATCGAAAAATTCTCTATATATCGAAATTTTTTTCACGACATATTGGGAGATTTTATTCCACTTTAGAATAAAATCTCCCAATTTTTGGCGTTTGAAACAATACTTCGTGGAAAATATCCCTGATGAAGTTTTTAATGGACTGAATAAATGCGAGCATTTCTTTGATGAACTTTCCGCAAAACTGGCTGTTCAGCAAGATATTCGTAGTTTTTTTTTTTAAAAGAATGTAACTGTGAGCACTGTAAGTACTGTCTGGATTGTTTTTTTAAAGGTTTTTTTTAATCTTTAATATGAATTCAATTTTTAGTTATTACCTTTTATTTAATGTGATTCGCATATAAATTGGAGATGGAGTTTCGTATACGATAATTACCTTTAATTTTAATGTTTTAGGAGAATTATGATAAAACTAAGATCAATTCTATATATCGAAATTTCTATATATCGAATTTTTTTCCGGCATTTTGCTACTTCGATATATGGAGGTTCGACTGTATTTTCAGTTTTGTGAATAGGATATATTTCAAAATATTTTTTTTTTCCCTTTTGGATCTTTGTAGTACAAATTTTTCTTTTACGTGACAGAAATAGATAAATTTTATTTTCAAGATCGGTTTCCATTTAATGATTTGAGAATTTTTACTCTTACACAGACATCCAGAAGGCAGTTTTTAAAAGATTTAAAAATATATTTCTTTGTAATTGAAGTGTTTAAAATAAAGAATACTCACTTCCTCGGGTAAAAGTTTATGGCATTCATCGTATCTGCCCTCTGCCGCAGAGTCATTGACTGTAAAAATAAAAAAAATTGCAATTATTAAATTTGAGGTATATGTAGAACTAGCTGAATATCCATGCTTCGGAGTACATTCAAATGAAATACAACGATCAATGTATGCAATGAAGGCCAATATATATATATATATATATATATATATATATATATATATATATATAATTATTTAAAGAAAAACGTACCGGATATTTTTATAGACAAAAAATGTAAGAAAATATTCAAATTAAATCTAATAGAACATACTAAAGAATATAGTACAGTTAATATAGTACAGTTTGAGGAACATTTCTTTTACAGAATTTTAATATTTTTCAGGATAATTTTCAATCGTCTGCTGCATTAGCAGGAAAAAAAATATATATATTTGTCTATTTCGTTGTTATGCACGTGACGATAAATTAATTTGAAGTGTTAGAAAAATAAATCACGTGATCAGCATTTAAAAAATTAAATTGTAAAAATTAATCTTTAAAAACTCACCAAAAATCACAAAACGGAGGTAAAGATTCGAAATAGATTTCATTTTAAAGGGATTTTTATGGTCATTCTCATGATATAAATTTTATAACTCCCAGATTATAATTTTAAACGCAAAATTTAAAAAATTACAAAAATAGCTTAAAAATTTAATTTAAAAAAAACTATGAAGAATTTTTCAAAGATCTTTCTTAGTGAACCCCTACACTATAAGAAGAATCGCCATGCAAAATTTCAGCCCTTTAGGTTCAGCGGTTTGGACTGAGCGTTGTGTGTCAGTCAGTCCGTCAATCAGTTACGGAACTGTTTTATTTACAGAGATAAGTGAAAGGAACACTAATATTTTATTCATTATTACGCGGTGAACCATTTATATGTGTTTTTTCTAGAAATTTAATCGACATTAATTCTAAACGAAAAATAATAATCTTTAACAGAGACTTAAATATTGATGAAACAACATTTATTACTGTTGTCGGGCTTTAGGTAGCCTAGCGTTAGCGCGTCGGCTTTCGGCGCTGAGGGTGCTCGGATCGAATCCGACAAGCGCTGTAAAATAAAGCGTGTCTAGGCCGGATATGAGCATGTTTTATCCGTAGACCAGAAAATTCTCTCTGTTAGGTCAGCGTGGGAGGGAGAGGGTACTATCTCCCCAGATTTCAACTCTGGGTTTGCTCGGTCAAAATTGAGGTGGCGCCTGGCTAAATCAGACTCCAACCCTTGTGGTTCTATTATAAACGGAGAGCCTCACCCCCTAGCCCACTATCCTGTATGCCCCTGGTCTGGAATAAGTTCCAGCCAGGGGGCATTAGAAACAACAACAACATATACAACTGATGTATTTTCAACGAGAAACTTTCTTCCAATATTTTCGTTTGAGGAACTGATCTGGTTGCTTATTGAACATGCTTATTGCTTCACTCAGTAATCTCAAAATTTTTTTTTACCCATACTGAATAAATAACTTCACACATCTAAAACGTACTGCCTGGGACACAAAACACAGAGTAGGGGAGGGAAGATTGAGATATTTCGGGTCTTTTTATGTCTTTAATTTTCAATATAGGAAGATAATTTAACATTGACGATTGATTAAACAAGTGGTCATAAGAACTACTATATATCGTGAAACTGGTGATCGCAGTTTGATTATTGGATGTAGTCTGTATAAGGATGGAGATAGAACAATATCATAACGTAGGAATACATTCCTCCATAACAGTCCTCTGGAAAGCAAAATTTCAGACGCTAAAACCGTCCGTCCTCACGAGTTACAATTTTGACAGCACGCCAAAACCAGTCTGTATCGCTCGGGCAAGCGGTAGACAGTTAAACAGAAAAGCACCAAAATGCGTCAAAATTTTGGCACATATATTTATATATATATATATATATATATATATAAAACAGTTCCGTAACTGACTCATTCACTGACTGACATACAACGCACAGACCAAACCGCTGGACCTAAAGGGCTGAAATTTTGCATGGCGATTCTTTTAATAGTGTAAGGGTGCACTAAGAAAGATTTTTCAAAAATTCATCTTAGATTTTTTTAAATTAAATTTTTAAACTGTTTTTTTTAACTTTTTTTACGTTTGCATTTAAAATAATATTTTGAGGCTTAAAAAATTTATATCAGGAGAAAGATCATAAAAATTCCTTTAAAATGAAATTTTTTTCGAATCTTTACCTCCATTTCCTGATTTTTGGTGAATTTTTAAAGATTAAATTTTAGAAATTAGTGTATTAAATGCTGATCACGTGATTTCTTTTTCTGGTACTTTAAATAAATTTATCGTCACGTGTATAACAACTAAATAAACAAAAATATTTTTTTTCCTTGCTAATGCGGCAGACGATTGGACATTATCCCCAAAAATATTAAAATACAGTGAAAGAAATGTTCTACAAACTGTACTATATTAACTGTACCATATTCTTTAGTATTCTTTATATTAGATTTTATTTGAATATTTTCTTCTACATTATTTTATCTATAAAATTATCGTTTACGATTTTCTTATAAATATATATATATATATATATATATATATATATATATATATATTTTACATCAATTGTATACATTGATCGTCGTATTTATCATATAATATATATATATATATATATATATATATATATATATATATATCTGGCATGAATTGCATACATTGACCGTTGTATTAAATTTGAATGTACTCCGTAGCGAAGTACGGGTTTTCAGCTAGTATATATATATATATATATATATATTTTACATCAATTGTATACATTGATCGTCGTATTTATCATATAATATATATATATATATATATATATATATATCTGGCATGAATTGCATACATTGACCGTTGTATTAAATTTGAAGGTACTCCGTAGCGAAGTACGGGTTTTCAGCTAGTATATATATATATATATATATATATATATATATATATATATATATATATATATATATATATATATATATATATATATATATCTGTGGCTTGGTAAAAGAAGTGCCTAAGTCAGTTTTTTCCAAGATGACTTTGTTTGCTTATGTCTCTTTAGAAAATATATTATTTACGATGTAAAAAGTACCCAAGTCTGTACAGTGGTTTAGAAGACACTTTTAAAGCACCAGGCCGACTTCGGTACTTCTTACATTGAAAATAATATTTTTTTAAAGAGATATAAACGAATTAAATCATCCTGGAAAAAAGTGACTTAGGCACTTCTTGTACGAAACCACATACATACATACATATATATATATATATATATATATATATACATAGATAGATAGATAGATACATATATACATAACACATACATACATATATACATACAAATGAGGTAAGCAACGATAAGTAATCTTACGTTAATAACCCGCGGTAGTGTCGTTAGAAGAGACTACCTGGAATATTTTTTTAACAATAAACTTATTCAGAGGGAATATCTACATAAAATTATTGTTTAATCACATTTCCATTAGTAAATGAAGAAGACCTTACAAATAGGTACAACCAATTTTACCCTCTTTGTTTGTGACTTATCCTGTATGGACCATTCGTCTATGGGGTGAACATTTACCCAAATAGTGTTCATTCCACGAACGTTGAAAGGGTATTAATTTTAGATTGCAGGTGAAAATCAGAGTAGAAAAAGATCGTATGCTTGAAAGTGAAGAGGAGTATATTATTTATCCTTTATAATCACAGTTTTATTAGTATAATCAGGTCTCTATATCAATAACATACATTTAACTCGCTGCAGAACCTTTATTTTCATTCAACTTCGTTACAGTTAAATTCAAACTCTATTCTAAAAAATTAAGCAATATACTTTAAACAATATTTTTTAACCATTTCTATGTTTCAAAAGCTTTAGTTTACAGATTTTTTACCTGCCGATAGGTTTCTTTTACGCTTATTTATATTCTTGAATTCTGACTTATATTTGTACCATAAAAGTGTATAACAAATTTAGACATAGAAATATAACGATTTTTGTTTTGCATATAGTTAGATACATATAAATTTCAATACATGTAGAATGTGAAACACATGAATATTTTCAATGTATGACGCCTGATATTCTAGAAAATGTCTTTACATGTTTTATAATTCTTTTTAAAAACTTACTTTTGCTTTTTCAAGCACTCTCAGAAAAATACGAATGTATTTGAATAAATTTTGAGCGCTTACTGGAAATTTATCAATTCCATTTTATTTCTTACAAACTTATAAAAAAATTGTTAGTAATTTTTCAACAATAACATGTAATATCATCGCTTATACGAAGTAAATCAACCGAAGATTTTAGGTTTAATTTCACTACAGATGATAATTTAGGTCGTTATGCAGCATTGTAGCTGTATTTATATTTACTAAAGTCAATAACACGAAGATTTTATACTTACTGCACGCTATGCACTTAAAAACCTTTTCGTAGTCGGCTCGTGTAACACAAGTTAACACTGATAGAGAAAAGACAAGGCATAAAAATCGAAAGGCCTTCATGATATCAAAAGTAATGGTACAGACAGAGCAAAAGTATGGTGCTACACCTTTAATATCGTATCACTCTATAACTCAGTAAAATGCTTGCTTTGCAATACTCAAAAGCACCGTGTGTTTCAATACGGTAAAAACCATCGATTTTATAGAGAATAAATATGGACAATACCTATTATATGAGGCAATTCTTGAAGGAAGTTGGTAGGATATAAATATTTGTGCCATCAACTAACAATGAAATTAAAATTTCCTTGAACAATGCTTAATGAAAAAATATAGAAAACGTTAATTACGTTATGTTGGAGCAATATTTATGTAGTGACTTCAAGGATTCTTTTTGACAAACCAAATGCAAATAGTCCTAAATAAAGATGTAATTGTTTGTAATAGTTGCACCAAATGAGAAAAAAAAAAGAGTTAAAATTTCTTATTTAAAAGGGACTGGAAATATGTAAAGCCAACCTATTGTTCCAACCGATTATTTTTCTCGCACAGTGCGTAATAAGTATTAAACAATCATAGAGAATTATGTAAAGCCAACCTATTGTTTCAAAAGATTATTTTCCTCGCACGGTGCGTAATAAATATTACACAATCACAGCGACTATGTTTGTTCTCGCATCTATAGAGTGGACCAAGTCGTCTTCGTCAGATGAAAATGCCAAAATTATATTGAATCGCAAAACAAAAGGAGACAAAGAAAAAGCAAATTTGGATCCATCTGTAAATTGAATACAACCATTCAAGGGAATTATTGCAATAATCAAGCACGTAATATGTTGCCTTTCGGAATTCTAACAATATTAATGATCTTACACGTGTGAAAGAAAATATATAAGATTAAGATTATAGCATGAGGCGCGAACATTGCGAATTAGGACAATATATTGATTTTTTTTTTAAGAAAAATTTATCCAGCCAAGAAATATTTCTGTCTGGATAATTCAGTTCCTCTTTTCACCGAAAATTGCAATTACAATAACCTTGTGATTCATTTGGCGATACAAAAAAAGGCGGAAGACGAAAATGCTACATGCACCATGGACGTAACACGATAGAAAAAGAAACAAAATAGTTATTCCGCATGTGGCCTTTTCCTGGTATACACATTCTGCAAAAATATCAGTTGTTTTTCGAGCAGTTAGTCTCGTTCGCCCATGTTTCATGCGCTTGGCTTGTCGGTGTGTGGCAATCTATAGATGACACTGGGATTAAAATCTTTTACTTCAGTATCCTTTGTGCAAGTCTTCAGCAAAGTGTAGGCAAACTGAACTTCGATTTATTTTGATTTTAAATATCAACAAAACAGATGACCGAAATATGGCTCTTACAACCCGTCTATGACTACTTTAACAGCCTTTACACCAACTTCGACTATCTTCTGGTTTTAATCTTGTAAAACTTTTTATAGAAAAAACCCCATCGCCAATAGGATGAATAAGATATAAAACTTGGTCTTGTGAACTTTGTCTATACTATAATCATTAGAAAAATTCTTTAGTTCC
>OU015490.1:241213948-241308948 GCA_907164885.2 Dolomedes plantarius
TCTTATAAATCAGCTGATCTCAAAATCATTAGTTCACGTCGAAATAGTCATTAGTTTACGTCTCCCCAGCGGCCGGCAGCTAGGAGCAACCCCATTCTCTGCTTCCAGACACCTCGAGGCTGATCGATAGAACTGTTCGCTGGTCACCTGCTGTGGGAGGTCCGGCTGTCTGGGTGATTTATTCGGAAAGGTCGTAACGGATTCTTACAATATATATATATATGTATATATATATATATATATATATATATATATATATATATATATATATATATATATATATATATATATATATATATAAATATATATATATGTGTGTGTGTGTGTGTGTGTGTGTGTAATATATCCATTACATCTTGTTCTTAAAATGCAACCTGAAAATGAAAACTGGCTGATATTTACATGTCTGGAGCTAGACTCAGCCTGAAAGGAATTAAATAAAATTTGGAAAGCAGTCGGGTCGAATCGTTTTATTAGAGAGATAAAAAATACGTCCATCCATTTCAGATGCTCGGAGCGAAGTGTAATATCACCATTCAACCTTAGGCGCTAGAAGCGAGGTACATGTGCCTGTTATTTTGAAGTATCATCAAATTCTGGGACTCGCGATGTGAACCCACGCCTTTCTCCAGACGTATACACGTGTATAAATGCAAGGCTTGCTGTTTTATGGGAAGCTCTGTTGCTATGGGTTTGAAGCGATAAAGTAAGATTACTGTGGATTGAATTTAGGAAAGGGAATTTATATGCTAGAATGGAGGGCCTAATATTTAATTTATTACATATCCCCCCCGATAAAGGGAAAATCGTCACGTTGAAAGGTGACATTTTCACAAAAAAATACACAAAAAAAACTTCTTATAAAAATGTGTGTAATTACAATGCAACATAATCAAAATTAATTACATCATAAAATTACATGTCTCTAAATATAACTGGTGGAAAGCAGTCACGATAAACAGCAAGGTGGCTGAGAATTAGAACACATCAAGGTTACAGAGTCAAGAGCTTTGTCCATAACCCATCATAAATTAACTCCACCGAGACAAAACCAAAGTTAAATATTTGAATCTTTAATATAAATCTAAATTCACTCTTATGACTTCGTTGCACCATCACACAAAATATATGAAATTAAAGGCAATATACAGTGAAATTTATAATGAACACTCAAAATATATGGAATTAAAATAATATGCAATAAATCTTATAATTATTAATACAATGTGCAAAGAAATTCAAATAACTGAAATATTATTGGCTAATATAATTTAAATAACTTTTTAAGCAGATCAAAGTTCTTCATTCAATAATGAGTCCTAAAATAACGTATAATTCTTGTAGTCCTTAAATTCAGTTCAAATTCAAATCGTTATACATGTTTTATCAAATAAGTCCTTATTGTATGTGGTTTATATTCAGTATCTCAACTTTACACATGATTTCACATGATTTCAAAACTTCATAGTTTACATCAATTATCATTCATCGATCTATATTTTTTTATATTCTTAATCTCGTATACTTACATAAATTTTAAAATAATTCACAATGTATAATTTAGAAGATATTTCAATAAGTTCAAGTTCAAAATAACATTACTTTAGACAATATTATTACAACATTGATTCGTTATAGTATTCTGAAAGTTTCACTTCAATTACAGCATAGAATTTTTGATATCTGTCAAGTTTTCTAACAATACATAAGATCATAAATTAAACAACTCAAAACAACTTGTTATAATCTTAAATTAAGTAAATGGGCATCATTTCCATATCAGGTAATATTCAAAAACATTATGTGCTTCACTAGTTACATCGTCACTAGTTTCAATTCAAAATATTTAAATTCTAAAATCATTGGTACCAATCATGACATAAGTGACAAACCTGGAGGTGAAATGGGCTATTCTATGTGATGTCTAACGTGAAAGATTGTCAGTGATCACGAGGGTGCTGTGATGCAAAGTCAGCAAGAGGCTCATCCCTCTGCGGGAGGAACTACCCCTTGTGCTAGCAAAAGGGTTCTCCGGTGTCAACAAAAATAATAACTCAGATCATCAACACACTTGACAAAATTAGGGGTAATCTGTGACATGTCATGTTAGCCCTAACATTGACAAAATATTTCGTTAACTTAACACATGAACATTTCCTTTTAATAGATATTCCTTTAAAATAATTCAGATGGTAATTTGTGGAAGGCAAACTAACATCAAAAGTTCTCTAAATATATATAATTAACTAGGAAATTTAGGTAAGTATCTAAATCCATCAAAATTAGGCTATCAAAATATCGTAAGATTATCGGAGTCATCATCATCATCTACAGCATTACAGCCTGCGACAGGCCCTGGCTGTCTCTAAAATACGTCTCCAGCGTTCCCTATCCAGCGTGGCACCTTTCCAACCCCTCACACCAAGCCTTGTGAGGTCGCATTCAACACCATCAAGCCATCTTGAGGGGGGGGCGGCCCCTTTTTCTCTTTCCCTCTGGCACACTGAAAGTTAGTATTTTCATGAGTAGGTTTTCCTGTGCTCTCCAAACATGCCCCAACCATCTTAGTCGAGAGATTTTAATAGTTTTTGAGATTGTCGGTTCTTTGAATCTCCTCTCAAGTTCAAAATTCAAAAGTCCTCTCCTTCTTCCATTGTCATATACTGGTCCGAAAATAGATCGCAAGACCCGTCTTTCAAATACACTCAGTCGGTTTTCAGAGTCCTTATTGAGTGTCCATGTTTCGCTTCCATACAGTAAAACCGGCCGAATGAGTGTCTTGTAGATCTTCAATTTGGTTTTTACATTGAGGAGCCTTGACCTCAGTTGTTTTTTCAGGCCATAGAAGCATTTGTTTCCCATAGTTATTCTATGATTAACTTCTGTTTTAATAAAGTTATTTCCATTGTTTATCATGGTGCCTAGGTACTTAAATTGATCTACTCTTTCAACGGAGTAGTTTTTTACATGAAATGGTTCTTTGCCTGAGTTATTAGTCATAAATTCCATGTATTTACTTTTGCTTTCGTTGATGGTAAGTCCAATATCGGTTGCAGCATTTTCTAAAAGAATAAAAGCTTCACGTACAGAACTCCTTGACCTCCCAATTATATCAATGTCATCTGCGAATGCAAGTACTTGGAGTGATTTGGTCCAAATAGTGCTTCCTCCATCAATTCCAGAGTCCCTAATTGCCTTTTCAAGGGCAAAATTAAATAGTATATATGCCAAAGCATCACCTTGGGGTAATCCCCTTTTAGTGAAGAAAGGCTCTGATAGTTGACCCATCACCTTGACCCGACATTTGACATTATTTAAGGTTGCTTTAACGAGGTTGATAAGTTTTTGTGGTACTTTAAATTCCTTCATTGCGGTAAATAGCTTATCCCTTCTCACACTGTCATATGCTGCTTTGAAATCAATAAATAAGTGGAAGGTACTTATGTTGAATTCTCTGGTCTTTTCAATTATTTGTCTCAAAGAGTGAATTTGATCAATTGTGGATCTTCCAGGTCTGAATCCACTTTGGTAATTTCCTATAACTTTTTCTGCAAAGGGTAGAAGTCTTTGGTAAAGTATATTGGAGAATATTTTAAATGCCACATTAAGAAGAGTAATTCCTCTGTAATTACTGCATTCGAGCTGGTCTCCCTTTTTATGAATAGGGCAGATGGAGCCATCCTCCCATTCAATGGGTAACTTCTCCTCTGTCCAAACTTGGCACAGAATTTTGTGCAAGACTTCTAAGAGTTTTGGTTCATTTATTTTTAGCAATTCTGCACTTAATTTGTCAGGACCTGCTGATCTATTAAGGTTTAATTTTTTAATTGCTAATTGTACTTCAAACATTGTTGGTAGGTCAGAGTCCGGTGATTCTTCCAGTAAAATGTTTTCATCAGGAAGTTCTGTAAAGTTTCCTGGAGTCTCTTCACCTTCCAAAAGCTCTTGGAAGTACTCTTTCCATCTGTCAATAACGACTGAATCTTTACTGCTAAGTTCTCCATTTTTCAGTCTACACGCCAATGTTTTTGGCCTAATATCTCTCCTTACATTGTTGATTAGTTTATAAAATTTTCTAGATTCCTTCGATTCATTGAAACTTTCAATATCATTGAGTATTTGCTCATTGTACTCTCTCTTTTTTCTTTTGTGTGTTTTCTTTTCCAATCTTCTTGCGTCTCTGTAGTTTTGCTCATGGTGTCTTGTGTAGTGTTTTTGCACCATTAGACGGTAAGCCCTATTTTTTCTGTCAGCTACCTGTCTACACTCCTCATCGAACCAATCGCCTTTATTTAAAGTCTCTCTTTCTGGTATTGTTTCTTTTGCAGTGTTCAATATAATTTCTTTAGCACTGCTCCAACTAACCATGCCATTATTTGAGTTTTCCTCTGCCTCAAGAAGTTTTGTTGCGAGGCTTGATCAATACGAATCATAGATTTTTGGATCCTTCAGTTTTTCCAAATTTAAGGTGGTCTCCTTCTCTTTTCTTTTATAGAACAATTTATTTAGTTTGTGTTTTAGTAACGCCATTACTAGAATGTGATCAGTATCTACATTTGCACCCCGGTAGCTTCTTGAATCTTTCAGATTTGTGCGATGTCTTTTGTCAATCAAGACATGGTCGATTTTATCGGAGTCATAGTCAGGTAGTTATTTGAGTCTCAGTTGGGTAGTCTTAATCATCACAGATAGGGGTTTTTCTGTTTCTCTAACACTATTAATTAATTTTTACTTGGGATCTTGGGCGTTTTGGGGTTTACTCTTATTAAAATAGGAATTTAACTTTTTCTAGTTGCTAGTTGAAAATTATGTGCAGTGTTGAAAGGTCTTAATCTGGTACAGTGTAAAATTTCCAAAGTTTTCTTAGTAAGGGAATTGGGTCTGTTAATTTCAAAGTTTAATCTAGAAATTTGTTTCAAAATTTTATATGGACCAGAATAAGGGGGAGTAAGTTTAGGAGTATTTGGGTAACGAAACTCTTCGTACATCACTATATCACCTACCTTAAATTTAGATTCCTCAAAATGAGTGTCATATCTTTCTTTATTTACTTCATGATTTTTTATAGTTCTCTGTTTACCAATCTTCCTAGCTTCTTCAATTGGTGGGTACATGTCTTGATCATCAAGTAAGTTTTTGTAGGGTGGTTTTCCATGCATTAAATATGAAGGGGGAAATTTTGTTACGGTATGGGGGGTGTCGTTATATTCATTCGTTATTTCACGTAATAATTTTGTCCAGGAGACTACCAGGGTGTGAATTTAATTTACATTTAAGCCTAGTAATGAGGGTCTGATTTACTCTTTAATTTTTTTCATTTGTTTGTGGTCTATGCGAAGTAGTTAGCAGTTGTGTAATATTATTGTTTCTCAAAAAAATGTTTAAATTTGGAGGAAGTAAAAGCACTATTTCTATCAAATAAAATTTTCTTAGGTACTTGGTGTTGAAAAATTTGTCTTAAACAATTAATATAAGTATCCTTATTTTCATTTTTAGAAGCAAAGGTCCAGATATACCTCGTGGCATGATCTATAACTATGTGTAAATATTTCTTTGTAGACCCATAATAATTTAAACCACCAACAGTGTCTATGGCAAGAATTTGAAAGGGTTCACTGGTAGGGGGTTACATTTGTAAGAGACCAAATCTTTTTTGTCTAGATTTCTTATTTAATT
This sequence comes from Dolomedes plantarius, assembly GCA_907164885.2. Lineage (NCBI taxonomy): Eukaryota > Metazoa > Arthropoda > Arachnida > Araneae > Dolomedidae > Dolomedes > Dolomedes plantarius. The sequence goes on from OU015490.1 coordinate 241,219,625, forward strand.
GAAATACTTCACATTGTTTCACATAGTTACTCACATCTTTAGTTATTCCAATCCAATAATATTGAGGGGATATCAGATTTAACATTGCCGAAACTTCCATTATTAACATGAGCTTTTCCTAGTAATTTTAATCGTAATGAGAAGGGCACAACAATTTTCATTAAACCTTGTTTTTTAATTGTCCGTACATTATTTACTTTTTTAAACTTCTTACCGTTTACATTATCTAAATTTTGATGATGCTCGATTTCTTGCAATGTCAACAATGGATCACATTCACGTAAAGTTACATGGTGAGAAATTGGGTTTCTAGTTAGCATATCGGCTTCATAATTCGTAGAACCTTTTTTATATTTAATGTCAAAATCCTACATGGAAAGTTTAAGTGACCATCGGAATAATCGTCCAGTTGTGTGTTTAATACTTTTTAACCAAACAAGTGCAGCATGCTCCGTATGTACAGTAAAATGAGTCCCATGTAAATAGCAATAATATTTATCGACAGCATCAATAATTGACAAGCATTCCAACTCGGTAATGGCATAATTTTGTTCATAAGTTCTAAGATTTCGAGAATGATAGGTTATGGGATGCAAACTTCCATCAGGCTGTGGTTGTTTTAAGATTGCGCTTACCACTTGTCCAGACGCATCCACGAAAATATGTCATGGGTAATTTGGGTTATAAATAGTCAAAACAGGTTTAGAAACTAGAGTGTCTTTTAAATCCTGAAAAGCTTTTTGGCAATCATCTGTCCATTCAAATTTTGTGTCTTTCTTAAATAATTTATTCAATGGTACTCGTAATTTAACATAGTTGGGAATGAATTTATTATAAACATTTACACTACCTAAAAATCTTTGTGAGTCTTTAACATTCCTAGGAGGTTGAAATCTTTTAATAATTTCGATATTGGCGTTACTCGGGTGATAACATCTCTTTTCCACTTCATATCCCAAAAACTTTATTTTTGTTTTGGCAAATTGGCATTTTGAAAATTTTAATTTTATGTTTTCTTTTTCACAAATCGAGAAAATATTTTTTAAATGCGGTAAGTGTTCTTCGAAAGAGTCTGAAATTATAATTATATAGTCAAAATAGTTAAGCGCAAATTTAATTTAGTATTTATTTAAAATTTGTCTGAGTGTTCTGTGGAATATGGCTGGGGCGTTTTTCCAGCCAAAAGGTAGTCTTTTCCATTCATATGAACCAGAGTTTGAGGTGAAAGCTAATTTTTCTGTATCTTTTTCATTTAATTTAATATGCCAGTAGCCACTCGCGAGATCAAGGGTAGAGAAAATCTTAGCATTGGTTAACTGATCTAAAACTGCATCGATTCGGGAAATTGGTTCCGAGTCTGTTTTTGTAATACTATTTAGTTTTCGGTAATCGATACACATTCTGGATTTTGAGTTTTCATCTTTCTTGTAAGCCAAAGTAATTGGGGAAGCATAGGGGGAATGAGATGTTTTTATTAAACTTGCAGCTAAAAGCTCGTCTATTTGCTTCTTAATTTCGGCATTATCTTTTGGCGACGCCCTGTATGGACCAAGGAAAATTGGCAGTTCAGAATTTAAAATAACTCTTTGTGGTTCAAGACGTATACATCCCACATCATATTTATTTTTCGCGAAAATATTATTATACTCATTCAATATTTCTTTCAATTGAACACTTTCATCATCAGACATTATTTTAATTTTTAATTTTATAAAATCGAGTATCACAATTTCTATTATATTTAGTATCACGATTTGTAGTATTATGAGAATAAGTATGTGGGACATTAGGATTATCATACGTTAAAAATATATATCAATTATTATTAACATTTTCCGATGACAAAGTAGATGAGATATTATTTTTTCCTTGATAAACACAAAAATTTTTAAAATCCAAATTAATTTTAAACAGATTAATAATCTCCAACGATAAAATTGCATACTTTAAATTCGTTTCAATAACATAAAAATTAACAAATCTATTCAACTTACCGATTCGGCATTTCGTAGAAATTATTTTATCAGTTTTGATTTTACCTGCAAGGGTACTGACCTGTGAATTGTCTGGTGGAACAATGCTCACATAATCTTTAATTTTATCATATACAGTTCTTGAGATAATGTTAATGGTGCTACCTGTATCGATCAGGCCGATAATCAGTTCAGTACCGAATTCTAGGTCTACGGTGAACATCCGTCATTGTCGCTGTTCTGTCATGCTGCTGTTGTAATTGTTTGCATGTTGTGGAGGCTGGAACCAAGTCCCTGGACTTTCCTCTTCTCGAAAATTCTGGGGTCATCTATGCCATGGTCGGTGTTGTTGGTTCCGGAATCTATGTGACTCATGTTGTGGGAATCTTTCACAGTCATCTTGCCGATCGAACGGTCTGCGAAATCCGAACTGTGGGTTCTGCAAGTTTCTATTATGGTGTTGTTCTTTTCTCTTGTTATCTTCGTAGCTGTTGATCATTTCCTCGCAAGGAAAATCCACTCAGTAGTTGTACCAACGTTACTTATTTAAAATAAATCCCTGTATCTTGCCGGCAATCCGTCTGTCAGACCTTGAATTATAATTTCTTCTTCGAGTTTTAATGCTTTTCCAATATTCGTTTTCTTTTTAAAATAATCATTTATATTTTTATTGTCAGAAAGGCTCAACCTGCTAAAATCTTCGAATGAAAGCTGTTTTTCTTCTGAGAAATAGTCACTGATTTTTATTTTAACTTCATCCCCCTTTTGTGATTCTATTAGGTTTTCGATGTAAAATTCCAAAGCCTCGTCTGATAGAAAATCGGGAAATATTTGTAGTTCTTCTTCTTCCATCAATGCAATAGTCTTTTTTTCTTAAGAATTTCAACCAGTTATTAATTTTGACCATTCCATTAGGATTAAATTTCGGGAGATTACTTAATTGATTTGGCGAAGATATAGCACTGTTTTCCAATAAATGTTTGTCGTAAACTCCAGATTTATCCATTTCTTTTTCGTCAGGTTGGTCAGAGTCAAGATGATCAGCCAATTTTTAATTTAAATCTTTCGGTGTCATTTTCCTTTGCTCGTTTCGAAAAGCGAAATCAAAACTAGGTCATTTCATTTTCAAATACGCTGGCTAACTCTATGCGCTTTCTCTCAAGGTCGGTATTTCACGCGCACACACATAGTCCTAGGCGATGAATTTGAAATCCGTTGGAGTTTCCCCGCGCAGGTTCGAATCCTGCCGGCTCTATGTAATATACCAATTGCATCTCGTTCTTAAAATGCAACCTGAAAAGGAAAACTAGATCATATTTACATGGCTGGAGGTAGACTCAGCCTGAAAGGAATTAAATCAAATTTGGAAAGCAGTCGGGTCGAATCGTTTTATTAGAGAGATAAAAAATACGTTCATCCATTTCAGATGCTCGGAGCGAAGTGTAATATCACCTTTCAACCTCACGCGCTAGAAGCGAGCTACATGTGCCTGTTATTTTGAAGTGTCATCAAATTCTGGGGCTCGCGATGTGAACCCACGCCTTTCTCCAGACGTATACACGTGTATAAATGCAAGACTTGCTGTTTTGTGGGAAGCTCTGTTGATATGGGTTTGTAGCGATAAAGTAAGATTACTGCGGATTGGATTTAGGAAAGGGAATTTAAATGCTAGAATGGAGGGCCTAATATTTAATTTATTATATATATATAGTAATTTTTAATATTCATTTAAATGGTAATGTACATTTTATTCCCAGCTGGAAAAAAAGCGTACAACATTAAGCATTTTTCATTGTTATAAATTTATATTTCGACTTCAATCACATTCAACCATTTTTAATATTTCATTGATTTCCATCATCATTTAGTGGTTTTCAATGTTTAATTTATTTGCAGAAAAACTCCCAATTTTATGAAATCACATTTTTCCGGGTGATTTTATAAAATTAAGATATTTGTTGAAAAAAACTATTTGGTGGAAGAAAATTTAAAAATTACTATTATGCGATATTTTTATAAAAGAAATCTTTTTTTGCAGTATTATATTTTACTCAAAATATAGCTGTGATTATTGGCACTCATACATAGCATTTAAAAGCGGAAGCTTGCATCAGTCAGCGACTTAAATATCATCAAATGCCAGTAAGGCAACTTATTTTTTAAAAATCAAATGTCGCCAAACAAGAACCGTCGCTAAGAGCTGGTGATTTGCCATCCAAAAAAAAAACCCGTTGCTATCGAGCATGCGTGCTTGAATATTTTAACTTGCATGTAGCCACACTTGGTATAAAGTATAAAGGATCTCCAGCTGCTATGGGTGGTAACATGGGCTCCCAGACCTTCTGTTTTAAACCCAGATCTGGGGTTTTCAGTGACCATATGGTTTTAAGGGTTTTTTATTTCAAAAATATTTTTAAATCTGGAGGCTTTCCCTTGTATATTAAAATATAGCTAAAAATTATTATGAATTTATCATTGTAAGAACAATTAATTATGTAAACGTAATTATGTATTTTAATTATGTATTCATGTAAATTAATGGATGTAAAAGGATGCAATTGTAGCTTACTTCGATTGAATCGTGATATATCTGTCTCTGGCGAAACCATCCTAGAATTTTGATATTTGTTACGTCATATCAAAGATGAATTCCGTAATCCTATCTATGGAATCATGTCACACTTCATGATCCATTCGTCTATTTGACCTCAGTGAGTGCGTAGAGACAGTTTTTCATAGGTTAATAGAGTCAGAACGAAACACACACATTATCTTAAAACTGAATCTGTAAACGAATGCATTATGGCAGAATAAATACATAGATATCATCAAAATTGTCGTTCCTGTACACCTAAAACAGAACTGGTAAGATACGTAATATAGGGTAATTTACTCGGGAGTGCCCCTGAATATTCTGCAATAATGTCGCTAGGGCGAAGCAATCTGAACGAAACAACGTACAATGTGCTCCTCAGTAGATGGCTCATCACATCATATAATTCTCAAATGAGGTGTAGTTCCATTTGTAGGATTATATGGGCAGCTAACCTGAATTTTTTTTAAATCTTTCCATCCAAGTCCGCAATCCTTGGACACATTTTCTCCATACGTAAACAATGAGGTGAGCGAATTCAATAGGGTTACTGCACAGCAGCCTTAATATAAACAAGGTCAAAATCTATGGTATACGATGGCAAATATGAGACAAACATGCGTGTGTGAGGAAGTTTCCTGTATTGTTGATAAAAATGATTTCAAAAATTATCAACTCATACGTATCAACTGATTACATTTATGAAAGCTTTTAAACAAAAGTGTAGTCATCTGGCAGATTCCTGTATGTGGGTAATTATGTCGCAGTGTGTCGCACCTTTAATTAATACTTTATTACACACCATAAATTGACTAAGAATTAATGTTTTTTTAATAGCTGAATGGAGTGTTAGAAATTTTCATTTATGAAAAGTAATGTTGTTTCCAATTTTAATTAGTGGGAGTCTTAATTACAAAGAAAACAGAAACTAGTTTGATCTCTGCGTTGGTCAAATATGCTTTGAAATTCCTAAAAATAGCTTACTTTATTACACACGTTTTTAGGTATGTATTCATGATAAGCCTTAAAAATAAGAGTAATTGAGTAGTAGCTCGTGAAATAATTTAAACTTATAGGTGGTGCTAATTTGCTCTAATTCTTCAGCAAGAGACTATGGACGAACGCTTTCAGACATTTAGCATTATTTCGATAGATTTAAATGATGTTGAGATTTCATATGAAGAAATGGGTACACACTAAAATTTTAGATTTTAGAGAGTGTTTGAATGTTAGTTTTATCTTCTTCAATAACTATGAGTTTCACTTTCAGTTTCTAAAATAAAACAGACTGAAATCTATAGGAAAGTTACATTATTTGAAGTTACATTATTTAAATGAAGATAGTTGTCACCGTGATATATTTAATAGATAGTATTAGTGGTAGTATGAGTAATTAGAGAGTGATGCTCATATGTATAGATCCAAATCAATTTATTAAACCAATCATAAAACATATACAAACAATACTATTCATTGCAGACTTCCGAATTTTCTATCTCATTAACACAATATATATATATATATATGCATTTCAAATAATCCTTCTTCCTATATCGTATCAAAACATTAATTATTTTTATTCATCTAATCTTCATTCTCATCAATACCAAATACTCATATTCTTTATCTATTCCTTAACATTGTTTGAGTATCCTACCCTCTTAATCGATACACATAAACACATTACAAAATTATTGCAAGATACTAATCCAATTAATACGGACATACACAATCACTATTTTATGATAGATATTCTATGCATAAATGTAAACATTTCACCTTAATCTGCCCTATCTAATTAACTGCGCTCTCTAGTAGGTATTGGGCATTGTTAGGATAAGTCAAAATACTCTCCTACCTTATCTGACGACACACCGACATCACAAGCCTTGCTGGGGGGGGGTCATATGACTTTTCCGGGCATCGGGCTTTCGGGTCCAGGGGAACGGCTGTCACTATCTGCTGCGGCGGACTCAGGGTGCTCGTCTCCGCATATACGCATTTGCTTCGGGGGCGCATTGGTCCAGGGGAACGGCTGTTCCTCTCTCGCTAAATGACAGGTTAGTCGGTCGGCCTCTCCGGTACTGGGCTCTGAATCTAATTGATAGCGGTTTCCTTTTCGGGTACCGAGGACTTGGCTTGTCTCTCCTGCATTAAGTTAGCAGCCCGCCATCTCCTTTTCTCTTCCTTCGCCGTCTGCAGGGGCTTATATGTTCCTCGTGAGAATTCTCAAATCATTCTGCTCTCTCTAAAAACTTTTTCTACCGAGCTCAACTTCTCTCATTATTTATTCAGGCCTTCATTGGTGGCCACCTTCTGTCCTATAGGTCGATCCGGGGCCCCTTCATTGGCCGACCACCCATTTTATATTCATATTTTCTCCAATCAATATTGAAGGGGGCGTCCGCCCTTGCACCTGTCTGGGGTTTCTTACATTTTTAACTTCTTACGCTCTTCTCCGGCCTCCCGTGGTTTTTTAACGCCGGTCAACCTCGTAAACTGCCTCACCCCTTTTCTTCTCCTAACTCTGACTCCATTTTCAGATTTCCCTCAGCTCATTATCACCAGCTGGGCCCTTCGTTAAACGCAGCTGTTGACCGTTTTCTCATTTCAATTGCCCCCTCTCAACTTGTCATCTCTCCTTCCGATTCGCATACGCAGTGCATTATCCCGCTGTTCAAGCATCTCTTTTGTCTGATTCTCTGAATTACATTCTCTATCGCCCCTTTTTCTGAACACATGCCGTGTCTCCACGACAATAGTCAGCCCAATCAAATTGGTACAACTTATTTTTCCCACCCTGCCGGAAGATGGTCGAATGGCTAGGGCGCTGGTAATCGGTACCAAAGTCTGTGCGTTCGAATCCCACTCTTGGCATGGACGTTTGTAGCCGTTCGGAATCGGCTTTCAGTAGTAGGTCCCGGTCTTATTATCTGTCATGTAGCAAAAATTGACCGTAGCGCTCCAAACCAAACCTTTTCCCCACCCTTTATTTGCAATATATCATTCATAGATCCTTCGCCCAAAGGGTGAACATTTAACCAAATAGGGTTCATTCCACGAAGACTGAAAGGGAATCAATTTTAGATTGCGGGTGATAATTTTACCATGAAAAATAGACGATATGCTTGAAAGTTAAGAACCATATATTTGTCCTTTATTTTAATAGTTTTATAAGTATAATCGGGACTCCATATCAATAACATCTATTTAACTCTCCAGAACCTTTTTTTTTCATTCAAGTTCATTTACATAGAAATCAACACCCATTGAACAAAAAAATCAATACCTGTTAAACTATTTTGTTTAACAATTAAAAGTTCAGAATTTTTCATTGCCATCTCTGAGCTTCTAAAGCTTTATTTTGAAAATTTTTGTACGCCATTTGATCTTTTGTGCGTGTACTTATATTCTCGTGTCTTTGACTTACATTAGAATGTATAAATACTTATGAGAAATTTGCACAATGAAATATAACGATATTTGCTTCACATTTGGAGTACATAAAGAAGTCAAATCAGATGAATCTTTACAATGTGTGATACCTGGAATTGTAGACATTGTGTTGTGACTTTTAGTACCCTGCATAAAATTCATTTTTAAAACTTTTCTTATCCTTTGTCATGGGTTTTTGAAAAAATACCCTCATTTGTCTTTATTCGAATAAATTTTGAGATTATCATATCGGAATTTATAAATTTTGTTTTATTTCTTACTTAAGTTATCTGCTTACATTTGGGGCTTTTTTTTTGGAAAATTATACATTACTAATTGAATAGTATATGGGTGTTTCAACAAGAATCATCCGATTTTAAAAAATCAAAACTGTTCATCTTTCAATCCGTTTTGATAGAATAATGTATACGCAGAAAGAGGGAAATCTCGCAGTGGCCGACAAGTAGCGCTAACACTCTTCCTTCGCCCACCAATTCAGTGTTTGTAAAGATGGCGACTGCACAACCGAAATCATTTTGTGTTCTACACTTTGAGAAGTGTGAGTCCGTAATAACTGTTTAGCGTGATTTTCTCCGACAAAACCCTGGTAGATTGAAGTTCCTACCTCTCAGAGCATTAGGTGATGGTGTAAACAATTCCAAGACACGGGTTGTCTTTCTACGCATAACAGCCGTGGAAGCAGTGTATGCAGACATGCTCGCAAAAGTTTGGGACGAATTTGCCAAACATATAGACATATGTCATGCCTCAAAAGGTGGGAATATTGAGCACCTTTAATTTGGTTTGTAAAAAAACATTATTATCAGCTATGTAATATAAAATTAATCATAAGTTTCTATGTTCAATATTTTTCATAATATACTTATTTCAAATCGGGTTATTCTTCATGAATCCCCCTGTACTTTAAGTTTAAATGTGACGTAAAATACTGAAAACTAATATAATTCTAGCAAACTTTTCATAGCATTTTAAAAAATAGGTAAGTTTTTCTGAATTTGGGGAAAAAATTAATGCTTACGCCAGACCCCCTACACTCTATTCAAAGAAATATATTTATATATCCTTTATACTATAGAGACATTTAGTTTGTACAGAAGTAAAAAATTAAAATATTTTCAAAAATTACTGAAATATATAAAAATATGTACAAAAAACACAGATTTTTAAAAAATAAATTATCATTTTTCCTGTTATAGTACCTGTAGAATGATTAAAATGACAAATAAAGCTTAGCTTTTATTTCAAAGCATGGGTAATAGTGTGTAAATCCATGTGGCAAAATTTCATTGAAATACACTCTTAGACAAAAAAAAGACGCACCAAGAAGTGGTAATGCAAATTGGACACAAATTGATATGCATACAGGATTCGCCAAAAATGCAAAATTTTAAATTTTGCGGCCAATGAACGAACATTGGATGCTGTAGCGCATCTTAACTGCGCAACTGGCAGGCTATTAAAGAGGAGAAATTTCAATTCCAGTTCCTAAATTCTTTGCTAATTTCATTCCATGTACTCAGGTAGACAGTACCTACGCCTCTCATACAGGTGCGCGAAGAATATGCGAAGATGACAGCATTTGATAGAGGAAGTGGAGTTGGGCTCAAAGAAGCCGGTTGGTCTAATCGGCGAATCCCTGGACATTTGAATAGAGGTGATGCCACTATTAGACAATGTTCTTAGGAATGGGTGAACTATGGCCCAACACAGCGTCAATAAGGAAGCGGTCGGCTAAAGAAACGACAGAACGTGAGGACCGAGCAATCGTCAGCAAGGCGCTCACAGCCCCAGATTCAACATCATCATCGATCGTACATGCAACTGGTGCTTCAGTGACCGCATGGACCATTCATAGGTGGCTCAGAGAAAGGGGGCTGATCTCACGGCGCCCCTTGCGCCGACTACCATTGACCTCTGTACAAGGACAAGCCCGTTTGCAGTGATGTCGTGGACATTCAATCTGGAATGTCACTGACTGGAGTATAATTATCTTCAGTGATGAGTCCCGCTTCGAAATGCGCCCCAATTGCCAGATAATACGTGTCTGGAGATGCCCTGGACAGCGGTGGGATACCAACCTGACTGTCTTCCGCCATACGGGACGACAACCACGAGTGATGGTCTGGATTGCCCTTTCATTTCATTACAGGTCCCCTTTGGTTGTCATCCGTGGCACGCTTACATCGCAGCAATATGTTGACGATGTGTCGACCCCCGTTGTGTTGCCCTTCTTATCACGCCATCCTGGGCTTACATTTTAGCAAGATAATGCCCGCCCGCACAAGGCGAGAGTTTCTACTCCTTGTGGTTGGCCAACGCTAGCTTGGCCAGCAAGTTCGCCGCATCTCTTCCGCATTCAGCACGCTTGGAGAATAATGGGCAGGGTCCCCAAGCAGCTCGGGATTATGACGATCTAACGTGCCAGTTGGACATAATTTCGTACGATATCCCGCAGGAAGACATCCGCTATATCTATCAATCAATGCCAGGCCGGGTAACTGCTTGCATAAGGGCCAGAGGTGGACCAACGCGGTCTTGACTTTTTCACTTTGTAAGCTCTTTCTCTTGAATAAATCGACTAACTTTTCTCAAACTATAATAATTTTTTTTTCTGTACCTGTACATCACAACTACCTATTTTCGTCACATTCGGATAACTCCTTTTTGGTGCGTCTTTTTTTTTTTTGTCTAAGAGTGTATTTTAAAACCCTTTAAATAATTTGGGTTGTCATATAAAAAGTAACTGAAAAATGAGTTTTTCGAAAATACATGTATTTATTTCACTTACGGTCTTTAAAGCATAAACTCTGGTTTATTAAATTGACCTTATATTCTCTTCTAATAATCGTACGAATAAACGCAGAGCAATTTTAGAATCCCCTTAGATTGCCTTTTGAAATGAAATAATAAAAGAATTTCCGAAAATTTTCACCAAATCTTTCATTTCAATGTAAGCAGATAAGTTTAGAAATAAATTATTCATAATCAACATTTACAGTAAGTAAATGAACAAGAAAATTTTATGTTTCATTTTACTATAGGGGATAATTTATCTGATTTAAAAGAAAATTCTTTTATCAGATTACCGCATGCTATGCATTTAAAGAGCGATATGTAATAAGTACATGTAACACAATTTAACACTGAAAGGAAAAAAAACAACGCAGAAAATTCGAATGATGTTCATGATATCAAAAGTAATAGCACGAAATTAAACTATGGTTCTACTCCTTTTGGATACTGTCACACTCTAAATCACTGTCACGCTTGCTTTGCAGTGCTCAAAAATACTGTATGATTCGAAGCCGTCAAAGTTAACGTCAAAGAACGGTATTACTCAATTCGTACAGGAGATATTCTTGAAGTAAGTGAGCAGGAAATAAACATCTAAACCGCCAAGAAACAACATAATTTAAATTTTCTTGAGCAATGTTTAATGCAAGATCTAGAAAACGTTTATTACGTTATGCGACATCAACGATTCTAATTGAAAAACCAGATGCATAGCTTCCTGAATAAAGATGTTATCTTTCGTTATAGCTGTATGAAGTGAGGCAAAAAGAGATTAAATTTGACAGTCGTATTTGTGTTACGTGCAATGCATACAACTAACTGTTTTACTTGCACGATGGGTAGTAAATATTATGCAAACTTAGCGGCTATGTTTGTTTTCACATACATGGGGTTCTTCTAAATTGATTTAGCTTATTTTCTTGGAAATCTTACTACATTTTTGATGGAATATATTTGTATACATAACTTTAGGTGTATAAGAATAATTTAGATGGCCATCACAATGATTGATATCAGTTAATCATTATGATCAGGCAGTAATATTATTAAGATGTTATACCCCTATTGTTTATATAATCTCAATTTTTTGGTATCTATTAACCCCCCCCTTCCCCCCCCCCTAAAAACAGCGTTGTTGACACAGCGTTGTTGACAGCGTTTTTCACAGCGTTGTTGAAACACACAATATGTATATGCGTGTACCAACTCAGAGAGCACCCTCTCGTATCTTAGTGGCCATCAGAAGTGTCTCACATACAACTGTATTCGCAAGACTTATCCCGTCTGATGCAATTCGGATTAAGCCTCCCCATAGCGCATTCTCAAGTGCCTGGGCTGAAAACGACCTTTTTTCATATCCTCTTTTGAGTCTATGATATTGTGTGGGTGAATGGACTCGTGGATTTGTCTAACTGCATCTAGTTGTGCACATTAGAAACAACAACGATTTTCAGTATCACCATCATACATTCTTAAAATAGTTTGTAATTTTAAGTGATTCTTCTTGATTGTTGAAACATTTTATTCAAAATAAGCTCCACGTGTTATGAGACAGATATTTATTTTTAAAATTATCAAAGGAAACAAAAAAACTGCTTCCTTTAATGCGATTACACAATGCCAAACAATATCTTCTCTGTAAGTAAGAAAGGTTTTCTTACTCGTAAATCCTTTTAGTGAGAAAAAAAGCAATAAATAAATTTCTTCATTACTCTTTGCAAAAGTCCCTTTTAATATCATTGAGACATGTCTAGAAAAATAAAATAAGACACTTAAATTAGTTTAAGTTGTTACAAAATATACATTTTCAAACACTTTACATACAGTAATATTATGGAATAAGATACACTCTGCTACTTAAAAAACTCCTTTGTCGAAATTTAGATTAGTTACTAGTTCCAAACTAGTATCTAATCTGATTTTAGAGTAAAGGTGAATAATAATATTAGTCATCTTTTTTGCAGGAAACAATAGAGTGTGATTGTCCCTATGGTTAAGAAGGGCGAGAACAGTTAAGAAAGGCGAGGATAAAGAAATCTTTGATATAAACTCGTAAGAACTCAGTGTGCACCATTGAAAGTTAGGTTTAGATAGGATTCATCTGTCAGATAGATTAGGAAGTAAAATTTATGCTCTAAATCCCGTGGAAATGTTACACTGTCGGAAACGTAAAGTAAGAAAGAAAGATGTAGGAAAAATAGAATTGAGAAGATAGAATTATAAAGTAGAATTAACATATAGAAGAAATATGATCAAATACAGAATAGAGAAAGCTTAATTGATCCTATTCCTCTTACCCTTTAATTTTACTGCAAAGTTCTATGAACTGGTTCTATTTATTTCTGCCGTAAATGCGTAGTACTGTCTGAAACTGAAAATCTGTGTTTCAAGCCATCACAAAATGTATTTAAACTCCGTGCCTCCCAAATTGAGACAATTTATGGTCAGTGGCAGCAACACTTACAACGGCACCAACACGCAAGTATCCCTTTCTTAAACTGAATCCTGAATAAGAGACTCGTTTCAGTTGTCATTGTCATAAATTTCTGAACTGGGAATACATTTTTAAAATATGTAACTGTCAATTTTCAATTCCTGTGCATCATAAAATTTAAGAAAAAAAATCTGACTATATAGTCGGAAACAGTACCCTAATACAAAAGAATCCTTTAACGCAAGTAATTGACTATTCGCCAACGCTCCAATAAGCCCAACGGGATGATATAACTATGAGTCTTTCAAAGTTGCATCACCATTGGCGAGCATACGGGGATTGTGTACCCACAAAGCATCATCGCACTGACCTCCCCTCCAAAAAGCATCACATTGCTTCCGCCACTTCTGACCCATAGGATCAACAATGTGGACGGGGTGAGATTGCACGGGCCACAAAGGCCTCATGCATATATTAGAAATGAAATCTGATATGGGGTGAAGGCGACAAAAGGCCGATGTTTGCAACGGAGAAGTAAAAAAGGGGACTGTGCAACTACCAGCGGCAAAGCTACGGCAAAAGGATGGCGAGATGGGGGATGGGGGATGGGTGGGGCACAAGGACACGAGAGCCATAAACGGAATAGAGACCGAAGAAACCCTTTAGTGGGTTGAAACCAGGTGTTAGTCAATTTTCAGAGGGAGCAGTCGCACAATCCTTGACCACGAAACCAGCAACTCAAATTAGATCGAATGTCACGAGGCACTGTCAACATTACAGAGTTCTCCGTGATGGGACTGCTTAAAAATACCCTTCCTGACCTGTTGTAATTAAGTAGGAGGTTAAAAAAGTGTGCTGTCAACATCAAAAATGAACAAAGAAAGAAAAGGTGAGCCGTGTTCCCCGGATACAGTAGATGGCTACCTTGCGACAAGACCGTGGTCGATAGAAAAGATAGGAGATAGAACCAAATCCCCTAACGGGCATAGTTCCGGTTTCAGCATCACACACTACAGCATCATTCGACCAAACTCATAACCATAATGAAACATGAGAGGACTTCTAAATTAGAGTCTTTGCTACCTTCTAAAAAAGTGGCTTAGCGGAGTGCTTCTCAAAGTATTTCTGTCATTCCATAGTTGTCCTCTGACCATCACTCTTATCAGCTTTAGGCTTTTGATTGGATTCTGAATGGTCAGGTCTGTCTTCAGGCCCACCTCTTTCATACACGTTTGGCTGATCCCCCTCTCCCCGAATCTACGTACATAACTATGGCTAACCACGTTTAAGTGTGTTTTGTACAAATATATTTTACTAGTATTTTACAGAAATACAGGACAGAGTATAGCATGACAACGGAAACGACCAGCATTTGTTAACAACCAAGAACATGTCAATTTTTTTTCAGTTAGGAACTTTCTCTTCCATCTGTAGCGTGATTGATTCTACCCAGAGAATATGCGACCACTATATTTTGGTATCTAATTATTGAAATATACAAAGCGTATATTAAAGGTATTTAGATGCATGCATGCTTCATGAAAAAAATCTAGTTTTTTCAATAAAAATTTCATTTATCTAGTAAAAAAGAACTGCGATAATTGCTGAATCAGACAATCTTATCCAAATTTATTTAATGTTTAAAAATAGAATAATTTCTGTTGGCTACAAAAATGAACGATTACACTTCCTCTTTCAGTTCAAACTCTGTCTGGAAAATAAGATCAACGTTAAATCACATAGAGTTCGGGTAATCAAACAGATTGTAATATTTAAAAATTGAAAGATTTGCAATGGAAGCAAACCCGTAATAACGTTATGAAAATAATTGTCTTATAAAGTTCATGCTTTATATATTCAAAGAAAAATACAACATTGTTGGTTGGTTGTCGTGTCCAT
Source organism: Dolomedes plantarius (assembly GCA_907164885.2). NCBI lineage: Eukaryota > Metazoa > Arthropoda > Arachnida > Araneae > Dolomedidae > Dolomedes > Dolomedes plantarius. The sequence continues at coordinate 241,234,773 of OU015490.1, forward strand.
GGACGGTCAAGCTAGATGGCACCGTGGGTGACCCCCACAGCAACAGCTATCTGGAGGCAATTGTCCACATAAAGGTTCTCTTGGGTACAATCACTAATCTGTTTCATTGCAGCCATTATTACAGGGCAAGAGAAAACATGGTCAGGGTATTTCGGTGTGGGGCAATTTCTGCAACTAGTATAAGTCCTGTTTCCCTCCTGTTGAATTCTCATCCCTCTGAAGTGCCGAGTTCTCTGTCTTGTTAAGGATTTTGTAATTTTTCTGTTGGCGTTTAGCTCGCAAATTTGATATTTTAATTCGATAACCCAATTTCTGAACTTAGGGTTTTACAACTGATTTAATGTCACAAAGTGTGACAGAATGAGAAGGTCTCGTTACCACCAGCAGTCTCGTTACCACCAATGCCAACGTTTGCCTGTATCCATTGCCCGATGCAGTGTTTATTATGTTGATTGATTTGGTCCAGAGCATTATGTTTATTATGTTTTTGACTTGAAAGACCCTGCAGAATTCCCTGAAGAGCGGTCCTGTAGTCACTGAATATTATTATTCCGTAGGCCTGTTCTGTATTTTGGAGATTGATATAGAAATTTAAGGCCTCTTGGATGGCATAGAGTTCACAGGTTATAGTTTGAAACAATTTTTCCTGCACCAAATTTATATTGTTTTGTGCTGCAGTCTGAGAAAACAAAGTTTATACGAGCTCTAACATTAATTAGAGTCTCATCCGAAGATCCATCAGTGAAAGGGCAAACGGAGGTACACTCTCTGAATATGACTGTATGGTCTTGCTTTCTTTAGATTTGATGTTAATAGCTAGCTCATTTTTGGAACAAGGTACAAGGCGATCAATTACAATGATGTTTTGAAGGAAGTGAGATGGTAAGAATGGCTCCTAAAGAAGGGTGTATGTATTATGTTCAAAGCCAATTTGCTGCCTAATCTCTTGATCATACTGTAAGGTAGATGATCTTTTAAGCCTTGTACCTACGCTCCACCCCTGAAAAGTTTTCTTGCTAATATGGTCATCGCTACGGCTTCTGGTCTTGTTGATCAATTAGATTACGTTGTAGTTTCTTCTGTTTTCTAAAAGTTCTAGACCACGTTCTTGCTGTGACTTAAGATTATTTGTGGAAGAGAAAACGGTTTGCGACAACATTGTTATCAGGGTTTTATAAGAGTGTTACTCATCTTACAAGACAAGTGCCTCCGGTTTAAAAAAAAAAATTATTATTCACTGCTACATATGTTGTCGTATGCTGACTATATACTGATACGTTCAATCATACACTGATACATGTTAACTGTAAAAGATAGTTAAGTCATTAAATGCGTATACTTCACAATTATATAATAATATCATGGCACACATAGTCAATTGGATTATGTGTGTAACTAAATAACATGACGTTAAGCGCATGTAATAACAATGCAAAAATATAAATCAATCATTCAATATGATTAAAAAACATAATACATGAATTCGAATTTAGTTATATTCTTGGAAAAAAGTGTTTAGAGTGATACGATTATGGGATTAGAGTGAAAAAATAACTAAATTAAATCTATAACATTTTTGCGCAACCTTTTATATTTACAATCTTGTATAACATTTAATATTCATGCTAATCATCCATTATCTCTTGCGCATGCACCGAAAATAAAATGAATATATAGAACTGGCAGTCATCGTCTAACGGGGGTGGTCGCCATAAGTATTTACGGAAACAACCCCCCCCCCCCCGAATTGTCCAATAAAAAATTTATCAGCGGCTGCAAAGTCATAAAATTAGTAAGTAAAGATATACACAGTTAAAAAACACGATTATTTTTAACCATTTAGAAGTGCAATAATTACATGCTAAAATACTAGTATATAAGTTTATTGCGTAAAATCATATATTACCACATAATGAGCAAATTTCTTTCCTTCTTCCTGAAATGAAAATGATAAAATTGTGAAAAGCCTTTTATAATAATTTAGATATTTCAATTAAGAATGATTTGATTAACATACATTTGTTTCTAAGTGGGAATTCTGCATTATATTTCACCTTTAGGAATTTTTCAAAATATAATGGGCGCTGTGATAGATTGACTAAAGTTTAACTTTGAAGCAACTTTTTCATACACCCTATTCTTTAAAGAGCAATAGACGTCTTATTATAGATAACAGCTTTAAATTCCCAGTGTATCTTGGGCTTAAATGGAAAATTAGAATGTATAGAATATTAAAAATCTAACCCGCTAAAATTGATTCAATTTAATTCATAGTGCGGATATTAAAAGTTCATATCATGTTCAGTTACAATACATAATCTATACATAATCTATAATTGAAACATTTATAATTATTATTAAAATGCTGTTCCTCAAACACTAATATTGGCCTTAATTCACCGGATCTTCTTTCAGTGGATAATTGAAAATTGTGGCTTAAACGGAAATGAGATAGCGGACCGTCTAGCCATGCAGGTTGCAGAGGTTCTGCAGCAACCTAACAGGCCCTTTACATACTATTCTTCCAAGCTTATTATAAAAATGGCCTTCAAAAATGCATTTAGAATCATTTAAAATTCAAAAATGCATTTAAAACATTTTTCTTTCTTCCTGACTCCTCGCGTTTTGTTGCAGTCAAATGCTTTAGCCTTTTAGATCCTTTCAGGGGCTACAACCTCTCCCGTTTGCACGGTGCAATTTTTTAACCTTTTTTTTAACCTAAAGAATCTTGAAAAATTTTCCAGTTGCAGATTGCAAAATGTTTTTACTTCTTTAAAAATAACAAATGACATTACTAACCGTTTTCTGTTCATTTAACTGGAATACATTGAATGCAAGGGAAAAAAGACTAGATGTTAGCGTTTACACTGTGCAAACGGCGCCCCTCAAAGCGTTATCTAGCCATGACTGTGTCCGAGCTCATCTCTTCTGGATCGGTCTGGCTGACTCGCCAGAATGCGTTTAGTGCTACTCGGTCCAATCTATAACTCCTTTACATCTTGAAGTGTGCCAAGCACTTTTGAAATTTAAGTCCTTTGTTTTCAAGTATTGGAAAGCCCGTGGTATGATTGCTTAGTGACCAAACAACCGGCATTTGTAAAAAAATATAAATAACACTACTATTGGCTTTCCCTTCCACAGGATGTCTGTTGTTACTTATCCTACAAGATCCATAAGGCAGATGGACAATATCCATAAGACCGAAGGAGAATATCCATAAGGCCGTTGACCCTTAGAAAGTCGTGCACAAGAAGGTGATCGGAATAAATATATTTCCTAGATAAGCCCAAACAACTTAAAATAGGCTCGGCAGAGGCCTGGTTAATTTGACAATTGGTGCAGTTGGCAAAGATCTTCCTGCCCTCAGAGAACGAGAGGCTCTGTCGCATTCGAGGGTTAAAGCCAAACCCGGCTTTTTACGTAAGTACCAAAGATGGGTGGAAGTCACCTTCCACTTCACCATATTTTGTGATTTTGTCATGGAATATAATTCCGGGAAGGTATGGGCAGAAGAGGACGGGGTTAGATGACTAGAATCTTCCTCTGCTAGTTTGTCTGCTAATTCATTGCCATAAAGTTCAACATGAGATGAAATCCACTGTAGATGGATATCATGGTGCTGTGAAATTATTTTTAGATTTTGTAGGACAGAGAGAGTAGATTTGTCGCCTACGAGTATCCAATTACTTAAATGTTGAAGTGAGTCTAAATTGTATAAACGTAATAATAACGTAATAAAGTAATACTCTCAGGTATTTAAAACCTTGTGTTATAAAGTTTATTGTAATTTGCACTTTGTTAACGTATCTCATAGTGTCATTTATTAGCTGTTAAATGAAGTGTTTTTTATACTTTACGATAAATAATATTTATGAAGTATTGCATTTTTAATAAGGAATAGTAAGTGAAAATGAAGCTTTATGTTCGTATTTAAAGTGGACCTCAAATTTTCAAATATCATAGAACTTTAATGTTTTTATTCATTAAAAATTTTTTAAAGATATTTCCAATAAATCTATTAAGTATTTTCAAAAATTTGGCTTCACATTTTGCAAAATATTTGCCCTAATTTAACCTAACAAATAGGGAAATTTTCAATTAACAAATGAATTTTTAAAACTTCGCTAAAAATTTGCAGTGTTTTTCAGTCAATATTTGATAAACATGATTATTCAGTAGAAGCTTTAAAACTTTTGCTGTAATTTTCGTTAGAGACTGGCAACACTTTAAATTATTAATTAATAAAAAAAATTCCTTGCCAAATCTTTAAATGAGATTTCTACGAAATCGAAATTCGACTAATGTTGTTCTGGGAGAGAAGCAGAGAATTGTCTCAGTAATTAATCTTCAGAGAACTCATATATTTCGATTAATTATTTATTTTATGAAATGTATGCTAAACTTTAAAATGTGTTTTCTAAGTAATTATAATATATAAAATATTGTTTCATTGTAAGAGCTTTATTTTAAAAGGTTTTTGTTAATTTCACTTTAAATTTCACATTGGGGGATTAATATAGTATGATTAATATAGAATTAATATAAATTAATATAGAATGATATTTTTATATTTGCCCGTGATTTTAGGAAAATATAGTCCTTTTTTCTAATCAACGAAAATTCATGCTAATACTGAGTTTGTTAAAAATTAAAACATTTGTCTTTTATTCCTAAGTTTTTTTAGAAAATAGTCCACCAAGAAAACAGTAGTCGTTTTCATCATTAATGAAAAATATTGTTCTTGTTTAATTATTTTTTAAAGATTTTAATAAAAATTAGCATAAGTTGGGTTCCAGTTTTAGGGTGCAAGTTAATTAGATTTCACTCCTGTAGAAACATGATTGCAAAAATGACATAAAAAGTAAAATTTCTTTTTTTTCTCCAGAAATTTCTACTGCGTCATACCGTTTCGAAACTTACTTAATGCCAAGTATTTTTTTTACAAACATAACTTGCACGTTCCTCCTTTAAGACTCTGGTTATGTGAAAAATTACAAGCATCAATATTTTCTTTAAGGCGAAAACACATGAACTAAAGTCAAGTTTTTTTTTTGCTTATAGGGAGATTGTAACGAATATCATTAACTTCTTGTCTAACATAATTTGACTAATCTTCTTTCCATAAATCGACATATTTTCTGATTAATTACTTTCCCTTTCCTGCATAATGGACAATTTGCATAACGCCCATTTCATTAATGACCCATGAACGTTCTCTCTTCTACATCAGAGTATAGAATGAGTTACTCTGTCAAGAAATAATGTCAAGTACTTTCTTCACTCACATAACATCCAAGTGCCTTCTTTAAGACTCTTTTTATGTGAAAAATTACATGAACCAATATCTTCTTTAAAGCGGAAACACATGAACTAAAATCAAGTTATTTCTTTTCGGCTTAGAGGGGGAGGGTAATAAATAATATTAACTTCTTATCTAGCATAATTTGACTAATTCCCTTTTCATAAAGCGACACTCTTTACAGCTTATATACTTTCCCTTTCTTGTATAAGGGACAATTTTCGTAATGCCCATTTCATTAATTACCCATGAAATTTCTCTTTTCTACCTCAGAGTATAAAATGGGTCACTCTGTTAAGTAATAATTGCAAGTACTTTCTTTACTCACAAAACATCCAAGTGTCTTCTGTAAAGCGAAACCACATGAACTAAAATCAAGTTATTTCTTTTCGGCTTAGAGGGGGAGGGTAATAAATAATATTAACTTCTTATCTAGCATAATTTGACTAATTCCCTTTTCATAAAGCGACACTCTTTACAGCTTAGATACTTTCCCTTTCTTGTATAAGGGACAATTTTCGTAATGCCCATTTCATTAATTACCCATGAAATTTCTCTTTTCTACCTCAGAGTATGAAATGGGTCACTCTGTTAAGTAATAATTGCAAGTACTTTCTTTACTCACATAACATCCAAGTGTCTTCTGTAAAGCGAAACCACATGAACTAAAATCAAGTTATTTCTTTTCGACTTAGAGGGGGAGGGTAATAAATAATATTAACTTCTTATCTAGCATAATTTGACTAATTCCCTTTTCATAAAGCGACACTCTTTACAGCTTAGATACTTTCCCTTTCTTGTATAAGGGACAATTTTCGTAATGCCCATTTCATTAATTACCCATGAAATTTCTCTTTTCTACCTCAGAGTATAAAATGGGTCACTCTGTTAAGTAATAATTGCAAGTACTTTCTTTACTCACATAACATCCAAGTGTCTTCTGTAAAGCGAAACCACATGAACTAAAATCAAGTTATTTCTTTTTGGCTTAGAGGGGGAGGGTAATAAATAATATTAACTTCTTATCTAGCATAATTTGACTAATTCCCTTTTCATAAAGCGACACTCTTTACAGCTTAGATACTTTCCCTGTCTTGTATAAGGGACAATTTTCGTAATGCCCATTTCATTAATTACCCATGAAATTTCTCTTTTCTACCTCAGAGTATAAAATGGGTCACTCTGTTAAGTAATAATTGCAAGTACTTTCTTTACTCACATAACATCCAAGTGTCTTCTGTAAAGCGAAACCACATGAACTAAAATCAAGTTATTTCTTTTCGGCTTAGAGGGGGAGGGTAATAAATAATATTAACTTCTTATCTAGCATAATTTGACTAATTCCCTTTTCATAAAGCGACACTCTTTACAGCTTATATACTTTCCCTTTCTTGTATAAGGGACAATTTTCGTAATGCCCATTTCATTAATTACCCATGAAATTTCTCTTTTCTACCTCAGAGTATAAAATGGGTCACTCTGTTAAGTAATAATTGCAAGTACTTTCTTTACTCACAAAACATCCAAGTGTCTTCAGTAAAGCGAAACCACATGAACTAAATTCAAGTTATTTCTTTTCGGCTTAGAGGGGGAGGGTAATAAATAATATTAACTTCTTATCTAGCATAATTTGACTAATTCCCTTTTCATAAAGCGACACTATTTACAGCTTATATACTTTCCCTTTCTTGTATAAGGGACAATTTTCGTAATGCCCATTTCATTAATTACCCATGAAATTTCTCTTTTCTACCTCAGAGTATAAAATGGGTCACTCTGTTAAGTAATAATTGCAAGTACTTTCTTTACTCACATAACATCCAAGTGTCTTCTGTAAAGCGAAACCACATGAACTAAAATCAAGTTATTTCTTTTCGGCTTAGAGGGGGAGGGTAATAAATAATATTAACTTCTTATCTAGCATAATTTGACTAATTCCCTTTTCATAAAGCGACACTCTTTACAGCTTATATACTTTCCTTTTCTTGTATAAGGGACAATTTTCGTAATGCCCATTTCATTAATTACCCATGAAATTTCTCTTTTCTACCTCAGAGTATAAAATGGGTCACTCTGTTAAGTAATATTTGCAAGTACTTTCTTTACTCACATAACATCCAAGTGTCTTCTGTAAGGCGAAACCACATGAACTAAAATCGAGTTATTTCTTTTCGGCTTAGAGGGGGAGGGTAATAAATAATAATAACTTCTTATCTAGCATAATTTGACTAATTCCCTTTTCATAAAGCGACACTCTTTACAGCTTATATACTTTCCCTTTCTTGTATAAGGGACAATTTTCGTAATGCCCATTTCATTAATTACCCATGAAATTTCTCTTTTCTACCTCAGAGTATAAAATGGGTCACTCTGTTAAGTAATAATTGCAAGTACTTTCTTTACTCACATAACATCCAAGTGTCTTCTGTAAAGCGAAACCACATGAACTAAAATCAAGTTATTTCTTTTCGGCTTAGAGGGGGAGGGTAATAAATAATATTAACTTCTTATCTAGCATAATTTGACTAATTCCCTTTTCATAAAGCGACACTCTTTACAGCTTAGATACTTTCCCTGTCTTGTATAAGGGACAATTTTCGTAATGCCCATTTCATTAATTACCCATGAAATTTCTCTTTTCTACCTCAGAGTATAAAATGGGTCACTCTGTTAAGTAATAATTGCAAGTACTTTCTTTACTCACATAACATCCAAGTGTCTTCTGTAAAGCGAAACCACATGAACTAAATTCAAGTTATTTCTTTTCGGCTTAGAGGGGGAGGGTAATAAATAATATTAACTTCTTATCTAGCATAATTTGACTAATTCCCTTTTCATAAAGCGACACTCTTTACAGCTTATATACTTTCCCTTTCTTGTATAAGGGACAATTTTCGTAATGCCCATTTCATTAATTACCCATGAAATTTCTCTTTTCTACCTCAGAGTATAAAATGGGTCACTCTGTTAAGTAATAATTGCAAGTACTTTCTTTACTCACAAAACATCCAAGTGTCTTCTGTAAAGCGAAACCACATGAACTAAATTCAAGTTATTTCTTTTCGGCTTAGAGGGGGAGGGTAATAAATAATATTAACTTCTTATCTAGCATAATTTGACTAATTCCCTTTTCATAAAGCGACACTCTTTACAGCTTATATACTTTCCCTTTCTTGTATAAGGGACAATTTTCGTAATGCCCATTTCATTAATTACCCATGAAATTTCTCTTTTCTACCTCAGAGTATAAAATGGGTCACTCTGTTAAGTAATATTTGCAAGTACTTTCTTTACTCACATAACATCCAAGTGTCTTCTGTAAAGCGAAACCACATGAACTAAAATCAAGTTATTTCTTTTCGGCTTAGAGGGGGAGGGTAATAAATAATAATAACTTCTTATCTAGCATAATTTGACTAATTCCCTTTTCATAAAGCGACACTCTTTACAGCTTAGATACTTTCCCTTTCTTGTATAAGGGACAATTTTCGTAATGCCTATTTCATTAATTACCCATGAAATTTCTCTTTTCTACCTCAGAGTATGAAATGGGTCACTCTGTTAAGTAATAATTTCAAGTACTTTCTTTACTCACATAACATCCAAGTGTCTTCTGTAAAGCGAAACCACATGAACTAAAATCAAGTTATTTCTTTTCGACTTAGAGGGGGAGGGAATGAATACCATTAACTTCTTCTCTAGCATAATTTGATAATTCCTTTTTCATAAAGTGACACTCTTTACTGCTTGACTACTTTCCCTTTCCTGTATAAGGGACAATTTCCGTAACGCTCATTTCATTAATTACCCATGAAATTTCTCCCTTCTACCTCCAGTATAGGAATGGGCCACTTTGTCTCACTTTCCTTTCTTGGCTTCCTTACAATTATATTTAAACATCCTGAATTCACGAACGAAAGTCAATCACACCGTGACAGAGGATTAAAATATCCTATATACCACACGCCCTGCTTTGAGTGACAGCTATTGTAACAACAAAAAGGGGATTTGACTTCTAAAAAGATTAGATGTGTTACCAATCGCTTTTACCTGCTATAAGAGATTAGGCTCTTTTTCTAGATGCTTAGCCGTATGACTAGTTGCTAGGAGTAAAATTACTTTTAGTTTGTTTGATTTAATAAAGTAAATTGAGTTAAGTATTAGCTTTAAGGTTTAGCTCCTGTAATAATGAATTTTTTGTATAAAATATTTCTTGAAAATATACAGCTATACAGAAAACAATAGAGTTTATCTCAAAAGATTGGAAAAAATGCATAAAATCTTACCTCATTCATAGCTTCAAAATCGGCGCATTCAAGCATCTGAAAACCTCAAAGAATATTAATTAGATATCATCAAATTGACATTATAAAAGGAAAAAAATTAAATATAGTTTTTTAATGTATATCTAGAATAATGCAATTTATATTTGCATTACTGAAGGAACGTACCTTAGATAGAGTATCTTTTGATCCACATAATTCTTTCTTAGATTCTTTTAAATCGCTTTTCCCAGTTATCTTCTTAGCACAACTTTTCTCTTTTTCTATCAACTGCATGTTAAAAAGTACCAGATGTATATAAAATGAAGACAACATTCACTCAAATAAAAAGAAATTGATCATATGCTTAGTTTTAACAGTAACTTACGATTATCACATATTACTCTAAGCTGTATTCAGTGTTTTGAGTTAATTGCGTGGATACGAACTGATTTGGGATGGAGATGTTATTCGAAAAAAAAAATTAATGTATTTACTCATACACCCACATATACCTAATGTAAAATTCCCATTTCTGTTTTTCAATATTAATCCAATTTCTTTCATTCAACGCATTTTATCTTAACCATATCACTTTTTCTAATTCTCAATTTTAACGCTAATTTTCTTCTATACCCTTCTCCTGAATTTTACTGGATTAATGTGAGGTCTTTATCACTGTAGCAATTAACTCAATGTTCTGTTTACTTTAACTATATTCTCAGTAGTCTTCCGTGTTCCCAGAGACCCAGACATTCGAAATTTTTAAATTTCTAAATAAATTTCTAAAATTCAGTAGCATTCACTTTCCCTCTGTACTTCCTTTGATTGACAGATTCTGTTTTCATTGTTATGGCCTTCGTAAGCTAAGGTTCAACCAGCCAGAGATATCTTTTAGACGCGAAAACGCAGAAACAATTTATAGTTTGATCAGTACCAGTGTGTTCGTGTAGAGATGTTTTTGCCTGTTATTTATGTTGTAGTAAAGTAATAAATGCAATCTTTTAAACAATGGACTGCCCTTAATCTAAACGAAGTCATAGTCTACGATAAATGAGAAATGAGTAACAAATATGTGTGTAGTTTGATGAGTAGAAGCCTGTTCGTGTAGAGATCCTTGCCTATTATGTATCAGAAATTTATGTTTTAGCGAGGTAATAAATGTAATCTATTAAACAATATACTGTCCTTAATGTAAACGGTCATAATCTACGCTAAATGATGACAAACAAGTGATAAATATGCGTGTAGTTTGATCAGTACAAGCACGTTCGTGTAGAGATGACTTGCCTGTTATTTATCAGCAATTTCTGTTGTGTCAAAGAAGTGTAATCTGTTAAACAATATACTGTCCTTAATGTAAACGGTCCTAGTCTACGCTGATTGATGACAAACAAGCGACAAATATGCGTGTAGTTTGATAAGTACCAGGGTCTTCGTATTGAGATGCCTTTCTTTCTATTTAACAGCAATAAATGTTGTAGCAAGGAAATGAATGTAATCTTTTAAACAGTGTAGTGTCCTGAATCCAGACGAAGTCATAGTTTGTGCAAAACGATGGCAAACAAGAGACAAATATGCGTGTGTGTGCAAGTATGCTGTAATGTTTAATAAAAAGGATTTTAAAAATGATCAACCGGGATGCACCAATGGATTACAATTATGAAAGATTATCAAGAAAGGTGTCCTTCCATGACAGCTTCCTGTATGTTGGCATTTTTCCGTTTTTACATAAAATGTATCTTTTAATATAAAAAGAATAATATTTTATATAATACAAATTCAATTTCAATATTATTACAAAACTTGCACAAATTTTTTCTAGATATATATGATGAACATTTGGTTGCATTTGTAGAAAATTACAAGAAATTTTTCTCTGTAGCCAAATGGAAATGCCATGTAGTTTATAGTAAATGATGGATAAATTTATGAAATAGTTGTGTTACCATTTGGCAACAGTTTATTTCTTTATTGCTTTCGGGGACAATTTCTGACAAATACGGTAACCATTAAATTTCATTTTTATCTTCAAAATATGCACATTGCATACATTGCATATATATACAGTGTATACATATTGTATACATTCCATACACATACATTGTATACGCATTGTATACATTGCATATACATACAGTTTAAGCACATTGCTACATTCCATACACATACATTGTATACACATTGTATACATTTCATACGTATACAATGTATACACATTGCATCTTTTCGACGAAAGTAAGAATGAGTGCCTGCTTAAAACTAGCTATAAGGGTCTTAGGTATGCACTCAGGACCAACATTAAAAAATCAAATGCCGGAACTCCAGCCTTAAAAATGGGAATAATTGGGTAACCTTTGTCCTAATTTACTGTATTTGGCAGAGTATAGGACGTACTTTTTTCAATCGAAATACGGCTAAAATATGGGGTGCGTATTATGGGTCGGTAAACAAAATTATGAGTCTAAATTTCAGTCTGTCTACAACTTCTGGTTTATATTAATATACAGGGTGTCCCAAAACACCTTGACACATTTTAAAAATTTATAAAAAAAAAAGTATTCAAGGTTAGAACTGGAAATTCACAGATATGTTACTGTAAGACACAGATAAGTTTTTTCTGTGTCAAAAAAATTGAACAAGTGAGCTAGTTGTTCCCTGAAAGCGAAAGTTGTAAAATGGCTACTTCATCACAGAGAGCGATATGTGTTGGCCGGTATTTCAAAATGGAATCTGTTACGCAAGTGTAACGAAATTTGGAAAAGATTTCCTACACGTTTTCCAAAAAGTTTTCCTCCAAATCGAAACAACATCTCAGCTTGGTAGAAAAAGTTTCTGGAAACAGGAGGTATCGTTGATAGTCGGTTGTAGTGTTGAAGTGTCGGTTGTAGTGTGAACTCAAAAGAAGCATAATTGCTGCAATTTCACGTGTTACGGAATCCATTTTCGAACGCCCGTAGGCTTAGATAAATTTCCAATCAGAAGCTCTCCGTGCCACAAAAGTTGCTCATATTGAAATTCATTACTGTACTAAAAAAACTCTAATACGTATATAAGGTAACACATATGAGAATATCTAGTTCCTACCTTGTGTACTTCTTTTGTATAATTTTTAAAAATGTGTCATAGAAATTAATTAATTTGTTAATTTTTGAGACACCCTGAACATGTATAAGCATTCTATGGCATTTCTTTGCGAAAAAGTCGTTTCGAATAAATTGTTTCCATAATTTTTTTCTGCTCTGTTAAAAAAGTAGTATCGTTTTGGGATATATTTTTAATTTCATTACTGAAAGGATTGGGGCAGTACGGTCATTTTTTGCTACGCGAGGGTTACTTATACCGGGACCTACTACTTAAAGCCGATTCCGAACGGTTACAAACATCCATGCCAACAGTGGGTCTCGAACCCGCTGGCTCTGGTACCGAATACCAGCGCCCTTGCCATTCGGCCATCTCCAGGCTCATTACTCAAAGAGGAATGAATCCAGTAAAATATAGTTAAAATCCTATAGGAACCTAACTACAATGTTCCCTAGTTACATTTTTTTACGGACATAAATAACTATTAAGTTAGTGCAGTAAATCATTATGGAAATTCATTAAATAATGCAGAAAATATTTCTCCGTCAAAAAATGTATAAAAAGAGGGGTGCATCTTATACGTCGCTGCGTCCTAGACGCCGGCGAATATGGTAAACGAATCCATGGAGCTAATATACAGTAAGAAATTATAAATTTAGTAAGAAATCATTGACGAACAAATTGTGAGTTTTAGCATTATATTGCGAGATTTCTAGGGTGTTAGGGATTCATTTGAAGAAAAAAGTAAATTGATTTGTTTCTCGACTTGTGTTCGAATATTAATTTTATCACGACCAAAAGCTATGAGTTTTACTGCCAGTTCCTCAAATAAAGCAGTCTAAAGTCAACAGGAAACTCTTAATTAGAATGAAATTAGGTTTCTAGACGATTATCTATTCGTTATGCCACCCTTAAACTCCAAAAAATCCCAAATCAACAAAAATCGGGAGTAGAAAGATACCTTTACCTGTTTTTAAAAGAATCTTAAACACACAACCGGCGGTCTTGTTTACGATCGTCGGTCAAAATGCATTCCGCTCAATGCCTTCATTGCGAATTTATCGCCAGTAATATCGCCTTAAATATCGCCGAAAATATCGCCGAAAATATCGCCAAAAATATCGCCGAAAATATCGCCAAAAATATCGCCGAAAATATCGCCTTAAACATCCTTTTCTGGGAGATATATTTAAATTTTCTTTATTTAAGTCCATTTTGATTATGATTATGATTTTTCCCTAAAATTTATCGTTATATAAAAATTATTTTCATATAAAAAAATGATTGAACAGTGAAAACTTTGTTTTTGTATAAATAAAAATTTAAAATTTAAATCATGCTTTTACATGTTTGCTGAAACATATTTTTTAAATACATTTATATATTTTTTCAGCTTTGTGAATAGGATATATTTCAAAATAATTTTTTTCCTTTTGGGTCTTTGTACAAATTTTTCTGTTACATGACAGAAATATATAAATTTTATTTTCAGGGTCGGTTTTGATTTAATGATTTCAGAAATTTTACTCTTACACAGACATACAGATGACAGTTTTTAAAAGCTTTTAAAAAAATATTTTTTTTGTAATAGAAATGTTTAAAATAGAGTATACTCACAGCCTCGGGTAAAATTTTATGGCATTCATTGTATTTGCTCTCTGTAGCAGAGTCATGGACTGTAACAATAAAATAAATTCCAATTAATAAATTTGAGTTATATGTAGAACTAGATGAACACCCGTGCTTCGCTACGGAGTACATTCAAATTATATACAACGATCAATGTATGCAATTAAGGCAAAAAAAATATGTATATAATTAAAGAAAAATGTACCGGATATTTTTAAAGACAAAACAATGTAAGAAAATATTCAAATTAAATCTAGTAGAACATACTACAGAATATAGTAGAGATAATATAGTACGGTTTGAGGAACATATCTTTTACTGTATTTTAATATTTTTTTGGATAATGCCCAATCGTTTGCCTCATTAAGGGGACACAGTACCCTGTCAAAATTTTTTTTTATTTTAAGTATTTCAATAAACATTGTAATTGTATTGCACTTTAGCAGTCATTTTAAAACATATTCTGAAAGGTAAAATTTATTTTAACAGTAAATTTAATTAAAATTTGAATTTTTAAATTTTTTTTTCAATTTTTAAAAATCCTTATAACTTTTTCAAATAGTAATATTTTTGCTCCAATTTTTTATAGGTAATGTATTTATGTCTACTATATAAAAATTGGCATAGGTTTTTTAGATACTTTTAAAATTACATTTTATATAAATTTTTTTCTATCATTTGCAGTGAAAAACGATGAAAACTGGCACTTTGTTGTATATTTTTGAATATAAAAAGAGAAATAAGCATGTTATTGCATAATTCCATGCGAATTTTTATGCTATACATAATAGAAAACCTGTATAAAAAGTTTAATACTTGTGTCTTAAATACAAAAAAAGTTTTAGCACTTTTATTGCATGAATGTCAAGAAAAAACAAACATGGAGAAAAAGCCATTTAAAGTTTTCATTTGTTAAAAAAAGTCCCTTGAAATGAAATGATATACAAATTTTGTGGGTATTTATAATAGTCAATTAATATAATATATATATAAAACATTTTATCCATCCAACTTCAATATAAAATATTTTATGCAATTTTAAAAACATGTCAGTGAACTGTAGAAAATAGAGTCGACAACAACTGCTCTTGGTTTAAATTTTTTCAAATTCAACAAATAAATCTTAATGTTAATTCCATGTGAAGTTTCATTAAGCGTATAATAAAAAATATGTATAAAAACTTTTATATCTCTATCTGAATTATTAAAAAAATTATAAATTTCTCAATATATGACAGTTAAGAAAAGATACCATTAAGAAAAAATAAATCATGCTACTTGAGAAAGTCATACCTGAAATTTGTATAAAATTAATGTGGAACTAGATTTGATGTACAAAGTAATGCATATGTAAAGCATTTCAACCATGTTTTAACATAAAAAATTTCCTTTAGGGTTGTAAAAGTATGAAAATTTTAAAAAAAATAAGAAAAATCGATGTAATTTTTATTCATGAAACATACCATTTACTACCACATTTTCTGAGAAAATTTTAAAAACATACTTATTTTACTAAATTAAAATCCCCAGGTTTATAGGTAACAAATATAACGAATAGAAATATAGCGTAAAGTTCAAGCAAAAGCTTAAAAATATACACTTCAGGTAGAAAAAAAAAGCTGATTACAATTTTTGAACCGAAAATAAATAGCTACGTGCAGAACTACCATTACCATGTGTAAAAAATCCAAACAGTTACTTTTAACGGTTACTTCTTTCGCTCTGGTGAACAAAAAAAATAATTAATTAATTATTAATTTGAGTTTTTAGGCTAGTGGAAAAAAATGCCACGCCCACTTTAAATGGTCACTTGTCCCTTTAATTTTCTCACAACCTTATAAAAATCTAAATAACTTTTAAAGTATTCAAGATACAGCTTTCAAATTTGGTGATCATATATAGAAAGGTGGGTACAATAATTTGAGTCAATAAAAAAAAAATCGATATTTTGACGATTTTTAGGGTACTGTGTCCCCTTAAAAAGAAAGAAAAATTATTTTTTTTGACAATTTATTTTGTTGTTATGCGCTTGACGCAAAATTAGTTTTAAGTATCACAAAAAGAAAAGAAACTACTCTATCAGCATTTAAAAAATTAAATTCTAAAAATTAATCATTAAAAATTCAAAAATCACAAAACAAAATCACAATATATATATATATATATATATATATATATATATATATATATATATATATATATATATATATATATATATTTATTTATTTATAATAAATACAACGATGATTGTTTGCAATTTATTTTTAAAAAAACGAAAAGAGATATTTATAAATAAATCGTAACGGATATTTTTATAGACGAAATAATGTAGAAGAAAGTATTAAAATTAAATCTAATAGAACATACTAAAGAAAATAGTACAGTTAATGTAGTGCAGTTTGAGTAACATTTCTTTTACTGTATTTTAATATTTTTTTGGATAATTTTCAATCGTCTGCCGCATTAGAAAGAAAGAAAAATTATTTTTTTTGTCAATTTATTTGGTTGTTATGCACGTGACGCAAAATTTGTTTTAATTATCACAAAAAGAAAAGAAACCACGTGATCTTAAACTTGGATCGTTTAACTTGGATTGGACGTAATTCTTAATAATTGGAGCTGGGAACGTCTAAAGGTTTATGAATAAAGATCAGTGTATTAAGAATGGAGTTATCTATTTATCGTGTGAACATTGACTGCAATTACTGGAGTGTTTCTACATGTCCTAGCCACCGGACCATCGTCGACTGCTAAGTAATTATATGATAACGTTAATATTGGGCGTGAAGAAACGAATTTCGACATAAGTCTCCCAGGGTGTCTACCTGTGACGGATTTTTTTTTTTTTGAGACCCTGAAAGTATAAAATTGACATAAAAAGATTGGAGCGGATTCATCACTTCAAAATTTTTCCCCTTCTTCGGTTCATCGATAAAATTTCATCGCATCATCAGCAGTGTAAATCTGGCTGAATCTTTTTGGAAACCCATTCCAACATCTCTTTGTGATTTTAGTATGGAAAAATTGTGCTTCGGAAGACCCTTGTGGCGTTTTGGGAACCCAGCCTTCAAAAAGTTCAAAAAGTTCAAAAAAGTTCAAAAAGTTCAAAAAGTTCAAAAAGTTTATCAAATTTTGAGTCTTCATTTTGTGAAAATTGTGCAGTTGGGGAAAAAAATTTTCAACTTGCGGGAGTCGTGTCTACTGCTCAAAAATATTAACAAGAGTGTCTAAATTCTGTGTCAAGAAACCCAGTGTTAAAATAATTCATCATTCTTCAAAATCAAATTCATCATATCAAAATCAGGTTCTTCAATATCGAGTTGTCGTCAAGTACCGACATGGGTACATACAGCATTAACAAGAGTGTTGTGCCATCTTTCTCTAATCAGAAATTTTTTGTGTTTGGAACTTCGGAAAGGTTTTTCGCGACAATTTTTTTTCTTTTTCTTTTCCCCAGCTTTTGAGATGTGTGCAAGACAGAAACCAGTGGCTCTCCGGGACTGCTTGGAGATTAGCCAAGAAAAAAGCCAAAGAAATTAAAAAGCCAAAGAAATTTAAGAAAAAAAATTGTTGTGTATTCTAAAAATAGAAATAGGTAAAAAAGTTTTAAAATAACCAAAATTGGGATAAAAATAATCAAAGTAATCGATTTTGATTAAAATTAACAAAATGAAAAAGATGCCAAATAGATTTTGAAGTGTAATGTTACATGATTTTTAATGATAATGTTATTTGTGTCGAAATAAATTAATAACAAATGGTTTTGAGGAGATGTTGTTAAAAATGATAAATATGATAAATTATTTAAATGGTTAAATTTGCAATGGTAAAAGTTGAAGTTTTAAGTTATTTTTGAAGTTAAAGTATTGAAATTTTTAAAATTGAAATGGTTCTGATTAAAACTGCTATTAGTAACTATTATGTGTAAAACTGTGGATTTTCTGAGTAAAATTTTGGAAACTTTGGTGACAATTTTTAAACTGAGTAATAAATGTTCTGACTCAATTTGAGCAGACTATTAGTAATAAACATTGGTGGGTTTTTGAAAATTGTAATTTCATTATGTTTTGGAAATTTATGAGTTTTGGTATAGTTATTGAAAAATTTTAGAACATATTAAAGCTATATTGTGCATTTTGGTTTTGTTGCTGTTGGCAGTCTCGTTAAAATTCTGTAAATATTTTTGAAGTTTATTGATTTAATAATGTGTGTTTGATTTTCAGTACATTGAATATGGGTACTCGAGACTTTGTATAGTAATTGATAATTTAGATAATTTAGATTTATAATAAGTGTATTTTTATTGTATTGATATAAATTTATTAGATATTATGTGATTTTTGTGAGGTAGGGAATTTAGTTTGCATTGGTAGAGGTGTAAGGTATGAGGTTTTTGATTTTGAAATTGGTAGAATTGTAAGTTTTTGAGTAAAATGTGAGTTTTTTTAACATGTTTTATCAATTTAAGAGTATGTTTTTATGTTTGACCACGCATGAGCCTTTTTCACATGTCTTCTCAATTCATATATGGTAAGAAAATTTAAGAGTCAATGAATGTTTCTGAAAAGCGTCTGAAACGGAAACAAGTGTTTAGAATTTGATAATACGAAGTTGAAAGTTAATTTCATACCTCTATGATTTACCTGTTTTATTCATATTGATAATTATTGTGTATTTTTGAGTAAAATCATTTAGAGTTGGTCCTTTTTATATTGTTTAGTGTGTATTTTAATATTAGTGATTTAATATTCATTTTCTTTTTGTGCACTTGGTTACTACTTTTTTGTTAATGATTTTGGAGCATGCAAAAACTCCCTGCAAAATTCTCCCTGCAAAAATTTCTAATAAGCATGAGTGTATAGACATGCTTTCTTTGTTCATAGAGATCGGTTAGAAATAAATTGTACATCATGGTGACAACGAGAAAGTTTTAAAATATTGACGAAATTTAAAATATGTATTAATATTATTTTAACGATTGATTTCTTTTGTGTAAAATTTGAAGCTATTTTGGGGGAATCAGGTATCCCCGATTATACTCTGAAAGCTCTTTGTACAACTCCCAGTGTTGTTTTGGAATGTTACCAACAGAACAGACATCTGAGGAAGGTTTTTTTTAAATTTAATAATAGTGTATTAAATAAAAATATTACTTTATTTGAAGTTTTGTGACACCACGCAATTTTGTACAAGACTTTGTGCATTTTAGGACTCTGAACTTTTCTGTATTTTAAAGTCAGGACTCAGCATTTTTCTTTTAGGTAACGGACTCAAGGTGCTTAGGAACAAATTTTGTTTTTCTTGAGCTACGAGTTACAATGAGGGTGTTCACAGGAAAATTTTGAATATCATGTTCTTACAATTTCAATTCATATTTTGTAATCATTAAATTTTATTTTAGTGTTTTATTGATAATATGTTGGTATAATATTCTTTTATAGTTAATTTTGATATGTTAATTGCAATAATTTTTAAGTCATACTATGTCAAATTCTGTCTCGACTGTAGACAATGTTGTAAAATGTAATTTTCTCAGCTCCATGGGGTTAGGTGCCAGAATTTAGTAAGTAAGATTATTAATTTTAGTTGTTTTTAAGTTAGAAGACTCAAGTTACTTAGGTAAAACATTAGTTAGTTTTAATGTTGTTGAATCAAGTCATAATTAAGAATAAATTAGTTGGGTCTCTTCTGGGTTTGTTGTGCTGGGAGGGCCCGCCCTGTCAGTCAGTCAGTTACGGAACTGTTTTATATATAGAGATAAGTGAAAAGAACACTAATACTTTCTTCATTATTACGGGGTGAACCATTTATAAGTGCTTTTTCTAGACATTTAATCAAAATTAATTCTAAACGAAAAATAATAATCTCTAACAGAGTCTTAAATATTGACGAAGCAACATTTACAACTGTCGTCGGGCTTTAGGTAGCCTAGCATTAGCGCATCGGCTTTCAGTGCTGAGGGTGCTCGGATCGAATACCGATAAGCGCCGTAAAATACCTCCGTGTCTAGACCGGATATGGGCATGTTTAATCCGAAACTAGAAAATCCCTCTGTGATGTCAGATGGGGTGGAAGAGGGTACTATCTCCTCAGATGTGAACTCTGGGTTTGCTCGATCAAAATTGAGGTGGCACCTGGCTAAATCAGACTCCAACTTTTTTGGTTCTATTATAAACCAAGAGCTTCAGCCCTTAGCCCGCTAGCCTATATGCACCTGGTCTGGAACAAGTTCCGACCGGGTGGCATTAGAAACAACAACAACATATACAACTGATGTATTTTCAACGAGAAACTTTCTTCCAATATTTTCGTTTGAGGAACTGCTTTGGTTATTTATTGAACATGCTTATTGCTTCACTCAGTAAACTCAAAAAAACTTTTTATCCATACTGAATATATCACTTCTCATCTAAAACGTACTGCCTGGGACACAAAACACTGAGTAGGGGAGGGAAGCGTATTGGGACCTTTCGGGTCTTTTTATGTCTTTAAATTTCTATATAGGAAGACAATTTGACATTGACGATTGATTAAACGAGTGGTCATAAGAACTACTAGATATCGCGAAACTGGTGCTCGCAGTTTAATTATTTGATCTAGTCTGTATAAGGAGGGAGATACCATTAAAAATCGGTTATTGTGTTTTTAACGTAGGATTACGTTTCTCCATAACGGTCCTCTGGAAAGAAAAATTTCACACGCTAAAATCATCCTTCCTCGCAAATTATAATTTTGGCAGCGTGCCAAACCCAGTCTGTATCGCTTAGGCAATCAGTAATCAGTTAAACAGAAAAGTACCAAAATGCGTTAAAATTTTGACATATATATATATATATATATATATATATATATATATATATATAGAGAGAGAGAGAGAGAGAGAGAGATACATGTAGGGTGAGCCAAAAGTTCATAAAAACTTTGAAAATTCATAAAAAAGGAAGAAATCGTGATAAAGAAGTGCGGTTTGCAAGAACAGGATCAAGGAATTCAGATTTTTTTAACAGCCAAAAAAAGTTGTAAAACTTTCAAAAGTCACCGTTAGATGGCGCTGACATACGAGAGATTCAGCAGAATTAGGCAAATCAATTTTGCAATAAAAGACCGCGATACATGAGGATTTGGAGGATCGGCCACGAAGATCCTTGTTGGCGGAGGGGCGCATTACTGCGGTGGAAGCCGTTATGAATAATACGGCGGCGGAATCGTCCACGGGGAGTAGCAGTGCTTGCAAAGCTGAACAAGTGACTCTACCAGTGCCTTTTTTTAAATTTTTATTTTGCTGCTAAAAAAATCCGACTTTCTTGTGAGCCGACTTTCTTGCAAACTGCACTTCGTTATCATAATTCCTTGCTTTTTTTCATGAATAAGTTTTTATGGACTTTTGGCTCACCAGGTATATATATATATATATATATATATATATATATATATTATATATATATATATATATATATATATATAGATAGATACATATATATATATAGATACATAACAACTACATACATATATACATATAAAAGAGGTAAGCAAAGATAAGTAATCCTAATCAAAGATAAGGTAATCAAAGAGGTAATCAAAGATAAGTAATTACCCGCGGTAGTTTCGATATAAGAGACTACCTGAAACTTTAATAACAGTAAACTTTTTCAGAGGGACGATCTACATAAAATAATTGTTTTATCACATTTCCAGTAGTAAATGAAGAAAGATATCCCCTACTGATAGGTATAACACATTTTCCCCCTTCGTTTACGACATATCATTCATGGACCCCTCGCTCATGGGGGTGAACGTTTACACAAATGGAGTTCATTCCACGAACACTGAAAGAGAACTCATTTTTGATTGAAGGTGAAAATCAGAGAAGAACAAAAACGTAAGCTTGAAAGTAAAGAGAAGTATATTATTTATCCTTTATAATCACAGTTTTATTAGTATAAACAGGTTTCTATATCACTAACATCCATTTAACTCTCTGCAGATCCTTTATTTTCATTCAACTTTGTTACAGTCAATTCAATCTCTATTCTAAAAAAAAATTAATCAATATACTTTAAAGAATTTTTTTAACCATTTCTATGTTTCAAAACCTTTGGTTTACAGAGTTTTGCTTGCCAATGGGTTTCTTTTACGCGTAATTATATTCTTGAATTTTGGCTTTAAAAGTGTATAATAAATTTAGGCATAGAAATATAACGATTTTTGTTTTGCATATAGGACAATACAATAGATTTCAATACATATAGAATGTTAAACACGTGAATATTTACAACGTATGACGTCTGACATTCTAGAAAATTTCTTTATAAAGTCCTTTTATAATTCTTTTTTAAACCTTCTTTTCCTTTGTCATGTAACCAATCCCCTCCCAGCCTTTTCGCAGTGGATACGAAGTGAAGAGATTCCCCTCTCTCTGCTTCGTATATAAGGGATGTTTTCAAAGCGAGAGCGGTAGACCCCCACCCGCACTAACTGGGAGCAGTTCCAACAAATTCTCCAGTACTCCACCCTCTACTACCCCATCATTCGTAGCCCTGAGGACATAGAGCATGCTACCAACAGCTTAACGACTGCCATCGAACACGCCAAGGCTAATTCCACCCATGCTTTGAAAAAGCCACGTTATCATAATCTCCCCCCCCAACATAGTTAAATTAATTAAAGAGCGTAACGTGGCTCGTAAATTATATCAATTCACCCGTCTCCCCCAGCATAGGAGTAATTATCATCTCCTTCGAGCGCGCGTTCGTCGCGATATTAGAATTTTCCGAAACTCCACATGGGCTGAATTCATACAAGGGCTTGATCCTGAAGACAACTCCGTCTGGCAATTTGTCAGACGTCTCCGCAAACAGCATACCCAATTTCCGCCCATTCAAGGCCGACACGGAGTTGCCATGAATGACTTGGACAAAGCTAACGCCATTGCCGACTCTTACAGAGAGCAATTCTCTCCTAACAACGACCTGGTCGATGAGGAAAATGATAGACTTGTCCTCACGACCGTTCAAAATTTTCTTTCCACCCCCCCTCCGATTCTACTTCCCCTGCTACCTTCTATGAAATCACGGATATTATTCAAAAACTTAATAATAAGAAAGCTCCTGGCATAGATAGCATCAATAACTTAATCCTCAAAAATCTTCCAACCAATATAATCCTATACTTTACTGTAATAGTCAATTCCATATTTAAATTTAACTATTTCCCCACATGTTGGAAGACTTCAATTATCTGCCCTATCCCCAAGCCAGGGGGGGATCGTAACCTTCCCCAGAGTTACCGTCCAATCAGCTTGCTGTGCTCCCTTAGTAAGGTGGCGGAGCGCGTCATTCTTCACAGAATCAATGAGCACCTCGACCAGCACGACATAATTATACCAGAGCAGTTTGGCTTTAGGTCTGAGCACAACACGACGCAGCAGCTACTAAGGGTAGTGGAATTTGCCCGCGATGGGTTACAGGGTAAACAACCTACCGCTGCTCTGTTTCTAGACATTAAGTGCGCGTTCGACAAGGTCTGGCACCCGGGACTCATTTTTAAACTTATCCAAATTAACTTGCCAGCCTGTCTCATCCATTTGATCCACAACTACCTACGTAATCGAAATTTTGCCGTCCGCATAAGCAATAACCTGTCCCGGTATAGGTACATCACGTCGGGAATTTTACAAGGATCGATCTTAGGACCGACCTTGTTTAATTTGTACGCCAACGATGTACCACGTGGAAATAATACTCTACTCGCTATGTATGCGGACGACACAGCTATCCTATCTTCTTCCAATAACGACCACTACCTGACTTTTCAAATTCAGCGTCACATCGACACTCTCGAGGCTTGGTTTCTACGCTGGAAAATTAAAATCAACCCCTCAAAGTGTCACGCGATCTATTTCAGTAATCGCTATAGCAATCCTCCGCGACTCTATATCCAACAATCCCCACTTGAATGGGAGAACACAGTAAAGTACCTCGGCGTAACTCTGGACCGCAGACTTACTTGGAAACCCCATGTCACGAATACTATTAGCAAGTGCAATGCTGTCACCATGCAACTCCGAACTCTATTTTTCAGTCCGCATTTCTCCATGAGAAATAAAGTACTCCTATACAAGCAATGCATTTTACCAGTTGCTCTGAATGCTGCCCCGGTGTGGTTTTCCGCCGCACAAATGCATATTAATAACATCGAAAAACTCCAGAATAAAACTCTCAGAAGAATTCGCCGAGCTTACCGCTATATGTCGAACGAGACAATTAGAAGAGACTTCGGCATCTCTACTGTTACTAAGCAGGCTTATAAGATTTCTAAGAAATTTTATAACAACCTGCCTAATATTAATAATATGGTAATCGCAGAACTCCCCGATTACGACTTCAGTCTCCCTGCCAATCGTAAACGCCCACGGGCGTGTCTCCTTAGGAGATAACATTAATTTCCGCACCGCGATACTCTTCACATAATTCTCACCTTCTTACGTCGCTGTCGTAGCGCAGTGCATTCGCGCTGGCCTAGTAAGCCCTACGTTGTGGGTTCGGGCCTAGGTGGTGTCGCGTAGTCCAAATTACATTATCATGATATTTTCACTTTTCCCCCAGCGGAATTCTGCGATTATCACATTATTATTGTATGACCCTGAACGGGGCCTTTTTTTTTTTCTTTTCTAAACTTAATATCTAGTTTACTGTGGGCCAGTAACCTCCCTTTCCGGATTAAAATTCATCTTAATTAACTACTTAATTAACTATTAATATTAATTCTTCTACTACTAGTAATTAATTTATACCTACTTCTTTAAATTTTAGCTTTTCCTTCATCTCATGAAGGACTTAAATTTTAATTACCTTAAAAGACCTTTAACCTTAAAACCTACTTAACTTTATTACTACTAATTTCCTACTGAGCATTTTTACATTGACCACGAAATATCTTGCTGACAGGAGTTAAAACCAGCAGGTCCAGGAACTCCACTACCAAAATAAAACAGCAGTTGAGAGAGCGGTAGAACGCCGGGGAACGTTCGAGTAGATTAACTTTTTGTATAATAGGACGACTTTCGTAGAAGTCTGAGTTCTAAGCTGTCAAAGTTATGTTTTTTTTGTTCGAATGTAAATGTAATGTTTTAGTCCGTAGTTTGTCCAGTCTAAATAGAATAAAACCGTCTGTTTTTGTGAATTCGTCGTCAGTTGATTCAGCGACATTACATCCTTTTTCCAGCACTTTCAGTATTTGACTAACTTTTGAGCGCATACTGGACTTTTATCAATTCAATTTTATTTCTTACAAACTTATACACAAATTGTTAGTAATTATTCAACAATAACATGTAATATCATCACTTATAGGAAGTAAATCAATAGAAAATTTTAGGTTTCATTTCACTGCAGATGATAATTTAAGTTATTTTTTAAATTTTCCCCCTTTAATTACATTATGTATTTAACAATTAGAATCATTTCCATTCTATCAATTTTCATCATGACAGAGTTTTTTAATCAGAAAGACGGGGTGTCGTTATATAGCATTGTAGCTGCATTTATATTTAGTAAAATCGATAACACCAAGATTTTATACTTACTGCACGCTATGAACCTAAAAACCGATTCGTAGTCGGCAGGTGTAACACAAGTTAACAGTGAGAGAGAAAACAGAGCGCATAAAAATCGAAAGGCCTTCATGATATCAAAAGTAATGGCACAGACAGAGGAAAAGTATGGTGCTACACCTTTAAGATCGCATCACACTATAACTCAGTAAAATGCTTACTTTGCAATACTCAAAATCACCGTGTGTTTCAATAAGGTAAAAACCGTTGATTTTATATAGAATAAATCAGGATAATACCTATTATATGAGGCAATTCTTGAAGGAAGTGGGTAGGAAATAAATATTTATACCATCAACTAACAATGAACTTTAAATTTCCTTCAACAATGCTTAACGTAAGAATATACAAAACGTTAATTACGTTATGTTAGTGCAATATTTATGTAGTGACTTCAAGGATTCTTTTTGACAAACCAAATACAAATAATCCTAAATAAAGATGTAATTGCTTGTAATAGTTGCATCAAGTGAGAAAAAACAGATTAAAATTGACATTTAAAAGGGACTGGAATTATGTAAAGCCAACCTATAGTTACAACCTATTATTTTTCTCGCCCAGTGAGCAATAAGTATTAAACAACCATAGAGACTTTGTTTGTTCTGCCATCTATAAAGTTGACCAAGTCGTCTTTGTCAAATGAAAATGCCAAAATTATATTGAATCGCATAACAAAAGAAGAAAAAGATAAAGCAAATTTGGATCCACCAGTAAATTGAATACAACCATTGAAGGGAATTATTGCAATAACCAAGTACGTAATATATTGCCTTTCGAAATTCTAACAATATTAATTCTCTTACACGTTGAAAGAAAATATATAAGATTAAGTTTATAGCATGAGGTGCGAACATTCCGAATTAGGAAAATATATTTGATTTTTTTTTTAAGAAAAAATTATCCAGCCCAGAGATATTTCTGTCTGGAACATTTAGTTCCTTTTTTCACCGAAAGTTGCAATTACAATAACCTTGTGATTCACTTGAAGATACAAAAAAGGCGGAAGACGAAAATGCTGCATCCACCATGAACGTAACGCGATAGAAAAAGAAATCAAATAGTTATTCCGCATGTGGCATCTTTTTGGTATACACATTCTGCAAAAAAATAAATTGTTTTTCGAGCAGTTGGTCTCGTTCACCCATGTTTCATGTGCTTTGCTAGTTCGGGTGCGGCAAGCTATAGATGACACTGGGATTAAAATGGTGTACTTCAATATCTTTTGTGCAAGTCTTCTGCAAAGTGTAGGCAAACTGAACTTCGATTGATTTTGTATTTAAATTTCAACAAAATAAATGACCGAAATATGGCTCTTACAACCCGTCTATGACTACTTTAACACCCTTTACATCAACTTCGACTATCTTCTAGTTTTAATCTTGTAAAACTTTTTATAAAAAAAAACCCATCGTCAATAGAGTGAATAAGATATAAAACTTGGTCTTGTGAAATTTGACTATACTATAATCATTAGAAATATTCCTTAGATCCTAAAAATATATCAATAGAAAATTTAATTTAATATTTAGCTACGTACTTTTTACCAATCAGCAATATACTTATAAGAATTTCGTGGGCTCGAGGTAGCCTTGCGGTAGCTCGTTGGCTTTCGGTACGGAGGTTGCTCGGATCGGATACCGGACAAGCGTCATTCACCTTTCAGAGGGTGCGACCGTGAACAAAGTGCAACATTTTCGTAATTTTTAATGGTATATCTTAACATATAAGGTATGAATGTTCTTTGCAGTTTCTATTATAGTTTCACCGTTTCTAATACAGGTCTAATTTTCTGACGCTTGTATTCCTCTCCATACATTGTTAGTCGTGATTTAACCGTAGTAAACCAGCGATTATACTGGATTACACTACGACAAATGCAACAGTTGATGTAGTCGATCAAATGTGCAGCTATTACACGGTAACCCGCATGTCACGAAGATGGACAATCTCACTGTTTTTTTAGGTATTTGGTATAATAGGAATCAATTCGCAAGTTGTCTTTAGATCCAATAAACCGGACAGGTTTGAAATAAAGTCATTGTATCTGCATTCTTTGGCCTTTAATTTTAAATAAACCTCAATATTATAAACATTTTAAATCTTGTCATAAAACGCAGAATTATCATTTTTAATTAAAAAAAGGTTTATTAAAAAAGGAATAATCAAGTTTGAAAGAGACGTTGCACTTTGCATGCTTGCCGGTGATCCGAAAACTGGCGCGCCCACTAAAGGGTTAAATATCTCTGTGTCTAGGCCACAAATGGGCACGTTAAATACGTAGAACGGAAAGTCCTTTTATGCAGTCAGAGAGGGTGAGGGAGGGTACTATCCCCCAGATGTCACCTCTTGGGAGTTCTCGGTCAAAATTTAGGTGGCACCTGGCAAAATCGCACTGCGACCATTATGGTGTCATTATAAACCGGAACCGCAGCCCTCAGCCCGCTAGCCTATATATGGACCTGATCTGGAATTACTTCCGGCCTCGAGGCATTAGAAACTACAACAACATCAAGAACATCCCTTATACAATTCTTAGCAAAATGAAGTTATAAAGAAAGCTGATGGAATGCCGCTAAAATGTATCATTGCAGCATCACTAATTCGATTTGTATCAAGTTCTAAGGACCATCTGACTCTAAGGAGTCCTCGAGTTTTAAGGATTCAGGCAGATTAAACATAAAACTGAAAGATATTGTAACTAGCATATCTTAATCACGAAAGCTACGATAAAAAGATTTTCTGTATGTGTAGTCATGATCCATCCTATTATTTGGGACTAAAGTTTCCGTAATGAATTTTTAAAGACGAGGTAAGAGAAGTTGCATTAGTTCTGAACGTTCCAAATTGGTTTGAAGGAGAACCGGCAACATTATATATATATATATATATATATATATATATATATATATATATATATATATATATATATATATATATATATATATATACAGGGTGAATCTGAAAATGTGGAAAACATTTTACAGGATGATAGGACGCAGCTATACGAGCAATATTCGTCATAGAATGTATGGTCGGAATGCAAGTGGTGAGAAGTTAAAAGGTAGTTTTCGACTGTCACATTCAAAGAATTAACACAAGAATGAGAGGAGATACTTTAGAAAACATTTTATTAACAGGAACGCAATTGATATACATGCTCAAAGAAATTGCTCCAAAGATGTTTTGTCAGCTGTAATGCAGGCGTCACACCTGCGGGATAGGGACTGACGCAGATTTGCGAAGACAGCAGGCATTTCCCGAATATCGCCAGCAACAACGGCGATCCTGACAACTAGTTCCATATTGGTTTCAATGGGGCACTCGTACATTATTTGCATGGCTTTTCATATGTCCCTACAGGAAAAAGTCCAAACACGAGAGATCCGACGATCTTGGTGGCTAAGCTATTTAACTTCTCACCGCTTGCATTACGGCCATATATTCTACGATGAGTATTGCTCGTATAGCTGCGTTCTATCACCCTGTAAAGTTTTGCCCACTTTTTCAGATTCACTCTGTACACACACACATACACACACAAACAAA
Organism: Dolomedes plantarius; assembly: GCA_907164885.2. Taxonomy (NCBI): domain Eukaryota; kingdom Metazoa; phylum Arthropoda; class Arachnida; order Araneae; family Dolomedidae; genus Dolomedes; species Dolomedes plantarius. Next base: position 241,264,204 of record OU015490.1, read on the forward strand.
CAAACAAACAAACAAACACACACACACACATATATATATATATATATATATATATATATATATATATAACATTAAAAATCCCTTTAGCCTTTTCAAATCCTATCTCATTCGAAATTCCCTTGGGCGAGAGCTTTAAATGGCGGCTCTATTGCTTAAAAGCCAAACATTTGTAGCGTGGGTACATAAATTAACTACTTCCGCGCAGGTATTATGTAGGTGTCACATCCCTCCTAAACATTAGCCAATTAACCTCTCCTTTCAAGATCACATGACGAACCATACTGAAAAATCTATTTAAGGCTCGGCATCATGTAGATGTGGGCTCTCTCCGACTTTCTGTTTCCCCGAGAGGTTGTGTCAGTTTCGGCCTAATAAATATTTAGTTGAATGTAACAAGTGTCATCTTTGCTCGAGCCTCGACTACTTTCTTCTCTACTGTTGTGGTATGCCGGCCCCGGTCATCGTAATCTCATCATCATCATTCTCACGGGGTCGGCATATCACAGAAAAGTTGAACAGGATTGCTTCACCATCTGCGGGAATCTCCCTATCCATTCCCAGATGAATTACATTCGGAATTTTCGCGTTTTCGTCAGCGCTAGTCTTCACGCCAGTGCGATCGGAAATTAAAAGCCAAGGTCAGTGTGTAGTTTTGCTTTCGGATGAGAATTTGCCGCCACCGTTGTTTTTTCCCACGTGTGTGCCGCGCAAACAACAGCAGCACAGACTTCCTGGAAAGGAGAATATTGTTTTGATTTTACAGATCCTGGTAATTAGAAAATCGCAGGCTTCATTCCGTGTGTCCTCGAAAAAGATGCTATCCGCTATGATGTTTTGTTTCGAGATAAATTTCTGTGTTGAATTGCCCTTCGTGTCTTCAGTTTTCTTGAATGTGCCATCGAAGCTTGTGTAATCGATAGTTGTGTTCTGCGTTCTTCATTCGCGTTTAGTGATCGTGTTTTCCATTGCTCCCTGTTGTGTTCTAAGAAGAAAAATGTTCCTGTGTCAACAATTTGTATTGGGTTCGACATTTCCTACTCCTGATAAATATGTATTTATTTGTGACAGAGCATCACCAAATCAAATTTTTTTGAGCCGTATAATAATAAAAATAAATAAATTGGGATTTTAATCAACGAAAAGTAAAGGTAAGACAACTTGTCAATGAAATTTTAAAAGTGTTTATATATGAAAAATTGTACGTAATGTTTAAATATTGGGATTTTAATAATATGGATACTCTGATACAGTTAAAAGAAATTTTAACGAAATTTAATAAGGATTTTGCTTAATATAAATTCGATAGGGTTAGTTATATGGCCACGGTAAACATGAATAATGTATATGTTGAAATTGCTTGCAATTATTTTTATCATGATGTACTTCTGTTTTCTCGTTCGTTATAAATTTGGTTTTGATTTCGAGTGAAGAATAATAAATAAATAGAATATATAAAGACAATATTATAATGAGAGATATGTTTAGAAAAATTGAATACAAATAATGAATATGTAGAAGCTATACAACGAGGATTCATACCAAAATTTTTTATAAAAAGAATAATTTAGGGTTAATAAAGTGATGTTTACATAGGATTCAAAGATAAGTATTGATAAAAGAATTTTGGTTGTTTGTGTTATTCCATGGAATGGTATTTTTGTGGGTAGTACCTTGTATTGAAAATTGAAATTTGAACATTAAAATTAAAATACTAAAATTAATGGAAAAATTTTACATTTAATTATAATAGATTTGTGATGCTAATTTTGATTTCATACTTTTAGAAACCAAGGTATTTTATTGTTATGTGTTTAATAGTTTCATATATTATGCATTTTTGATTCTATTGATTAAGATGTGTTTATAATTTGGTAGTGTAATAGTGATGTGATTTTATACAGCAAACCAGGAAATTAGCTAAAGAAAGGACAAATGAGTATCATAACAGGAATAAAGTAAAATATGATGCACGTCTTGTAGAGTCTAAATTTAATGTTGGAGATTTAGTACAATATGAAGAATTCCAATACCCTAATACAAGAAAATTAACTTCACCCTATTCTGGACCTTACACTATCTTAAAACAAATGTCAAAAGTTAACTATGAAATTTATAGACCAAATTTTCATACCAAACAAAATTCTAAAATTGTCCATGCTTGCAAATTAAGATATTACAATGCACCAGAAAAATTAAAATTATACCACGAATAATGACACATCACAGATCCAATTTTCTTTTTATTTTTTCTTCTTTCTTTCGATTCTTAACATCATTATCTTCCTTTACTTGATAAGAATAATTGTGTGTTGTCCTAAGAAACATAAAAATATTTTTAAAAAAACTATCATACTTAAACTTTCTTTTTAAAATACTGTTATATGTGATTTTTTTGGATCTCAAATTAAACCCCGAATGTGACATTTCTACTTCTTTTATCTTTCGTAAATTCTCTCCTTCTTGAAAAATCTGTCCTATCACCCACCTCTATCATCGATTTTTGGAAGTCATACCAGTTGCCTGAAAAAACTTCAAACTGACGACTCTTTTTCAGTCACCAGAGGTGCTGAAGGAAATTAACTAAATGAAAATTACTAGACGAAAACAGACCATGGGATAGCCACTCCTTTGTCCCCCTAATTCTAAATTACACTTCTAAAGGTATGACATTTGACCACTTTCCTTTTTCTCCATCTTTGTACGAAACGAGATGCGGCTTTCTTTTGGCTGTCATATCCTATTGGGAGATTAACGGTTGGTCCACTGTACGGCCATTTCTCTCTCCTTCGTATTAGTCACCGCACAATATGGGGAACGATAACCACTTTTACACAAACATAAACACAACCCCTCACTCCTTAGAGGTAGAATTAAAAAGAATTTGAAACTAAGGGTCAGGATTACACACATACACTGGTGTAAGAAATTAAGAAACTTGCAGACTTGGTCGATTATCTCTAGAACTGCTGTACCGATTTTAATGAAATTTGATATGTACATACATTGATACAATACAAAACAAATAACCATTCAATAATTGTAATTCACACGCATGATCGTGCGTAACACTCGTTGGAGTCGGAAGGTATGAAACAGTGGTTGCAGAATAAACAAAAAAATGGGTCAATAGATGGGTTAATACGGGGTATGGTCCCCTCTTACAGATATACAGGTCTCGCATCGTGATTTCATACTTGAAATAATGCAGTTTATCATTTCCTGTGGCAATTGATCCCACTCGTTCAGCAACGCTGTTTTCATTCGCTGGATGGTTCTCTGAGGGGGGGGGGGGTTGTGAGTTGCAATTGCCCTCCCCAGAGCGTCCCAGACATGCTCTATAGGGTTTAGGTTTGGAGATCTGGCTGGCCAATCCATCCGACGAAAATCCTCACTCTCTAGAAAATCGTCGACCAGAAGAGCTCTATGTGGCCTGGCGTTATCGTCCATTAAAATGAACTCAGGGCCAACTGCACCCCTGAAAAGGAGAACATAGGGCTCCAAGATATAGGCAGATAACCTGAAATTTTTTTTAACCATTCAATCCAAGTCGGCAATCCTTGGACACATTTTTTCTATATATAAACATTGAGGTGAGCGAATTCAATAGGGTTACTGCACAGCCTTAATATAAACAAAGCCATAATCTATGCTATACTATAGCAAACATGTGACAAACATACGTGTGTGAGGAAGTATGCCGTATTGTTTGATAAAAAGAATTTTAAAAATGATCAACTCATACGCATCAATTGATTAAATTTATGAAAGCTTTTAAACAAAATTGTAGTCATCTGGCAGATTCCTCTATGTGGGTAATTATTTCGCAGTGAATACACCTTAACTAATATTTTATTACACACCATAAATTGACTAAGAATTAATGTCCTTTTAATAGCTGAATGGAGCTTTAGAAATTTTCATTTATGAAATGTACTGTTCTATTCGGTTTTAATTAGTGGGAGTCTTAACTACAAACAGAGGATCGTTTGATCTCTGCGTTAGTCAAATATGCTTTGAAATGCCTAAAAATATCTCGCTTTATTACACAAGTTTTTAGGCATGTACTCATGATAAGCCTTAAAAATAGGAGTAATTGAGTAGACAGTGAAATAATTTAAACTTATAGGTGGTGCTACTTTGCACTAATTCTTCAGCAAGAGACTATGGACGAACGCTTTGAGAGATTTAGCATTATTTCGATAGATTTAAATGATGTTGAGATTTCATATGAAGAAATGGGTACATACTGAAATTTTAGTTTTTAGAGTTGTGTTTGAATGTTAGTTTTATCTTCTTCAAAAGCTATAAGATTCACTTTCAGTTTCTAAAATAAGACAGACTGAAATCTATAGGAAACTTACATTATTTGAAAAGTTACATTTATAAGTACTTAAATGTTCGTTATATCCGACTTTCACTCTGTTATTTGCAAAAGATCAAAATCACAAATAAGCAAGCCTAGACAGGAGAAAGGTAAAGGTACCTTTATCGGTTTTAAAAGAATTTTAAAAACCTATACCCAAAAATTCACAACCGTTTGTCTTGTGTAGCATCGTTGAATGAATGCATAGCCGCTGAATCCCTTTATAGCGAATTTATCAACAGTTTAGTGAAAATATCGGTCCTAAGGCGCCTATGTACTAACCCTATTGGATTCGCTCACCTCAGTGTTGACCTATTATTTGCCCTTTCAAAATGAACGAAAAATGCCCCAAGGTGTAAAATTTCTTTCTCTATTGAGGAGTACAATTTTTTTAATCTATAAATCCAAGTCGGCAATGTTTGGACAAATTTTCTCCATAGGTTAACTTTGATATGAGAGAATCCTATAGGTTTAGTATACAGCCGCCTTAAACATCCTTTTACGGGGACAAATATTTTTCTATGTGAATATTGTCCTTTCCTTTTAGTAAATGGGATATGTTTTTATTGAGGGGGAGGGGATTTATAATATTTTGTATAAACTTTTGTGTTACGTGAAAGAAAAAAAATAATTTTTTCGGGTAGAATTTAATAATTTCAGAATTTTTACTCCTACTCCGATATCCTGAAGACATTTTTGAAACTTTTAAAAATATTTTTTTTTAATCTGTATTAAACAAAGTGTTTAAAACAGAGAATTCTCACATACTCGGGTAAAAGTTTATGGCATTCCTCGTACTTTCTCTCTGCAGCAAAATTGTCGACTGTAAAAATAAAGTATTTAATTAATAAATTTGAGTTATATCCAGAATACGTGAAGAGAACAATAATGTATTTTTCATTAAAATGCGGTTTGGCATTATAAGAATGCAGTTTTTTGTGGACATATAAACGGCCGTAATTCTCAATGCAAACAAAAAGTCTCTCATAAGCCATGAATAATTAAGATACAACATCTACTACTGTTGTATTTTCAGCGAGAAACTTTCTTCCAATATTTTCGTATGAGGAACTGAGCTACTATTTATCGCGATACCGGGGCTCTCAGTTTAATTATTTTATCTAGTCCAGGGTTGTCAAACTCAAAGGCTACCTTGGGCCAAAGAAACAAGGTTTAACTATAGGTGGGCCGCAAAAAATCAATATTAATAGAAACGTGGGTTTATTTACCTAATAACAGTATATTCAACATAAATATATGCATTTTGTTTAATAATAGCAAAAAAAGAGTATCATTAAAAAAACATTTAGCGAATTCTTCCTATCTTATTATAATTCAGCGTCGGTAATTTTATTATATATTATTGTGTGCCAATATATTGACCGGGCCGCAAAAATGTTCGCCGCCGGCCGCGAGTTTGACACCCACGATCTAGTCTGTATAACAATGGAAATAGAACAATTCCATTAAAATTTGGCTTTTTTTTAACGTTAAACTTTTCCAAAGGTAAGGATCTGTATAAAATTCTTTAATACCAATGCCAGTAGAAAATGAAGAAAGTCATCCCCATCAAATCGGTACAACTCCGTTTTCCCACCCTGCCGGATGATCGCCGAATGGCTAGGGTGCTGGTATTCGGTACCAAAGTCTCTGCGTTCGAATCCCACTCTTGGCATGGACGTTTGTAGCCGTTCGGAATCGGCTTTCAGCAGTAGGTTCCGGTCTAATTAACTGTGGTGTAGCAAAAATTGACCGTAGCGCTCCAAACCAAACATTTTCCCCACCCTTTATTTGCAATATATCATTCATAGATCCTTCGCCCAAAGGGTGAACATTTAACCAAATAGGGTTTATTCCACGAAGGCTGAAAGGGAATCAATTTTAGATTGCGGGTGATAATTATACCAGGAAAAATAGACGGTATGCTTGAAAGTTAAGAACCACATATTTGTCCTTTATTTTAATAGTTTTATAAGTATAATCGGGACTCCATATCAATAACATCTATTTAACTCTCCAGAACCTTTATTTTTCATTCAAGTTCATTTACATAGAAATTAACTCCCATTGAGCAAAACATCAATACCTGTTAACCTATTTTGTTTAACAATTAAAAGTTCAGAATTTTTCATTGCCATCTTTGAGCTTCAAAAGCTTTATTTTGAATATTTTTGTACGCCATTCGATCTTTTGTGCGTGTACTTACATTCTTGTCTGTTTGACTTACATTAGAATGTATAAATACTTATGAGAAATTTGCACAATGAAATATAACGATATTTGCTTCACATTTGGAGTACATAAAGAAGTCAAATCAGATGAATCTTTACAATGTGTGATATCTGGAATTGTAGACATTGTCTTGTGACTTTTAGTACCCTGCATAAAATTCATTTTTAAAACTTTTCTTATCCTTTGTCATGGATTTTTGAAAAAATACCCTCCTTTGTCTTTATTCGAATAAATTTTGAGATTTTCATATCGGAATTTATGAATTTCGTTTTATTTCTTACTTAAGATATCTGCTTACATTTGGGGCTCTTTTTTTTTTGGAAAATTATACAATACTAATTAAATAGTATACCAGTGTTTCAAAATGAATCATCCGATTTTAAAAAAATCATAACTGTTCATCTTTTAATCCATTTTGATAGAATATAGATAGTATAGGCAGAAAGAGGGAAATCTCGCAGTTGTCCACAAGTAGCGCTAACACTCTGCCTTCGGCCGCCACTTCAGTGTTTGTAAAGATGGCGACTGCACAACCGATATCATTTTGTCTGATACACTTGAGAAGTGTGAGTCCGTAACAACTGTTTAGCGTGATTTTCTCCGACAAAACCCTGTGAGATGGAAGTTCCTACCTCTCAGAGCATTAGGTGATGGTGTAAACAATTCCAAAACACGGGTTGTCTGTCTACGCATAACAGCCGTGGAAGCAGTGTATGCAGACATGCTCGCAAAAGTTTGGGACGAATTTGCCAACCATATAGACATATTTCGTGCATATAAAGGTGGGAATATTGAGCAACTTTAATTTGGTTTGTAAAAAAAATTTTATGATTAGCTATGTAATATAAAATTAATTTTAAGTTTCTGTGTTCAATAGTTTTCATAATATACTTATTTCAAATCGAGTGACTCTTTATGAAGCCCCCTGTACTTTAAGTTCAAATGTGACATAAAATAATGAAAACTAATATAATTCCAGCAAAATTTTCATAACATTTTAAAAAATAGGTAAGTTTTCATGAATTTGAGGCAAAAAATAATGCTTACGCCAGACCCCCTACACTCTATTCAAGGAAATATATTTATATATCATTTATACCAGTGGTTCCCAACCTTGGGTACTTGTACCAGTACCGGTACGGAGACAAGCAGATACCGGTACGTGAATGATTTTACAATTTAAAATAAAAATCTATTAAAAATCTGTATTACGAAAAAAGAAAACAAATGACTATAATAATTAATTATCCATACGTTTCAATATTTCGGTTTGGAATTTCTTATCCATTGTTTGTGTTGTAATACTTTATTGGGATTTACCTAATCTCAAAAGATGCCGTCTACACCTGAATGCGGTATCTATGACCGCCCCATAAAAATTTGGCATTCGAATGCGAATTATAACTGTGTCTATAACGTTGTTTGCGAATTATAACTGTGTCTGAGTTCTACTAAAAATTGTTTTGTGTTTCAAACATCTTTAAATTAATTGCCTATTATTAATCAATAGTAATTGTATTATTAATAAATATTAAGAATCTGTTAAGTTAAGTGTATTAAACTCAGGAGATTTATTTAAAATGACATTTGTATATCCTAATTTATTTTAATAAATGCTTGGGTACATGTTTCAAATGTATCTCGTATTCGTCTTCAGACCATATACAAATAAACTTAATCGTTGTTAAGAACACTAAAAATATACAAAGGGTATGATTAGTCATGGTTATAGTTTATCTACAAAATCTTAAAATTACTTACATGTAGATCACATTACGCCCAATCATAAACAAATATTTTTCAAAAAAGAATTGTCCAATCATTACATTTTACAAAAATTATTTTAAATTATATATGTATACCGGATGTCTTTTTTAAATTGATACGTAGACATTCCAATGTAAATTTGAAGCGATTAATTTAACTTTGTTATCAAATAGAATTATTGAAAAACAAAATTAGTTATGAATTCAGCATTAAAAATTGACAGTTTTCATTTTTTATTTTTTCAAAATCGGTTTTAAATAAAAGATAATAATTAAAAAGACATTACATTTTGGAACAAGACAATTCAAACTTCTGGTCGATTCGCGTTAATAAATTTGGATATATATAAAAAATCATTTTTAATAAGTCTCATAAATTTATCCTAATAATGGAAAAACTATTATACTTTTACGTTTTTGTAACATTTTACTTACTTATTACTTTTACAGCACCTCGATACAATGAAGAGATATTTAGAGCAATCTGGAAGTTCTAATTTCGACCCAAAGGAAGATCAATCACGAGAATTGAGCAAAGACGAAGAACCAGAATTAAAGAAGCAGAAGCGAACTCCTATCAGGAAGTATGATCCTGATTATATGAAGTATGGGTTCGCCATGAAATCCGGAACAGAAGCTGAACCTATTCCACAGTCCGTGATTTGTTTTGAGTGCTTATCAAACGGGACTATGAAGCTAGCTCTTTTGAAAAGGCATTTATATAGCAAACATTCGAGTATAAAAGACAAAACTCTTGATTTTTTACAAAGAAAACATTCAGAGTTTTGCTCTTAAAAATCAATTGTCAAAACTTTTAGTAGTATAAACACAAATTATGCGAGAGCATCATACAGAGGCTGTTCGCACATTTTTTAGACGATTTTGGTAAGCGGTAATAAAAAATCGTTTGCTGCAAAAGAAATAATTGCAATTGTACTATGTTTTTAAAAGTCACAATTATCGTCTGCGGCTTGAAAGTTTTGTTTTTATTCAAAATGGAGTTTTTAACAAAGCAGTGGTTCGAAGGCTACATTTATGCTCTTTCCGAAGAGAAATATGCATACTCCGTTATCCAAAAACGATGTGAGAGTTATGGTTTTGTGATATCTAAAGCGTCGATAGGTAATATCGTCAACAAGAAAGGAAAAAAACGTCAAATTGGAGCTTTAAGTGGGACAAAAATTCCAAACAAGTATCCAAGGAAAAAACGGACATCTTCGACTATTGCAAAGGTACGTTGTTTAATGTTAAAAGAAAATCCCCCTAGTCAAAGGACAGTTGCAAAATCATTAAAATGCTCGGTGTCCACTGTAAACAAAATGATAAACGTTGATTTAAATCTTACGAAAGCGAAAAAACGCAATGTGCATCGTCTTCTTCCAAATCATATCGCTGAACGCAGGACACGCTGCAGAATTCTATATGAGAAAAACTTATCCAAAGAAAAATGGAAAACAATTGTCACAATAGATGAATCATGGGTGTATTTAAATGATTGCAGCAAAAAAAGAGCCATTTATTATTATAAAAGAGGATAAAAAAATTTAAGTACATGTTTCAAAGAATCGAAAGAAAGATTTTCTAAGGGATTCATGATTGTTGCTGGTTTTTCTTATAATGACAAGTTATAAATAAAGAGAGTGGAAAAAAATGTCAAGATTAATTCCAAATACTATCAGGAACATATTTTATCGTCAATTTTTCTGAATGAAATACCATCTCTTTACCCACAGTGCCATCAATCTGTGAGACTCCATCAGGACAAAACTAGCAGTCACACATCAAAATCCACTGTAAATTTCCTAAAAGAAATGGAACAAAAAACTGGTATCAAGGCCATACCCTTCACTGATATCCCTACTAAATCTCCCGATGTATCACCTATGGATTTTTGTGCTTTCGGACTTTTAAAATCTACATTATCCAAACGTCGTCCCAAAACCCTTACAGGACTCTGGAAAGCTGTTCAGGAGGAATGGGATAGAATACCTCTTCTGACACTTCAAAAGGCATTATTATCCTGGAAATTGCGGTGTCGAAAGATAGTTCAGAAGAAGGGATGTCAAATAGAACATTTAAAACACAAGAATTTTATGTAATTTAGTTTTATGAATACAATATACATCGTCTAAAAAATGTGTGAACAGCCTCTGTATTTAGTTAGTTTGCATATAGCTAAGTGCGGGAAACCACATACAATTGGTGAAACATTGTTGATGCCTGCAACAAAGGATATAGTTGCATCTGTCCTTGGAGAGAAAGCGGCTAAAGAAATTGACAAAGTATCATTATCTAACAATACTGTCAAACGGCGAATAGATGAGATGGCATCACAGGTTGAAGCTATTTTAATCCAAAGATTAAAAGCAAGCCAATTTTATTCCCTCCAACTGGATGAAAGTACCGATAATTCCAATTTGGCACAACTACTTGTATATATTAGGTTTGATTTCAACAATGAAATACAAGAAGAACTATTATTTTGCAAACCATTAACTGCAAGAACAACTTCGCAAGAAATATTTAAAATAATTAATGATTATTTCATTAAAAATCACATAAGTTGGCTCAAATGTGTTGGAGTTTGTACGGATGGTGCTCGTTCGATGATTGGAAAATTATCAGGCGTGGTAACCAAAACTAAAGAGGTGGCACCAAAATGCAAGTCTACGCACTGCATCATTCATCATGAAGCTTTGGCACAAAAAATATACTAGTGAATTTAAAAGTTTTTAGAGTCGGTAAAGATGGTTAATTTTATCAAATCTCGAGGGGCCCGGGGTGCCTTTGTGGATGGCGGATCTGTACTGTCCATCCGGCACTCATGGTCCCAACAATAATGAAAAATGTCTCCGAACTTGGGAAATTTATCCTCGGCTGCGTATTCAGGTATTGCTACGTAGCGACTGGGCTTCAGGTGATTCATGGACTGATACGTGCAAGCGGGGAAGCCGAAGGTGTCAAACGATTATCAAATCTCGAGCACTCAATTCGCGTTTATTTTCGATTTTATGTGGTGAAATGGGAAGTGCCCATGCCCCACTTTTACTTCACTAAGAAGTACGGTGGTTGTCACGTTGTAAAGTCCTCAGTCGATTGTTTGAGTTACGCGATGAAATTTATATGTTTTTGACCAATTCAAAATATTTGAACGGAGATAATTTGATTGATGAGCAATGGTTGTGTAGACTAGCATACCTTTCGGACTTTTTTTCAACATTAAATGAACTAAATTTGAGTTTGCAAGAAGTTAACAATTCTGTGTTCGACTTGTATGACAAAATAGGTGCGTTCAAGAGAAAATTTCAATTCATGCAACAGCAAATTGAAAAACAAAATGTTAACATGTTTCCTTCCCTCTGTAACTTTATCGAAGAAAATAATTTATCAATAAAAGACGATGTGATGAGCGACATTATAAAACCTCTAACTTCAACTTTTAAATGATTCCAAAATTATTTTCGTGAAGATCTCACAGCCCAAAATTGGATTCGAAATCCTTTCGCATTCACAATGGGGGTTCCAGACGATGTGATTGCAAAAGAGTCTTTTATAGACCTTAGCATTGACAGTAGATTGAAATTAAACTTTCAAATCTCCAATCTATTCCATTTTTGGCTATCTATTCGTAAAGAATACCCAGGAGTTTCTTGCCAAGCAGTAAAAATTTTAATGCCATTTGCGACCACATATTTATGTGGAAAAGGATTTTCTGCAATGACTGCGATGAAAATTAAATATAGAGCTTTGCTGGACATTGAATCGGATCTTCGCCTTAAACAGACAAACATTGAGCCCGATATTACTTCTTTAGTTAATAATAAATAGACCCAGCCTTCTCACTAATTATATATTTTTTAAAGTGATTATTATATTTTATGTATATGTTTAGCAATAAAAATATATTCCGTGTTACTTGTCTTTATTACAAATGTTCTCCATTGCATTTTATTCCCCATTTCAAAATTTTTGGTCTACCGGTACGTCATCAAATTGTTTACAACGTACAAGTACGGTACTATAAAAAGATTGGGAACCCCTGCTTTATACCATACACAACAGAGACACTTACTTTGTACAGAAGTAAAAAATTAAAATATTTTAAAAAATTACTGAAATATATAAAAACATGTAGAAAAACACCGATTTTTAAAAATTAAATTATAATTTTTCCTGTTATAGTACCTGTAGAATGATTAAAATGACAAATAAAGCTTAGCTTTTATTTCAAAGCATAGGTAATAGTGTGTAAATCCCTGTGACAAAATTTCATTGAAATACACTCTTAGACAAAAAAAAAAAAAAAAAGACGCACCAAAAAGGGGTAATTCAAATTTGACACAAATTGATAAGCATACAGGATTCGACAAAAATGCAAAATTTTAAAGTTTGGGGGTCCATGAATGAACATGTGACACTGCAGCGCATCTTAACTGCGCAACTTGCAGGATATTAAAGAGGAGAAATTTCGATTCCAGGTCATAAATTCTTTGCGAATTTCATTTCGTGTAATCAGGTAGACAGTAACTATGCCTCACATACAGGTGCGCGAACAATATGCCCAGATGTCAGCATTTGAGAGAGGACTTGTAGTTAGGCTCAAAGAAACCGGTTGGTCTAATCATCGAATCCCTCGAAGTTTGGACAGGACCAATGCCACTATTAGACGATGCTGGCAGGAATGGGTGAAGTGTGGCCCAACACAGCGTCAATAAGGAAGCAGTCGGCCTAGAGAAACGACAGAACGGCGAGGACAGAGCAATCGTCAGAACGGCATTCACAGCCCCAGATTTATCATTATCATCCATCGTGCGTGCAACTGGGGCTTCAGCGACCGCAAGGACCATTCATAGGCGTCTCAGAGAAAGGGGGCTGATCTCACGGCACCCCAAAAGCCGACTACCATTGACCTCTGTTCACCGACTAGCTCGTTTGCAGTGGTGTCGGGGACATTCGATCTGGAATGTCCCTGACTGAGTAGAATTGTCTTCAGCATAACCTCAGGTTTATTAAATTGACCTTATATATTCTCTTCTAATAATCGTACGAATAAACTCGGAGCAATTTTAGAATCCCCAAAGATTGTCTTTTCAAATGAAACAATAAAAGAATTTCCGAAAATTTTCACCAAAACATTCATTTCGACGTAGGCAGATAATGTTAGAAATAAATTATTCATAATCAACATTTACAGCAAGTAAATCAACATGAAAATGTGATGTTTCATTTTACTATAGAGGATAATTTAGCTAATTTTAAAAAAATCATAAGCATAATCTTTAATCAGATTATGCTTTCGCAGTTAAAGTAATTTCGATTTGATTAATTTTGATCCCAACAGACATTTAATTATAAAATCAGGGTGTTTTTATATAAATTTTTAGCTGCATTTATATATAGTGAAAACGGTAACATTAATATTTTATACTTACCGCACGCTATGCATTCAAATAGCGATATGTAATAAGTACATGTAACACAATTTAACCCTGAAAGGAAAAAACAGCGCAAAAAAAAAATCGAAAGACGTTCATGATATCAAAAGTAATAGCACGGAGTTAAAGTATGGTCTTACTCCTTTTGGATCGTGTTACACTCTAAATCACTGACGCACTTGCTTTGCAATGCTCAAAAGTACTGTGTGTTTCAAAGCTGTCAACGTCAACGTCAGAGAAAGGTATTACTCAATTCGCGCAGGAGATATTCTTGAAGGAAGTGAGCAGGAAATAAACATCTAAACCGTCAACAAACAATGTAATTTAAATTTTCTTGAGCAATGTTTAATGCAAAATCTAGAAAACGCTTATTTCGTTATGCGACATCAGCGATTCTAATTGTGAAACCAGGTGCATAGCATCCTGAATATAGATATTATCTTTCGAAATATCTGTATCAAGTGAGGAAAAAAGAGATTAAATATGACAATCGTATTTGTGTTACGTACAACTCATACAATTATCTGTTTTACTCGCACGAGTCCTAATAAATATTAAACAAACTTAGCGGCTATGTTTGTTTTCTCGTACACCAGAATCTTCTAAATTGATTTAACTTATTTTCTTGGAAATATTACTACATTTTTGATGAAAATTATTATATTTTTGAAAAATATTACAAAAATATTGAAAAATATTATAATATATATATTTTTGATGAAAAACGTAACTTTAAGTGTTCAAGATAAATTTAGATGGCCATCACAATGATTGATATCATTATGATCAGGCAGTAATATTATTAAGATGTTATTCCCCTATAGTTTATTTGATCTTCATTTTTTTGGTATTTACTAAGTCACCCACCCCTGAAATAAAAATCCTGTATTTTCACAGCGTTGTTGAAACACACAATGTGTATATGCGTTTACCCACTCAGACAGCACCCTCCCATATCTGGCGATCAGAAGTGTCTCACATACAACTGTGTTCGCAAGACTCATCCTATCTGATGCAATTCGGATCAGGCCTCCCCAGAGGACATTCTGGAGTACCTGGGGTTGACTCAAGACGACCTTTTTTCAGATCCTCTTTTTAAGTCTATGATGTTGTAAGGGTGAATGGACTTGTGGATTTGTCTAACTGGCTCTAGATGTGCACATTAGAAATAACAACAAGGATTTCCAGTATCATCATCATACATTCTTAAAATAATTTGTAATTTTAAACGATTTTTCTTGATTGTTGAAATATTTTATTCAAAATAAGCTATACGTGGTATGAGACAGATATTTATTTACCAAATTATCAAAGGAAACAAAAAAACTGCTTCCTTTAATGCGATTACATAATGCCAAACAATATCTTCTCTGTAAGGAAGAAAGGTTTTCTCACTCGTAAACCCTTTCATTGAGAAAAAAAAAGCAATAAATAAACTTCTTCAAAGCTCTCTGCAATATTCCAGTTTGATATCTCTGACACAATCCTAGGAAAAAAGAAATAAGACACTTAAATTATTTTAAAATGTTATAAAATATGCATTTTCAAGCACTTTACATACAGTAATTTTATGGAATCAGATACACTCTCCGACTTACAAAACACATTCGTTAAAATTTAGATTAGTTACTAGTTCCAAACTAATAACTAATCTGAATTTGGACTAAAGATGACTAATAATATTAGTCATCTTTACTCCAGGAAACAATAGAGTGTGATTGACCTATGGACGGTTAAGAAAGGCGAGGATAAGAAAATCTTTGATAGAAATTGGTAAGAACTCAGTGTGCACCATTGAAAGTTAGGTTTAGATAGGATTCATCTGTCAGATAGATTAGGAAGTAAAATTAACGCTCAGAATCCCGTGCTCATGTTACACTGTCGGAAAATATACAAGAAAATAAAGTAAGATCGGAAGAAAGATGTAGGAAAAATAGAATTGATAAGATAGACTTATAAAGTAGAATTAACATCTAGAAGAAATATGATAAAATTAATTAATAGAGAAAGCTTAATTGATCCTTTTCCTCATACCCATTAATTTTACTGCATAAATGCAGAAATGCATTTTTGTCGTAAATGTGTAGTACTGTCTGATCCTGGAAATCTATATTTCAAGCCATCATAAAACGTATTTAAACTCCTTGCCTCCCAAATCGAGACAATTTATGGTCGTTGGCAGCAACTCTTACAACGGCATCAACACGGAAGTCTCCCTTTCTTAAACAGAATCCTGAATAAGAGGCGTGTTTCAGTTTTCAGTGTCATAAATTTCTGAGCTGGGAATACATTTTTAAAATATTTAACTGGCAATTTTCAATTCCTGTGCATCATAAAATTCAAGAAAGAAAAATCTGACTATATGGTCGAAAAGAGTGCCATAATCCAAAAGAATCCTTTAAGGCAAGTAATTGACCATTCGTCAACAACTCCAATAAGCCCATACGGGGATTGTGTACCCACAAAGCACCATCCCAGTGACCCCCCGCCCCCTAACCGACTCCGAAAAGCATCACATGGCTACCGCCACTTCTAAACCATAGGGCCGACAATTTGGACGGGGGGGGGGGATTGCACGGGCCACGAAGGCCTCATGCATATTTAGAAATGAAATCTGATATGGAGTGCAAGGCGACAAAAGGCCGATGTTTGCAACGGAAAAGTAAAAAGGGTGACTGTGCAACCACCAGGAGCAAAGCTACGGTAAAAGGATGGCGAGATGGGGGGGGGGGGGGACAAGGACACGAGAGCCATAAACGGAATAGAGACTGAAGAAACCATTTAGTGGGTTGAAACCAGGTGTTAGTCAATTTTGAGAGGGAGCAATTACACAATCCTTTACCACGTAACCAGCAACTCAGATCGAATGTCACGAGGCACTGTCAACAATACAGAGTTTTCCTTTTGGGGACAGCTTAAAAATACCCTTCTGGCCATGTTGTAATTAAGTAAAAGGAAAAAAATGGTGCTGTCAACTTGAGCAGCTAAAATGAACAAAGAAAGAAAGGTGAGCCGTGTTTCCCGGGTACAATAGGTGGCTACCTTCCGACCAGACCGCGGTCGATAGGTAAGATAGGAGATAGAACCAAATCCCCTAATGTGCATAGTCCCGGTTTCCGCATCACACACTACAACATTATTCGCATAACATTATTCTCATTATAATGAAACATCAGAGGACTTCTAAATTAGAGTCTTTGATACCTTCTTAAGAAGTGGCTCAGCGGAGTGCTTCTGAAAGTATTTATGTCATTCCAGAGTTTTTCTCTGATCATCCCTCTTATCAGCTTTAGGCTTTTGATTCGATTTTGAATGGTCAGGTCTGTCTTCAGGCCCACATCTTTCATACACGTTTGGCTGATCCCTCCCTCCCCGCATCTACGTACATAACTATGGCTAAACACGTTTAAGTGTATTTTGTACAAATATATTTTACTAGTATTTTACAGAAATACAGGACAGAGTATAGCATGAGAACGGAAACGACCAGCATTTGCTAACAACCAAGAACATGTAAAAAATTCTTTTTTTTTCAGTTAGGGACTTTCTCTTCTATCTGTGGCGTGATTAGTTCTACCCAGGGAATATGCGACCACTATCTTTTGCTATCTGATTATTGAAATATCCAAAGCGTATATTAGAGGCATTCAGATGAATGCATGCTTTATGAAAAAATCTAGTTTTTTCAATAAAAAATTCATTTATGTAGTAAAGAAGAACTGCGATAATTGCTGAATCAGATAATCTTATCTAAAGTTCTTCAATGATTAGAAATAGTATAATTTCCTTTGGCTACAAACATGAACGATTACACTTCCTCTTTCAGTTCAAACTCTGTCTGGGAAATAAGATCAACGTTAAATCACATAGAGTTCCGGTAATCAAACAGATTGTAATATTTAAAAATTGAAAGATTTGCAATGAAAGCAAAGCCGTAATGACGTTATGAAAATAATCGTCTTATCAAGTTCATGCTTTATATATGCAAAGAAAAAATACATTGTTGGTTGGTAGGTTGATTGGTTGTCGTGTACATGGACCGTCAAGCTAGATGGCTCCGTGGGCGGTCCACACAGCTTCAGCTATCTGGAGACAAAGGTCTTCTTTGGGACAATAACTAATCTGCAGCATTGCATCCTTTATTGCAGGGCATAAGAAAACATGGTCAGGTCCCAGTTCGGTGTCGGGACACTTTCTGCAACTAGTAGAAACTGCCCCGAGTCCTGTAAGTCCTGGTTCCCTCCTGTTCAATTCTCCTCCCTCTGAAGTGCCGAGGTCTCTATCGTGTTGAGGTTTTTGTAATTTTTCTGTTAGCGTTTAGTTCGCAAATGTGACATTTTAATTCGATGACCCAATTTCTGAACTTACGTTTTACAACTGAGTAAATGTCGCAAATTGTGACAAAATGAGGAGATTCCTTATTTAGCTGTCTCGCTTCTTTAGCCCAGGCGTCGGCAGCCTCGTTACCATCGATGCCAACGTTTTTTCGGTACCCATTGCCCTGTGCAGTGTTTATTATGTTGATTGATTTGGTCAAAAGCATTATGTATATTGACGTGTTTGTCTTGATAGACCCAATGCTTTGTCTTATCAAAAGACCAATTGGAAACACCTCTACGTGTGGTAACATACAAAACATTTGAATTTTACGGATAATTGCACAAAAATATATAAAAGCGGCCTGGAGGGCGGTTCTGGAGTCACTGAATATTATTATTCCACCAGCCTGTTCTGTATTTTGGAGATTAATGAAGATATTATGGCCTCTTGGATGGCAAAGAGATCACAGGTGTAATTTGAAGAAATTTTTTCTGCACCAAATTTATATTGTTTTGTGCTGCAGTCTGGGAAAACAATGTTTATATCAGCTCTAAGATTAATTAGAGTCTTATCCAAAGATCCATCAGTGAAAGCGCAAACGAAGCCACTCTCTGAATATGACTCTATGGTCTTGCTTCCTTTAGCTTTGATGTTAAAAGCTAGCTCCTTTTTGGAGCAAGGTTCAGGGACATCAATTACAATCGTGGTGCTTTGAGGGAGCTGAGATGGTAAAAATGGCTCCTAAAGAAGGGTGTATGTATTATGTTCAAAGCCAATTTGCTGCCTAATCTCTTGATCATACTGTAAGGTAGATGATCTTTTAAGCCTTGTACCTACGCTCCACCCCTGAAAAGTTTTCTTGCTAATATGGTCTTCGCTACGACTTCTGGTCTTGTTGGTGAATTAGATTACGTTGTATTTTCTTCTGTTTTCTAAAAGTTCTAGACCACGTTCTTGCTGTGACTTAAGATTATTTGTGGAGGAGAAAACGGTTTGCGACAACATTGTTATCAGGGTTTTATAAGAGTGTTACTAATCTTACAAGACAAGTGCCTCCGGTTTAAAAAAAAACTTATTATTCACTGCTACATATGTTGTCGTATGCTGTCTATATACTGATACGTTCAATCATACACTGATACATGTTAACTGTAAAAGATAGTTCAGTCATTAAATACGTATACTTCACATTTATATAATAATATAATGGCACGCATAGTCAATTGGATTATGTGTGTAACTAAATAACATGACGTTAAGCGCATGTAATAACAATGCAAAAATATAAATCAATCATTCAATATGATTAATAAACATAAGACATGAATTCGAATTTAGTTATATTCTTGGAAAAAAGTGTTTAGAGTGATACGATTATGGGATTAGAGTGAACAAATAACTAAATTAAATCTATAACATTTTTGTGCAAACTTTATGTTTACAATCTTATATAACATTTAATATTCATGTTATCCGTCCGTTATCTCTTTCACATGCACCGAAGATCAAATGAATTTATAGAACTAGCACTAAAACTTTAACGGGGGGGGGGGTCGCAGTAAGCATGATTAAGCATTAGTAAGTCCCCCCCCCCCGGAATTATCCTAGAAAAAAAATAATAAGCGGTAGCAAAGTCATAAGAGTATTAAGTAAAGCTATACACGGTTATAATACAAGAATATTTTTAACCATTTAGAATTGCAATAATTACATGCTAAATACTAGTATATAAGTTTATTGCGTAAAATCATATATTACCATAAAATGAGCAAATGTCTTTCCCTCTACCTGAAATGAAAAGGATAAAATTGTGAAAAGCCTTTTATAATAATTTAGATATTTCAATTAAGAATGATTTGAATAACATACATTTGTTTCTAAGTGGGAATCATGCATTGTATTTTACCATTAAGAATTTTTCAAAATATAATGGGCGCTGTGATAGATTGACTGAAGTTTAACTTAGAAGAAACTTTTTCATACACATATTCTTTAAAGAGCAATAGACGTCTTATTATAGATAACAGCTTTATATTCCCAGTGTATGCTTGGCTTAAATGGAAAATTAGAATGTATAGAATATTAAAAATCTAACCCGCTAAAATTGATTCAATTTAATTCATAGTGCGGTTATTGAAAGTTCATATCATGTATTTCCATGTTCGGTTACAATACTTACATAATCTATAATTGAAACATGGATGATTATTATAATGCTGTGCCTCAAGCACTAATATTGGCGTTAATTCACCAGATCTCCTTTCAGTGGATCATTGAAAATTGTGGCTTAAATGGAAATGAGATAGCGTACCGTCTAGCCATGAAGGTTGCAGAGGTTCTGCAGCAACCTAACAGGCCCTTGACATACTATTCTTCCAAGCTTTTTATAAAAATGATCTGCAAAAATGCTTTCAAAATCAAGATTCAATGAATCTGTCAGAGAAAAGCCCTATGAAAAGCCCTATGTAAACATTTTTCTTTTGCTCCTGACTCCCCGCGTTTTGTTGCAGTCGCATCTTTTAGACTTTTAACCATTTCAGGGGCAATAACCTCCCCCGTTTGCATGGTGCAATTTTTTAACCCTTTTTTTAACCTAAAGAATCTTGAATTGTTTTCCAAATACAGTTTGAAAAATGTTTTTCTTCTTTAAACTGATAACAAATGACAGTACTAACCGTTTTCTGCTCATTTAACTGGAATACATTGAATGCAAGGTAAAAAAGACTAGAAGTAAGCGTTTGCACTGTGCAAACGGCGCCCCTCAAAGGTTTAACCAGCCACGACTTTTTCCGAGCACAACTTTTCTGGATTGGTCTGCCTGATTCGCCCGACTGCGTCTTGTGCCATTCGGGCCAATCTATAACTGCTTTACATCTTGAAGTCTAGCCTGATTTTTTGATATTTAAGTCCCTTGTTTTCAAGTATTGGAAATCCGTTGGTATAATGGCCTTGTGGCCTAATGACAGGCATTTGCAAAATACAAAATGAAACACTACTATAGGCTTTCCCTCCCACGGGATGCCTGTTGTTACTTATCCTACAAGATCCATAAGGCAGATGGACAAGATCCATGAGGTCGAAGGAGAAGATCCATAAGGCCGTTGACCCTCAGAAAGTCGAGCACAAGAAGGGGATCGGAATAAATATCTTTCCTAGATAAGCCCAAACAACTTACAATAGGCTCGTCAGAGGCCTGGTGAATTTGACACTTGGTTCAGGTGGCGAAGATCTTCCTGCCTTCTGCGAAGAGAGGCTCTTTTGTGACCACTGGAAAGTCGTGTTAGCGCAGTCCGGGATACTCTGTCGCATTCGAGGGTTAAAGCCAAACCCGGCTTTTTACGTAAGTACCAATGATGGGTGGGAGGCATCTTCCACTTCACCATATTTTGTGATTCTGTCATGGAATATAATTCCAGGAAGGTAAAGGCGGAAGAGGAAGGGTCTAGATTACTAAAACCTTCCTTTGCTAGTTTGTCTGCTAATTCATTGCCATAAAGTTCCACGTGATATGAAATCCACTGTAGATGGATATCATGGTGCTGTGAAATTATTTTTAGCTTTTGTAGGACAGAGAGAGTAGATTTGTCGCCTACGAGTATCCAATTACTTAAATGTTGAAGTGAGTCTAAATTGTATAAACGTAATAATGCTAAGCGTACTGAACGCAATAAACGTATAACTAAATGTATAAATTGTCGAAATTGTATAATTGTATAACTGTCTAAATTGTATAAACATTTTGAAGATATTGATTATGCTGGACCTAATAATATGTGGTTACCTTTTAAAACCTCAACCATCTGGTGGCTTAAAATTCCTACTGTTGCGATCTGAGAATAATGCTGCAAAAATGACATAAATATTCGTTATCAAGGAGTAAATCAAGATGTATCAAAAATAATTAATAGTAGCCAATGATTTTCCCAGTCCTAGAGAGTAATTATGGGAAGCTCGTTTCATATCATTCAAAAATTTTAATATCATCTTGGGTACATAAAGAATGGATTTCAAAGTTGCATTTTTAGATGTAGGGATCTGGAAAAAATAATACAACAGTTAAAAGAAGCTAAAACTGGTGTATATCTGTGTTCGTGAACAAAAATATACATCGATTAAAATCGGCAGCCCCAGGTCTGAAAGTCAAGGATTTGTTAAATACTAAACTCATACGTGGCACTTGTATTTTGACTGCTGAACGCAGAACAATGTGTCATGCCATAGAGCAAGTCTTATTTACAATTGCATGAACCTAAGTATTCCCGATTTAATATTTACCCCTATTAGAAGAACCTGCAAAGAATATGGGAACTTCCGAGTAAGTCTTTGTATGAATATAGGGAAGTTGAATTATCCATGAATACTATTTTCCACTGCATCATACCCACTGTCACTAAGTCTATTTTTCAGGATACGATAATTAACCATAAAAAAACATACCTACAACATGACATAAAACATGAACACATACATGAACATAAAACATCAGGAAAGAAAGTAATACTATCAGGCATTTAAAACCTTGTGTTATAAAGTTTATTGTAATTTGTACTTTGTTAACGTATCTCATAGTGTTATTTATTAGCTGTTAAATGAAGTGTTTTTTATACTATACGATAAATAATATTTATGAAATATTGCATTTTTATTAAGGAATAGTAAGTGAAAATGAAGCTTTATGCTTGTATCTAAAATGGACCTCAAATTGTCAAAAATCATAGAAATTTAATATATTTTTTCATTAAATAAATCTATTCAGATAATTCCAATAAATCTATTAAGTATTTTCAGAAATTTAGCCTCATACTTTTCAAAATATTTGCCCTAATTTAACCTGACAAATAGGGAAATTTTCAATTAACAAATGCATTTTTAAAACTTTGCTAAAAATATGAAGTGTTTTTCAGTCAATATTTTATAAACATGATTACTCAGGAGACGCTTTAAAACTTTTGCTGTAATTTTCGTTGGAGACTGGCAACACTTTAAATTATTAATTAATAAAAAAATTCCTTGCCAAATCTTTAAATGAGATTTCACAAAATCGAAATTCGACTAATGTTGTTCTGGGAGAGAAACAAAGAATTGTCTGAGTAATTAATCTTCAGAGAACTCATATATTTCGATTAATTATTTATTTTATGAAATGTATGCTAAACTTTTAAATGTGTTTTCTAAGTAATTAAAATATATAAAATATTGTTGCATTGTAGGAGCTTTATTTTAAAAGGTTTTTGTTAATTTCACTTTAAACTTGACATTGGGCAGATTAATATAGAATGATATTTTCCTATTTGCCAGTGCTTTTAGGAAAATTTAGCCCTTTTCCCCCCATCAACGAAAATCCATGGTAATACTGAGTTGTTAAAAATTAAAACATTTGCCTTTTATTACGGAGTATTTTTTAGAAAATTGTCCAATTTAAAAACAGCAGTCGTTTCCATAATTAATGAAAAATATTGGTCTTGTTTAATTATTTTTTAAAGATTTTGAGAAAAATTAGCATAAGTTGGGTTCCAGTTTTTGAGTGCAAGTTAATTAGATTTTACTCCTTTAAAAACATGATCGCAAAAATGACATAAACGTAAAATTTCTTTTTTTCCTCCAGTAATTTCTACTGCTTCATACCGTTTCGAAACTTTTTCAATGTCAAGTATTTTTTTACAAACATAACTTCCGAGTACCATCTTTAAGACTCTGATTATTTGAAAAATTACATGCATCAATATTTTCTCTAAGGCGAAAACACATGAACTAAATTCCAGTTATTTCTTTTAGCTTAGCGGGGGAGGGTAACGAACATCATTAACTACTTCTATAACATAATTTGACTAATCTTCTTTCCACAAAGCGACACATTTTCGAAAAATTTCTTTTCCTTTCCTGCATAAAGGACAATTTTCATAACGTCCATTTCATTAATGACCCATGAACTTTCTCTCTTCTACCTCAGAGTATAGAATGGGTTACTATGTCAAGTAATAATATCAAGTACTTTCTTTACTCACATAACATGCTTGTGTCTTATTTAAGACTCATTTTATGTAAAAAATTACATGTACAACATCTTCTTTAAAGCGAAAACACCTGATCTTAAATCAAGTTATTTTTGGGGGGAACTTAGAGGGGTAAGCTATTGAATACAATCAACATTTCCTGTAGCAAAATTTGACAAATTCCCTTTTCTTATAGCGAAACTTTATACTGCTTGATTATTATTTTCCCTTTCCTGTACAAGGAACAATTTTTGTAACGCCCATTTCATTAATTCCCATGAAATTTCTCCCTTCTTCCTCAGAGTATAGATTGGGTGACTCTGTCAAGTAATAATGTCAAGTACTTTCTTTACTCACATAACATCCAAGTTTCTTCTTTAAGACTCTTTCTATGTGAAAAATTACATGCACCAATATCTTCTTTAAAGCGGAAACACATGAACTAAAATCATGTTAATTTTTTTTTTTTTTTGGGGGGGGGGGGCTCAGAGGGGTAGGGTAATGAATAACATTAATTTCCTCTCTAGTTTTTTTGGGGTGGGGAGCTTAGAAGGGAAGAGGAATAATAACATTAAAGGGAAGAGGAATAATAACATTGAAGGGAAGAGGAATAATAACATAAGGGAAGAAGAAGAATAACATTAACTTCTTCTCTAGTATAATTTGTTTTATCCTCTTTCCATAAAGCGACCCTTTTTCTGATTAATTACTTTCCCTTTCTGCATAATAGACAATTTTCATAACTCCCATTTCATTAATGACCCATGAACTTTCTCTCTTCGACCTCAGAGTATAGAATGGGTCAATCTGTCAAGAAATAATGTCAAGTACTTTCTTTACTCATGTAACATCCAAGTGCTTTTATAAGGCGATATCACATTAACTAAAATCAAGTTTTTCGGCTTAGAGGGGGAGGGTAATGAATACCATTAACTTCTTCTCCAGCATAATTTGATTAATTCCTTTTTCATAAAGTGACACTCTTAACTACTGCTTAACTACTTTCCCTTTCCTGTATAAGGCACACTTTTCGTAACGTCCATTTCATTAATTACCCATGAAATTTCTCCTTTCTACCTCAGAGTATAGAATGGGTCACTCTGCCAATTAATAATGTCAAGTACTTTCTTTACTCACGTAACATCCAAGTGTCTTCTTGGCGAAATCACATTAGCTAAAATCAAGTAATTTTTCTTTCGGCTTAGAGGGGAGGGTAATGAATAACATTAGATTCTTCTCTAGCATAATTTGATTTATTCCCTTTTCATAAAGCGACACTCGTTACTGCCTAACTACTTTCCCTTTCCTGTATAAGGGACAATTTTCGTAATGCCCATTTCATTAATTACCCATGAAATTTCTCCCTTCTACTTCGAG
This sequence comes from Dolomedes plantarius, assembly GCA_907164885.2. NCBI lineage: Eukaryota > Metazoa > Arthropoda > Arachnida > Araneae > Dolomedidae > Dolomedes > Dolomedes plantarius. The sequence goes on from OU015490.1 coordinate 241,289,690, forward strand.
CATAGAATGAGCCGCTCTGTCTCAATTTCCTTTCTTGGCTTCATAACAATTGTGTGTAAACATCCTGAATTCACGAACGAAAGTCAATCACATCGTGATACAGGTTTGAAATATCCTATTTACCACATAGCATGCTTTGAGTGGCAGCTATTATAACAACAAAAAGGGGATTTCACTCTTCTAAAAAGATTAGATGTGTTACAAACTCTTTTATCTGCTATAAAAGATTAGTCTCTTTTTTCTAGATGCTTAGCCGTATAACTAGTTGCTAGGAGGAAAATTACTTTTAGTTTGTTTGATTTAATAAAGTAAATTGAGTTAAATAATGGCTTTGAGTTTTAGCTCTAGTAATAATGAATTTTTTGTATAAAATATTTGTTGTAAATATACAACTATGCAGAAAACAATAGATTTTATCTCAAAAGATTGGAAAAAATGCATTAAATCTTACCATATTCATCTTTTCATTACCAACACATTCAAGCATCTGAAAACCGCAAAGAATATTAATTTGACATCATTTAATTAATAATATAAAAGGAAATTTTTCAAATATAGTTTTTTAATCTGGAATAATGCCATTTGTATTTGCATTACTGAAGTCACGTACCTTAGATATAGTATCTTTTGATCCACATACTTCTTTCCTAGATTTTTTTACATCGCTTTTCCCGGTTATCTCCTTAGCACAACTTGACTCTTTTTCAATGAACTGCATGTTAAAAAGTATCAGATGTAAATAAAATGAAGACAACATTCAGTCAAATAAAAAGAAATTGATCATATGCTTAGTTTTAACAGTAATTTACGATAATCAAATATTATTCTATACTCTATTCAATTAGTTGATTTAATTGCCGGAATACCAACTGATTTGGGATGGAGATGTTATTCGAAAAAAATATTTTTAATGTATGTACTCAAACACCCACATACGTAATGTAAAATTCCCATTTCTATTTTTAATTATTAATCCAATTTTTTTCATTCAACGCATTTTAACTTAACCATATCTCCTTTTCTAATTGTCAATTTTTACACTAATTTTCCTCCATATCCTTCTCCTGAATTTTACTGCATTAATGTGTGGACTTTATCACTATAGCAATTGACTCAATCTTCTGTTTACTTTAACTATTTTCTCAATAGTCTTCCGTGTTCCCAGAGGCCCAGACATTCGATATTTTTAAACTTCTAAATAATTTTCTAAAAGTCAGTAGCATCCACTTTCCCTTTGAACTTCCTTTGATTGACAGATTCTGTTATCACTGTTATGGGCTTCGTAAGCTAAAGTTCAACGAGCCAGAGATAACTTTTAGATTCGAAAACGCAGAAACAATTTATAGTTTGATCAGTACAAGTGTGTTTGTGTAGAGATGTTTTGCCTGTTATTTATGAGCAATTAATGTTGTAGTAAAGTAATAAATTTAATCTTTTAAACAATGAACTGTCCTTAATCTAAACTTAGTCTACGATAAATGACAAATGAGTAACAAATATGCGTGTAGTTTGATGAGTTCAAGAGTGTTCGTGTAGAGAACCTACTATTTATGAGAAATTTGTGTTTCAGCGAGGTAATAAATGTAATATTTTAAACAATGTACGGTCCTTAATGTAAAAGGTTATAGTTTACGCTAAATGATGACAAACAAGTCATAAATATGTGTGTAGTTTGATCAGTAAAAGCGCGTTCATATACAGATACCTTGTCTGATATTTATCAGCAATTTATGGTAATAAGTGTAATCTTTTAAATAATGTATTGTTCTTAATGTAAATGGTCATAGTCTACTCTAAATTATGACAAACAAGTGATAAATATGCGTGTAGTTTGATCAGTACAATTGTGTTTGTATAGAGATCTCTTGCCTGTTATTTATCAGCAATTTACGTTGTGACAAGGTAATAAGTGTAATCTTTTAAACAATGTACAGTCCTTAATGTAAACGGTCGTAGTCTACGCTAAATGATGACAAACAAGTGATAAATATACGTGTAGTTTGATCAGTAAAAGCTCGTTCATATAGAGAGTCCTTGCCTTGTATTTTTCAGCAATTTATGCTAATAAATGTAATCTTTTACACAATGTACTGTCCTTAATGTAAACGGTTACAGTCTACGCTAAATGATGACAAACAAGTGATAAATATGAGTGTAGTTTGATTATTACAAGCGCGTTCGTGTAGGAATGCCTTACCTTGTATTTATCAGAAAATTATGGAAATACGTGTAATCTATTAAACAATATACTGTCCTTAATGTAAACGGTCATAGTTTATGCTAAATGATGACAAACAAGTGATAAATATGCGTGTAGTTTGATCAGTACAAGCACGTTCGTGTAGAGATGACTTGCCTGTTATTTATCAGCAATTTCTGTTGTGTCAAAGAAGTGTAATCTGTTAAACAATATACTGTCCTTAATGTAAACGGTCCTAGTCAACACTGATTGATGACAAACAAGCGACAAATATGCGTGTAGTTTGATAAGTACCAGGGTCTTCGTATTGAGATGCCTTTCTTGCTATTTAACAGCAATAAATCTTGTAGCAAGGAAATGAATGCAATCTTTTGAACAGTGTACTGTCCTGAATCCAGACGAAGTCTTAGTCTAAGCAAAATCATGGCAAACAAGCGACAAATATGCGTGTGAGTGCAAGTATGCTGCAATGTTTGATAAAAAAGATTTTAAAAATGATCCCCCCAGATGCACCAATTGTTTACAATTATGAAAGGATTTCAAGAAAAGTGTCCTTCCATGACGGCTTCCAGTATGTTAGTGATTTTTACGCAGTGAATTGATCTTAACGAACAATTTATTACACAACATACGCTGTCCAGGAATTAATGCAATTTTAATAGCTTAATGGATTTCTAGAAATTTTCATATATGAAATATATTGCTGTTTCCAATTTTAATTAGTGGGAGTGCCTAACTACAAACAACCAGAGGCATATTTGATCCCTTCCGTTCAACGATAATAAAGTATGTAAGTTTACTTCTCGTTAAGAAGACCAATTTTGACATTATTTGGTATATCATGACATTGAAGTCACGTTCCTAACCATTCGAAAATCGAATCAGATATTCCTTATTATTTTTCAAAATAATTTGTCGGAACTTAACAGTGGCTGTTTAATGCACTGGATTAATTTAAATAGCCTTAAAATATAGCAAAATTTTTTTATTTTTTTTAGTATCTGCCCAGAACTACATTTCTCAATTAATACCTTTTCAATGGAGATAAAATAGTTTTTCTGAAAATCAAAGAATCTTTTTTAAACCAGCGGTGTCACTAATGAAATTTTAAAATTGAGCTAAATCAACAACACATGGTATTTTCCCGTTTTTACTTAAAAAATGTATCTTTTAATATAAAAAGGAAGAAAAAATATTTAATATAATTCAAAATCAAATTCAATTTTATTCCAAAACGTGCATGAAATTCTTCTAGATATATATGATGAACATTTGGTTGCATTTGTAGAAAATTACAAGAAAGTTTTCTCTGTAGCCAAATGGCAATGCTATGTTGTTTATAGTAAATGATGGATAAATTTATGAAATAGTTGTATTACCATTTGGCAACAGTTTATCTTCTTATTACTTTCGGGACTATTTATCCCAAATATGGCAAACTTTAAATTTAATTTTTGTCTTCAAAATATGCACATTCATACATTGCATATACATACAGTGTATACACGTTGCATACATACGATACACATACATTGTATACACATTGTATACATTGCATATACATACAGTGTAAACACTTTGCCTAGATTCCATACACATGCAATGTATACACATTGTATATATTGCATACATATACAATATATACACATTGCATCTTTTCGACGAAAGTAAGAATGAGTACATGCCTAAAAATAGGTAAAAGGGTCTTAGGTACGCACTCATGACCAACCTTAAAAAAATACCGAACTCCAGCCTTAAAAGTAGCAGGCCCGGCGCTAGCAGTTTCGCCGCCCCGGGCAAAAAGGTAAAATGCCGCCCCTTTATAACAATTAAAAGAGATAACATAAACCCTTCCCACGCTTAGTAGTAAAATAAAACGTGAGCAAAAAAAATAAAATTGGTATTAAAAATGTTGAAGTTTTGATTCGCCAAAAATACAAATTTCTTGATTTATGATTTTGGCACTAAATTGAAATTAAGGTTGCACAGAAAAAAAAATCTAGTATATAATTATAAAATGCATATATTGAAAAGATAGAAAAACAAATTATAGAACCACTAAAAATAAAAACCTAATTATTAAAAATACAGTTAAACTTAAAATGTTTTTTCTCACTTTTAATTCTGAGAATTTTTTGATAATTTTTTTACATCAATTTCTTCAGCTAGCTCATGTTCAATGGTTAATGTTGTCAAGCCATTTAGCCAATCCTCGGTAGTTGTAGAGCGTAAAAATTTTTTAATTAACTTTAATTTGGAGAAACTTCTTTCTCCCCTTGCCACACTTATTGGGAGAGTAAGCAAGATTCTTAAAACTATACCGAGATGTGGAGCAAAATCCAGCTTTGAAATGAATTTTAAAATCTCGATTGGACTTGCTTTTTTATTTAGTAAGGCCAAAACCGATACTATCTCGTCTGCCAGGTCCAGCGCGTTTATATCTGATCAATTCCCATCAGTTAACACTATTTCTAGATCTTTACAATATTTTAGTAAGCCGTTTTGAGGGGTATCTTTTAAATCATAAATATTGCATAAAAAATGGAAATAGTTGCTGTGGGTGCTGATCAAATCAAACCTGGATTCAAGTGCATTGATAGCTTGGTCAAATGGGGAAAAATAAAACTCTGCCTTATATTTCAAAGTGGGATCTTCTATTGGATCATCTTGTGCTTCATAGTCAAAATTAACATTCCTTCTTCGAACTCAATGACGTAGCTGGGTGAGCTCAAAATTAGCCGGTATGTCAATTTCGTCGGCGAGTTCTCGAGCATCGCAAAGCATTTCAATAAAGGCCGTGTCCGATCTAAGATCCTTGATAAAATCTGTACAATTTTTCAAGAGTTCCATAGCAGATGGTAAGTCATAGTCTTTTGTCTGCAAGAGCTTACTTATTGGATTGATACAATTTAAGATTTTGTACCAAATTACAATGGAGCATAAGAACTTAAATTGTTTAACACAGCTTAATAGTCCAGAAGCCTCAACTCCTATAGAGTTGTGAATCTCCGAATTATTACAAACAGCAAATAAAGCATCGTATAGCCCTCCTAAATTGATACCTCAGTGGTTTTAATGCATCTATTCGGCTTTCCGCAAGGAGTATCACTTAGGGGTTTCAAAGTTAGTCCCTGAACATATTTTATTAATATGGTCCATCAAAAATTGATGAGGAAAAAATAGATATATTTTTTGGACCATATTAAAAAAAATTGGCGGCTTCGAAGGATCCCTTTGCCATGTCATCAACGACCAAGTTTAATGAGTGGCTACTACATGGGAGGTAAAATGATCGTGGATTTAACGCTTTTATTCTAGATTGTACTCCCGATTTGTCGCCTCTCATGTTGGCCCTATTATCGTAAGCCTGTCCCCTCATATCCTGCAAATTCAATCCCAATGTTACAAGTCTTTTAAGTATTAGAGTTGACAGTTCAGAGCCCGTCTATCTTTCAACCGGAACAAAGCCTATAAATCTTTCATTAATTTTAATGGAAATCTCATTGGGATTGGATTTATCAATGGATACATACCTTACTAAGACTGTCATTTGCTCGATCTTGCTGACATCAGGAGTACAATCTAGAATTATTGAATATGCTTTTTTTTAATCTTGCTAATAATGTGAGATGTTATATTTTCACTTAAAAGAATAATTATTTCATTTTGAATATCTTTTCCGAGATAGTGGACTTTAACTTCCTCTTTTTTGAGCACTCTGCGGATATGCTCTTCAATTACTGGATCAAACTGAGCAAGTAATTGAATAATTTGTAAAAGATTACCATTACCGAAATCGTAAAGTTTGTCACTTGTACCTCGGAGGGCTAAACAATTTTGAACAAGCATTTATATTGTTGAAACAATTCGTAGAAGCACCTCGTACCAATAATTTATCTCTGACGCTTATTTAAAAACTACATACCTCAACCTTCTTATGTCGTTCTTATGCTTGAGGATTTTTGATGTGAGTGGTTACCTATACTTAAAAGTTCGTAAAACATATTAAAAGAAAATTTTATTAAAATTCCACCTATTAATTTTTCATGAGTATTTAAATAAATCTTGGTTTAATCATTTTCTTCATAAACTAGTTAATTCATAAACTAGTTAAATCATAAACTAGTTAATTTTACATCCCATTTGCCGCCTCCTAAGGTTGCCGCCCCGGGCATGGGCCCGGCTTGCCCGCCCCTAACGCAGGCCCTGAAAGTAGGAATAATTGGGTAAACTTTGTCCTAATTTACTGTATTTGGTAGAGTATAGGACGTATTTTTTTCGATCGAAATACGCATTAAAATATGGTGTGCGTCTTATGCTCCGGTAATAAAAATTATGAGTCTAAATTTCAGTCTGTCTAGAATTTCTGGTTCATATTAATATACAGGGTGTCCCAAAACACCTTGACACATTTAAAAAATTTATCCATAAATGTTTATTAGGTTAGAACTGTAAATTCACAGATGTGTTACTGTATAAAGTTTTTCCTGTGTCATAAAAGTTAAACAGGTGGCGCTAGTTGTTCCCTGAGAGCGAAATTTGTAAAATGGCTACTCTATCAGAGAGAGCAATTATGTGTTGACTGGTATTTCAAAACGGAATCTGTTACGCAAGAGTAACGAAATTTGGAAAAGTTTTCCAAAAAGTTTTCCTCCAAGTCGTAACAACATCTTTGCTTGGTAGAAAATTTTTCTGGAAACAGGAAGTATCGTTGATAGTCGGTTGTAGTGTTGAGGAACTCAAAAGAAGAATAACTGCTGCAATTTCATGTGTTACGGAGTCCATTTTGGAGGGCACATAGGCTTACATTGATTACCAATCGGAAGCTATAAAATCACTTTCATATAAAAAATGAATGAACAATGAAAACTTTGTTTTTGTATAAATTAAAATTTGAAATTTAAAGCATGGTTTTATATGTTTGCTGTACCAAATTTTCTAAATACATAACATTTTTCAGTTTTGTGAATAGGATATATTTCAAAATAATTTTTTTTCCTTTGGGGTCTTTGAACAAATTTTTCTTTTACATGACAGAAATAGATAAATTTTATTTTCAGGGTCGGTTTTGAATTAATGATTTCAGAATTTATACTCTTGCACAGACATCCAGAAGACAGTTTTTAAAAGCTTTAAAAAAAATATTTCTTTGTAATTGAAGTGTTTAAAATAAAGAATACTCACAGACTCGGGTAAAAGGGTATGGCATTCATCGTATCTGCCATCTGCAACAGAGTCATCGTCTGTAAAAATAAAATAAATTGCAATTAGTAAATTTGAGGGATATGTAGACCTAGCTGAATATCCATGCTTCGCTACGGAGTGCATTCAAATTAAATACAACGATCAATGTATGCAATTAAGGCCAAAAAATATATGTATATAATTATTTAAAGAAAAACGTACCAGATATTTTTATAGACAACACAATGTAAGAAAATATTCAAATTAAATCTAATAGAACATACTAAAGAATATAGTAGAGTTAATATAGTACAGTTTCAGGAACATTTCTTTTACTGAATTCTAATGTTTTTTTCGATAATGCCCAATCGTCTGCTTATTAGAAAGAAGAAAAAAAATATTTTTGGCAATTTATTTTGTTGTTATGCACGTGACAGAAAATTTGTTTTAAGTATCACAAAAAGAAAAGAAACCACGTGATCAGCATTTATAAAATTAAATTCTAAAAATTAATCTTTAAAAATTCCCCAAAAATATCAAAATAAAATCACAATATATATATATATATATATATATATATATATATATATATACATACAGTGGAATCTCGATCTATCGTTTTTCAAGGGACCGATTGAAATGAACGATAAATGCGGGAAAACGATAGATGCGGAAACATAACAAAGCAATATGATCGTTGGGACTGGATAAAATGAACGACACATACGGAAAAACGATGGATCCGAAAACGATCGATCTCGAGATTCCACTGTATATATATATATATATATATATATATATATATATATATATATATATATATATATATATATATATATATATATATATATATATATATATATATATATATATATATATATATATATATATATATATATATATATATATATATATATATATATGTATATTTATATATATATATATATATATATATATATATATATATATATATATATATATATATATATATACATATATATATATATATATATATTTATTTATTTATTTATTTATTTATTTATTTATTTATAATAAATACAACGGTCAATGTGTGCAATTGATTTAAAAAAAAACGAAAAAATTTATTTATAAAAAAATTGTAACGGATATTTTTATAGACAAAATAATGTAGAAGAAAATATTCAAACTAAATCTAATAGAACATACTAAATAATATAGTACAGTTAATATAGTACAGTTTGAGGAACATTTCTTTTACTATATTTTAATATTTTTTGTTATAATTTCCAATCGTCTGCCGCATTAGCAAGAAAAAAATATTATTTTTTTGTCTATTTCGTTGTTATGCACGTGACGATAAATTAATTTAAAGTATCAGAAAAAGAAATAACGTGAACAGCATTTAATAAATTAAATTCTAAAAATTAATCTTCAAAAACTCACCAAAAATCGGAAAATAGAGGTAAAGATTCGAAATAGATTTCATTTTAAAGAAATTTTTATGATCTTTCACGTGATATAAATTTTATAACCCTCAGATTATTATTTTAAATGCAAACTTTAAAAAAGTTCCTAAAACAGCTTAAAATTTAATTTTAAAAAATCTAAGAAGAATTTTTCAAAAATCTTCTTAGATTACCCCTACACTATAAGAAAAATCGCCATGCAAAATTTTAGCCCATTAGGTCCAGAGGTTTGTTCTGTGCGTTGTCTGTCAGTAAGTCAGTCAATCAGTTACGGAACTGTTTTATATGTAGAGATAAGTGTAAAGAACACGAATATTTTCTTCATTATTAGGCAGTGAACCATTTATAAGTGTTTTTCTAGACTTTTAATCGGCATTAATACTAAACGAAAAAAAAATAATTTCTCAAAGAGACTTAAATATTGATGAAACAACATTCACTACTGTTATCGGGCTTTAGGTAGCCTAGCGTTAGCGCGTCGGCTTTCGGTGCTGAGGGTGCTCGGATCGAATCCCGACAAGCGTCATAAAATATCTCCATGTCTAGGCCGGATATGGGCATGTTTAATCCGTAGACCAGAAAATCCCTCTGTGATGTCAGATAGGGTGGGAGAGGGTACGATCTCCCCAGATGTCAACTCTGGGTTTGCTCTGTCAAAATTGAGTTGACACCTGGATAAATCAGACTCCAACCCTTATGGTTCTATTATAAAGAGAGCCTTACCCCTTAGCCCGCTAGCATATATGCATCTGGTCTGGAACAAGTTCCGACCGGGGGGCATTACAAACAACAACAACATATACAACTGATGTATTTTCAACGAGAAACTTTCTTCCAATATTTTCGTTTGAGGAACTGCTCTGGTTATTTATTGAACATGCTTATTGCTTCACTCAGTAATCTCAAAAAAACTTTTTACCCAAACTGAATAAATAACTTCACTCATCTAAAACGTACTGCCTGGCACACAAAACACTGAGTAGGGGAGGGAAGCGTATTGGGACCTTTCGGGTCTTTTTATGTCTTTAAATTTCTATATAGGAAGACAATTTGACATTGACGATTGATTAAACGAGTGGTCATAAGAACTACTAGATATCGCGAAACTGGTGCTCGCAGTTTATTTATTTGATCTAGTCTGTATAAGGATGGAGATAGAACAATACCATCAAAAATCGGTAATTGAGTTTTTAACGTAGGATTACGTTCCTCCATAACGGTCCTCAGGAAAGTAAAATTTCAGACTCTGAAAACGTCCGTCGTCGCGAGTTATAATTTTGGAAGCGTGCCAAACCCAGTCTGTATCGCTTGGGCAAGCAGTAAACAGATAAACAGAAAAGTACCAAAATGCTTCAAAATTTTGACATACATATATATATATATATAGATAGATAGATAGATAGATAGATAGATACATATATACATAACACATACATACATACATACAAAAGAGGTAAGGAACGATAAGTATTCCTACGTTAATAACCCGCGGTAGTTTCGTTAGAAGAGACTACTTGAAATTTCAGAGGGACGATCTACATAAAAAAATTGTTTAATCACATTTACAGTAGTAAATGAAGAAAGACAGCCCCTACTGATAGGTAAAAAACTTTTTTTCCGTTTGTTTGCGACATATCATTCATGGACCCGTCGCCCATGGGGGTGAACTTTTACCCAAATGGTGTTCATTCCACGAACACTGAAAGAGAATTAATGTTTGATAGCGGGTGAAAATCAGAGAAGAAAAAAAACGTAAGCTTGAAAGTGAAGAGAAGTATATTATTTATCCTTTATAATCACAGTTTTATTAGTATAATCGGGTCTCTATATCACTAACATCCATTTAACTCTCTGTAGAACCTTTATTTTCATTCAACTTCGTTACAGTCAATTGAATGTCTATTCTAAAAAATTAATCAATATACTTTAAACAATTTCTTTTAACCATTTCTATGTTTCAAAAGCTTTGGTTTAGAGATTTTTTGCCTGCCAATAGGTTTCTTTTAAGCGTATTTATATTCTTGCATTTTGACTTATATTTGTGCTATAAAAGTGTACAGTAAATTTAGACATAGAAATATAACGATTTTTGTTTTGCATATGGAACATTACAATAGATTTCAATACATGAATATTTACAACGTATGACATCTGACATTCTAGAAAATTTCTTTACAATTTAGTTTTATAATTCTTTTTTAAAAAACTTTCGTTTCCTTTGTCATGTAACAAATCCCCTCCCAGACTTTTCACAGTGGAAGTGAAGTGAAGAGATTCCCCTCTCTCTGCTTCGTATATAAGCAGACCTCCCTTCGATTGTTACCTTTTCCGCCCCGCACCAAGTTTATCGTCTTGCTGAAAACCTTGCCAGTGCTAAGAAAAATAAATCCTCCACTGCAGCTCTTTTTCTCGATATCTCCCTAGCTTTTGTTAAACTTTGGATCGACGGTCTCATTCATAAACTCATTAACTATAACTTCCCACCCCAAACCATCCACCTTCTCATCTCTTATCTTAAAAATCGCACCTTTCAGGTAAAAATTAACGGTCATCTCTCTAGTAAATTTAATATCAATTCAGGAGTCCCTCAAGGCGGCGTTTTATCCCCAATTTAATTTAATTTATTTATTAACGATATACCCCAAAATATTAACACCAATATTGCTATTTTCGCTGATGACACTGCCCTTTACGCCACCAACAAAAATTTCAAATATGCTGTAACCCACATCAATACCCACAATCGATACCCACATGTCCTCCATTCAAAATTGGCTCGAGAAATGGAAAATTAAAATTAATTTAGAAAAATGCGTTGCTGTCATGTTTACTTCTGAACGTAAAAAGTCATTCAACAGTCACCAAATACAAATAGGAAACACAAAAATCCACTGGTCTGATACTGTCAAATACCTTGGTATCGTTTTAGATAAAAATGTCACTTGGAAACATCATATCCTCCATCTCAGGGACAAATTCCGAGCAGCCAGAAGATTAATTCACCCTTTAATTTCTCGGAATAGCAAATTAAGCTTAGTCAATAAAATGCTCATTTACAACTCCTATCTTCGACCTATCTTAACTTATGGAGGGCCAGCGTGGTCATACTGTGCAGACACCCATATTAAAAAACTCGCATCTGCTCAGAGCAGCACCATTCGACAAATTGTTACGCGGATTGGTATTTCAGAAATACTTGTATTTACAGGGAGTTAGGAATCCCTACTATTCGAAATTATCTCAGAAATCAAGCTATTAACTTTCACAACTCAATTGACAGTGAACTCTTATCTAATCTTGCAAATTATGATCACGCTGACCCTACTAACTGGAAAAGACCTCGTGCCATCCTGAGTCTTTCGTCTTAATTTTTTCTTTGTCCTCGTCATTTAAATAAAAATAAAAAAATATAAAAAACTATGCTTGGCTTGCCAAGGTAAAAAACATTTAAAAATTTTATAAAATAAAATAAAAACCTACTTTCTATTCTTAAACTTTCTTTTAGCTATATTATTTTTTGTCTCTGAGCAAATCCTTTGGCTTTGCTCATTTTCGTAGTTATTGAACTCACGGATTCTGAACCTTATATCTCTATCCAATCACTTTTCTCTATTCTCTCTCAACTTGCCAATTGAAATCCAGATTACAGACAGCCATTGACTCCACCCCCACCAGCGTATCAACTTGAAGATCCAGGAGACATCCAATCAGAACTGCTCTTCTTCACCCTCCAATGTTCTGACCAGAAGACTCACTGCTTCACTTTTTGTGTTGCATTTTCCAGAACATTTGACGATACTCTACAAACTTTCTGTCTATTTTCTGTGGAAATTCAGCTCTTCGTTGATATAATTATGAAATATCTGTGTTTGAAGGCGCTGGCCTAGGCAACACAGTTAGCCAATTGATCCTATGGTCCTATGGTCCTATTGTTACCTTGATGATGTTTATCGTGCTGATTGGAGATAAAGTCTACAGAGACCAAGGTACTCCGATTCATACCCACCCACTTGCTACGAAAGAGACCTGAAACTAGTTATAAAGGATGCTGCCTCGGGGAGGTCGATTCTCAAAATGAGGGGTCGGGGCTAATCAACAACCCAATACCATTTCCCACGGAAAGTATTTATCGCTCTTTAGGCATTAAGAAAATTATGAAGGTTTTAACTATTTAGGCTTTAAGGAAACCACCGCCTGTTTTGATTTCAATTTTCTTGCAATCAACGTATTTTGGGACTTTGTACCCTGCATCGAATTATTTACTATTTCCCGAAGTAATGTAAGGGAGTTTCAGAAAGCCTCAATAAAATTTAGAGTCATGTTTATTTTCATAAATACTGGATCATACAAAAAATTATTATTATAGATACAGATTTCAGGGTATTTGGGTTTTCCAACTGTTATTTTTTCCTTCGCCAAAGGAGACGCGATATTTTTCGGTAATTTTGTTTTCATTTAAAATAATAATCCAAACAAAAAATTCCTGAGTTCTAAAATCTTAATTTTAAATTAAGAAAAATGTACAACTTGTATGTCGAAAAGTGTGAAGAGAACAATACAACATTTCTCAGCGAGCTAATATATAGGAAAATTTTTAAGAATAGTTTTAAGTTTTCACCACCCACATAAAGATACATGTCAAAAATGCGATTTGCTAAATATGAAAATTAAAGCTACCTTAATGAAAAAAGCAAGCTTTTAGAAGAACATAGCATACATTTAAGTAATGCAGAATTGGCTAGAAAAACTTTAAAAGAAGATTTTAATTTACTTCAAGAAAACTTAGCATCAACGAACCCAGTTAAATTTTTCACATTTCCATTTGATGTACAAACATTTGATCTACCTTTTTCCTTCCATATCCCAAACGAAGTAATTTGCATTTTACACTTGTTTATTTATATCGTCTTTTTAATATAACTAAAATTATTTCTTAATAAACTTGGTTATTTTTGTACATTCAAAAATCCATTTCAATGAAACTAATGTATATAAAAATATGGACTTGTATTTCCACTTGTTTTTATTTTTTATAATACGTTATTTTTGGAAGTGGTCCATTTGGAGCTAAAAGAATCGTTTATTTTTTTAAATAATTTTAATAATTACTATTTCATAATAAAATTTAAAAGGTGTATAGTGTTAAAAACATCACTCGAATTTATTAACGTTTGTTAATATTTTTAAATTCATTCAAATGCAAACCTTTAAATATCTCGATAAATGAACAAAAATGGACTTATACCACTTTCAAAAATAACAGCTCATATGTTAAAGCCATTTCAGTTTAGACATATTTTTAATTTTCCTGGTCAAATAGTTTCAATTGGCTTAAGGTCGGCCCTGCCCTTTAAAGTGGGCTAAAATGATGACCTCTTCTAATGGCTTGTGCAGAGCTTGTGCTTTTCTAGCGGCTTGTGCAGATTTTCAAGCTGCGGGAAAAGACCCAGCGGGAAAAAATGCCACACGTGCGTGTTCTTTAACGCGAGCCCCGTCGTTTGTTTGTGCTTTCCAGTGCAACATGAATCCATTTTAATTAAATGAAAATGCTGTTAACTCGTTATGTGTTTAATTAATTGAACCGGCGACTTAATATGTACTTAATATAATATGTACTTAATATAATATGTACTTAAAATAATAAGTACTTATAGATAAGCACTTAAAAATATAAATATGCACTTAAAATAGAAATAGGCATTAATATTTTTGATCTGAATATTACTTACCTGAACAAAAGAACATATTTAAGGCGACGGCCACACCAGCGTTTTACGAGAGCGGGAGAACGCCGGGGAACGTTCGAGTAAATTAACTTTTTCTATAATAGGACGACTTTCGTAGAAGTCTGAGTTTTAAGCTGTTAAAGTTATGATTTTTTATGTTTGAATGTAAATGTAATGTTTTAGTCCGTAGTTTGTCCTGTCTAAATAGAATAAAACCCTCTGTTTTTGTGAATTCGTCGTCAGTTGATTCAGCGACATTACATCCTTTTTCAAGCACTTTCAGAAAAACGAATGTATTTGAATAAATTTTGAGCTCATACTGGTCTTTTATCAATTCCATTTTATTTCTTACAAACTTATAAACAAATTGTTAGTAATTATTCAACAATAACATGTAATATTATCACTTATAGGAAGTAAATCAATAGAAAATTTTAGGTTTCATTTCACTACACATGATAATTTAGGTTATATTTTTTATTTTTCTCCTTTAATTACATTATGTTTTTACAATTAAAATCCTTTCCATTCAATCAATTTTCATCATGACAAAGTTTTTGAATCAGAGAGACGGGGTGTCGTTATATAGCATTGTAGCTGCATTTATATTTAGTAAAATCGATAACACCAAGATTTTATACTTACAGCACGCGATGAACCTAATAATCGATTCGTAGTAGTCACGTGTAGCACAAGTTAACACTGAGAGTGAAAAAACAACGCATAAAAATCGAAAGGCCTTCATGATATCAAAAGTAATGGTACAGACAGAACAAAAGTATGGTGCTACACCTTTAAGATCGTATCATACTATAACTCAGTAAAACGCTTGCTTTGCAATAATCAAAAGCACCGTGTGTTTCAATACGGTAAAAATCGTCGATTTTATAGAGAATAAATCAGGACAATACATATTGTATGAGGCAATTCTTGAAGGAAGTGGGTAGGATATAAATATTTATGCCATCAACTAACAGTGAAATTTAAACTTCATAGAACAGTGCTTAATGAAAAAATATAGAGAACGTTAACTACGTTATGTTGGTGCAATATTTATGTAGTGACTTCAAGGATTCTCATTGAGAATCCAAATGCAAATAATCCTAAATAAAGATGTAATTGATTGTAATAGTTGCTCCAAATGAGAAAAAAAAGAGATTAAAATTGACATTTAAAAAGGACTGGAATTATGTAAAGCCAACAGATTATTTTTCTCGCCCAGTGCGTAATAAGTTTTAAACAACCATAGAGACTTTGTTTGATCTCACATCTATGGAATTGACCAAGTCGTCTTTGTCAGATGAAAATGCCAAAATTATATTGAATCGCATAACAAAAGGAGAAAAAGATAAAGCAAATTTGGATCCACCAGTAAATTGAATATAACCATTCAAGGAAATTATTGCAATAACCAAACACGTAATATATTGCCTTTCGAAATTCTAACAATATTAAATCTCTTACACGTTTGAAAGAAAATTTATAAGATTATAGCATGAGGCGCGAAGTTTGCAAACTAGGACAATATATTTGATTTTTTTAAAGAAAAAATTATCCAGCGCAGAGATATTTCTGTCCGGAACATTTAGTACCTCTTTTCACCAAAAGTTGCAATTACAATAATCTTGTGATTCATTTGAAGATACAATTAAGACGGAAAACGAAAATGCTGCATGTACCATGCGCGTAACGCGATGGAAAAAGAAACAAAATAGTTATTCCGCTTATGGCGTGTTTTTGGTATACGCATTCTGCAAAAATATAAATTGTTTTTTGAGCAGCTAGTCTCGGTCACCCATGTCTCATGCGCTTTGCTAGTTCGTGTGTGGCAAGCTATAGATGACACTAAGCACTGGATGTAAGCACTGGATTAAAATGGTGTACTTCAGTATCTTTTGTGCAAGTCTTCAGCAAAGTGTAGGCTAAGTTAACTTTGATTGATTTTGTTTTTCACCTTCAACAAAACAAATGACCGAAATATTGCTCTTACAACCCGTCTATGACTACTTTAACACCCTTTACATCAATTCCGACTATCTTCTGGTTTTAATCTTGTAAAACTTTTTATAAAAAATACCCATCGTCAATAGGATGAATAAGATATAAAACTTGGTCTTGTGAACTTTGTCTATACTATAATCATTAGAAAAATTCCTTAGATCCTAAAAATATATCAATAGAAAAATTTAATTAAACATTTAGCTACGTACTTTTTATTATTCGCGAATATACTTACAAGAATTTCGTGGGCTTGAGGTGGCATTGCGGTAGCTCGTTGCCTCTCGGTATGGAGAGTGCTCGGATAGAATCCCGACAAGCGCCATTTAACTTTGAGAGGGCGAGCCCGTGAACAAAGTGCAACATTTTCGTAATTTTTAATGGTTTGTTTTTACATGTAAGGTTTAAGTGTTCTAAGCAGTTTCTATTTATAGCTGCACCCTTCCTAATGCAGGTCTAATTTTCTGACCCTTGTATTCCTCTCCATACATTGTTATTCGTGATTTAACAGTTGTTAACCACCGATTATACTGGATTACAATACGACAAAAGCAGAAGTTGATGTAGTCGATCAAATGTGCAGCTATTACACGGAATCCCGCATATCACGAACATAGACAATCTCATTGTTTTGGGGTTTTTTTGGAATAATAGGAATCCATTCGCACGTTGTCTTTATATCTAATAAACCGGACAGTTTTGAAATAAGGCAATTGTATCTGCATTCTTTGGCCTATAATTGTAAATAAACCTCAATATTATCAACATTTTATATCTTGTCATAAAACGCACAATTATCATTTTCAATTGAAAAAGTTTATTACAAAAGGAATCATCAAGGTTGAAAGACACGTTCCACTTTGTGCTACGCGCGCCTGCTGGTGTTTCGAAAATTGGCACGCCCGCTGAACGGTTAAATACATCCGTTTCTAGGCTACAAATGGGCACGTTAAATACGTAGACCGGAAAGTCCCTCTATGATGTCAGAGAGGGTGAGGGAGGGTACTATCAACCCAAATGTCACCTCTCAGGGGTGCTCGGTCAAAATTCAAGTGGCACCTTGCTGAATCGGACTGCGATCCTTGTAGTGTCATTATAAACTGGAGCTGCATCCCTCAGCCCGCTAGCCGAAATATGGACCTAATCTGGAATTACTTCCGGCCGGGGGGCATTAGAAAAACAACAACAACAACAACAACAACAACAACAACCCTTCTACAGTTTTCGTCAAAATGAAGTTATAAAGAGAACTGATGGATTGCTCCCAAAATGTATAATTGAGTCATAACTAATTCCTTTTGTATCAAGTTCTAACGACCATCTAACTCTAAGAAGCTCTCCAGTTCTAATGAACCAGGCAGATTAAACATAAAACTGAAAGAGATTGTAACTAGCACATCTAGGCTTGAAATGGGCACGTTAAATACGTAGACCGGAAAGTCCCTGTATGATGTCAGAGAGGGCGAGGGAAGGTACTATCCCCCCAGATGTCACCTCTCGGGGGTGCTCGGTCAAAATTTAAGTGGAACCTGGCTGAATCGGACTGCGACCCTTGTGGTGTCATTATAAACTGGAGCTGCGTCAATCAGCCCGCTAGCCTATATATGGACCTAATCTGGAATTACTTCCGGTCAGAGGGCGTTAGAAACAACAACAACAACAACAACCTTTATACAGTTCTCGGCAAAATGATGTTATAAAGAAAGCTGATGGAATGCCGCCAAAACGTATAATTGCAGCATCACTAATTCGATTTGTATCAAGTTCTAAGGACCCTCTGATTGCAAGGAGCTTTCAAGTTTTAAGGACCCAGGCAGATTAAATATAAAACTGAAAGAGATTGTAACTAGCACATCTTAATTACGAAAGCTACGATGAAAAATTATTTTCTGTATGTCATGATCCAGCCAATTATCTGCGACTAAATTTTCCGTAGCTTGTGATTAGTAAGTAGTTAATTTTGAAAGACGAGGTAAGAGAAATTGCATCAGCTCTGAACGTTTCTAATTGGTGTGAAGTGGAATCGGCAACATCTTAATAAAGTAAGCTTTTTCATTTGCGAGCCTGCCTTTAGGTATGTAGGTAACATATAAGGGTACAAATAAAATTTGAGATTTATTACCAAAGAATAAAATGAATAAACATCAAGTGTCATTACAGACATACTGAAAACAATACTTAATTATCATTCTCTTATGTGCACTTAATAGAGATTGTAAAGAAAAATATAAATTTACCTGCAGGTATAAGTGATTAGTACATAATATTTTTAAACAAAATTTCTAGTGAAATCCATATTAGCATAGTCATAGAAATCAGAGAATTTTTCACTGGATTTCCACCCATTTAACCCTCTGATGCATAAATGTTTTGTTTTTTTTTAAACGTAGGATTACATACCTCCATAACGGTCCTCCGAAAAGCAAAATTTCAGATGTCTTACGTCGCGAGTTATGATTTTGGCAAAACGCCAAACCCAGGCTGTATCGCTTGGGCAAGCAGTAAACAGTTAAACAGAAAAGTAACAAAATGCGTCAAAATGTTGACATACATATATATATATATATATATATATATATATATATATATGTGTGTGTGTGTGTGTGTGTGTGTATATAAGTACATATTTGTATATTTGTATATATTTTGTATGTGTTATTTGTATAACTACATAACACATACAAAAGAGGTAAGCAACGATAA
>OU015490.1:241313948-241431448 GCA_907164885.2 Dolomedes plantarius
GACCGATGTTTTTACTTTGAATGTACTCCGTAGCGAAGTGCGGGTTTTCAGCTAGTATTATATAAAAAAATACCGGTGGCCAGAAATGTTTTTTAAGGAATACGAAGCACATTCATAAACACCACTAATAGTGATAGTTGTTTCCATTATTTTGATAACCACCTGTATATATATATATATATATATATATATATATATATATATATATATATATATATGTATGTATGTATGTATGTATAATACATATATATATATGTGGTCTTTTTTAATATTTATTTAAACGGTAATGCATATTTTATTTCAAACTGCAAAAAAGTGTACAACATTAAGCATTTTCCATTGTTATAAGTTTATATTTGGACTTCAATCACATTCAACAATTTTTAATATTTCATTGATTTTCATCATCATTCAGTGGTTTTAAATATTTAATTTATGTACAGAAAAACTCCCAATTTTATGAAATCACATTTTTCCGGGTGATTTTATAAACATAAGACATTTGTTGAAAACGAAACCATTTGGTAAAAGAAAATTTCAATAATTATTATTATTCTCTATTTTTATAAAAGAAATCATTCTTTACATTATTATATTTTGCTCAAAATATAACTGTGATTATTGGCACTCATACATAGCATTTAAAAGATGAAGCTTGCTCAATCAGCTACTTAAATATCATCAAATGCCAATAAGGCAATTTATTTTTTAAAAATCAAAAGTCGCCAGACAAGAATCGTTGCTAAGAGCTAATGATATGCCATTATAAAAAATTTAAAATACCGTTGCTGCCGCGCATGCGTGTTTGAATGTTTTACCTTGCGTGTAGCCACTCTTGGTATAAAGGATCTCTAGCTGCAATTGGTGGTAACCAGGCCTCCCAGACCTTCTGTTTTAAACCCAAATCTGGCGACCATATGTTTAAAGGGTTTTTTTTATTTTCAAAAATATTTTTAAATCTGGGGGCTTTCCCTTGTATATTAAAAATATAGCCAAAAAATTACTATTCATTTATTACTGTAAGCATAATTGGTTATGTAAATGTAATTGTGTATTTTAATTATGCAATTGTGTAAATTAATGGTTGAAAATTATACAAATGGAGATCACTTCGATTGAATCGTAATATATATCACTCTTGCGTAACCATCCTAGAATTTTGATATTTATTACGTCATATCAAAGATGAATTCGGTAATCCCACCTATGGAATCATGTCACACTTCATGATTCATTCGTCTATTTGACCTCACGGAGTGCGTAGAGACAGTTTTTCATAGGTTAATAGAGTCTCAACGAAACACACACATTCTCTTAAAACTTTATCTGTAAACGACCGCATTATGGCAGAATAATAGATAGATATCATCAAAATTTTCATTCCTGGATTTCCTTAAATAGAACTGATAAGATACTTAATATAGGGTAATTTATTCTGGAGTAGCCCTGAATATTCTGTAACAATCTCGCTAGGAAGAAGTAATCGGAACGAAACAAAGTACAATGTGCGTCTCAGTAGATGGCACATTACATGATATAGTTCTCAAATGAGGCGTAGTTCCATTTGTCGGATTATATGGGCAGCTAAAAATTTCTTTGCCACTCACCAAACACCACTTCATGATCCAAAAGTTGATGTGGGGTGCACGATGGGTCGGTTGCGCATTACAGGCCTCATTTTCTTTGACAAGGATGTGCACCTGGACGTTTTTGAACAGTTCCTTAATAAATCGAATGGTCGTGAGTTAACGGAGGTTACCTCCTACAAAATGGGGCATCGTGTCACACATTCGGCGAAGAAAGTGGCTGAAAATAAGTTTTTCATCTCCAACATGTTAATTTCAAAAGGGTTTTTAGCCACCACGGTCACCGGATCTGACACTACCCAGACTTCATCCTTCGAAAAAAGTTTATCGGAACAAGCATCGCCCCGTGGAAGATTTGGAGGAAAACATCCAACTTGAAACTGTTGCTATTCCTCTCGATATCATCGTCAATAAGTTCAGGAACATGGAGGCCGCATCTAAACGTGTCTAGAAGAAAACGGCGATATCTTTCACCATCGGGTTCAATGCAATCGATTACACATACGTTAAGGTATATTGCGTATTTTGTTGTTCAAATTGCTTCATCCTAGCGAATGTTATAACAGAATGTTCTACACGATAAGAAGAACGTATTAAAAGAAAAAATAACCAGAAGGATCTTCAGCAAATAAATTTGGAGGTGCATCATGATATGGATTTAATCTGACGACAATCATAAAAAAATAACTTTAATTTAGCTTCAAGTAACCTTAGAAAATGAGCCGCGTATAATATTATTTGTATTTTGTTGCCCTTTTTTCAATTATAAAAATATATATTTTTAAAAAAGGTGGGTTTTTTATTACAATCTGGGTCATTTAGAGATGCATTAGAGAGGTTTATTACATTTTTTTTCGCTGGGAACCCTGGTTGTAATCAACTACACTCACTGAAGAGTAATCCTTTTTCTGACATAATCTTTTAAAATACTGAGCAAATGTGTTGCTTGTGCATTTTTAATGGAGAAAGAGAAGAGTGTGATAGAGCTCTTTGTAGAAAAATTCTCGTTTAGTATTGTTTGGCTCTTCAAGAGTACTGGAATGAGTGCTATGTCGAAATAACAGCTCTAATTATAGATTAAACTTAAAAGGTAAATAGATTCTTTAAGTTTCAGTTTTTTGTAGGTAACATGGCTGCAGGGCTTATAAGAAAGTATCAACTGTCTCTTGAAAAAATTACCTCAAATTTAAATCCATAATATGTAAAAGATAAACTCCCTAAGAAGCAAGTAAACCTACATTGTACTATTGTTCATATACTTAATCAAAGTATAATGAAACATAGATATTGTACATTTTGAAGTTTAAATAACACTCTTAAAGTACAGATATGATTTAGACAAATTGAAAATCGATTGTTTATCCTAATTGTACAATATTTGAATGTATGCTTTAATGTAAATTTAACCGTAATCAATTTGATTTTCATAAATGAATAGTGTTATACTTATGCCATGAAGTCATTTTTCTTTTTCTTTTAAAGGTTTGAAAATCCAAGTCGACAATAATCGATATCATTAAAAATGTATTAATGCATACAGTTATTAGGACAATTTTTCAAGTTTATTAGACGTATGTCAATAAAATTTACAGCAATCAACAGAAGATCTATCCTGTATAATTATTTACGGACTTGACGGTAGAAGCAAAGTGCTCTACGTTACATTTTCAATCATCTTATTTAAAAATATCTGGATTTAAAAAAGGAATTTCACAGTTTCACTTCTATTATAACTACTGGATACTTTAATGAATCAGTAAAAGTATGCAAAACACAAATGCAAAATGATTTTCCGGCTATCAAGATTTGCGAAATTGTAATTATTCATAGAGAGACTTATAACTTATACGTACCTATGTATTAAATCTCTGCAAAGAGCTTACAGTGTAGTTTAAGTTTTGAAATGCCGAGTAAAGTCTTCTCTTTTCAAGAATCATGTTTTTACTGGAGGATAGAAAACGTGCATTTAAGCATATTCTCACGAGGGAAACAACCAATTACCAGCCCAAAATTCAGCTTCGATTCTGCTGGAATAGTGAAGTTTTTTTTACGCTTGTATCCGAAAGGAGATAGGGAATTTCATAAGGATAAATTTGCGTCGATGTATCTTGTTCGAGATGCCTCAGACAGCGGGCCAAAACATGTCTTTATTGCTTTTAAGCTTACTCTTTGTGATAACAGACGTGTTTCAAAGGAATTATGTCAAACTTTCAGAGCTCGCTTTGATAAAGGATCAAGTTGGGGAACTACCAATTTTGTTGAAACCGACACTCTTCTAAAATGCGAGAGAAATTTTTTTATCAAATGTGAACTATCTATTGACGATGATACGGGTGAAACTTACAGTCCGTGGGCATGTGATTATAAAGATCTTGAATGCCTGTCATCAAATTTGACTACAGCCCTAAATGTAAGTAATGACTTTGATCTTCAGCTAAATAGCTCGGACGGAGCATTGTTCAGAGGTCATAAGGCTATTATATTCCATCGTTTTCCAAATTTTTTTGACGCTCTGAATTCACTGGGAACTAAAACTAAACTTTCACTTGACGTCACAGCATGTACTTTGCATTCATTGCTAAAATACCTCTATTCAGGTAAACTCGAGGAGGAAGTTAAAAGTCTCTTCAAAAATGTCGATGTCTCTAAACTCCCACATTTGCAGAGTCTAGTTTTTCCGATTCATTATTCTCAAATCGCTAGCTCATGTGTCTGTGTAGACGATGGCTCATTTGCTTGGATCCTTCCCACACTGAGCAGTCTATTGGAAAATACGACATTAACAAAAACTTTTTATTGCGATGAGTCTCTCGGTTGGACAAAAATTATTATTACACTTGAAATTCGGAGACTTTGCTCAAACGAAGATTACGTAACATTTAGCGTGCAGGTTATGTCTACACCAAATGAACCTGTTTATCTGGAGTGCGGAGTCCAATTATTTGATATTGATGAAAAGTATGAACATTATTTCCAGAATGAAACGATATGGGATATACCACTTTTAGTTGAAGTCAAGGATTTTAAAGATAAGGCCTCCGCCCTCCTAAAAGATTATAAAGAAATAAAAATATTTTTTCAATTTCAAATTTCTGTCGTAAGAAGCACAAAAGTTAACAGTTTTAAATCTTCAGCTGAGGAAGAATTTTTGGAAGGAAATGTTCCCTACAAACGCCATTGTTCTAATTTGTGGGCCCTTCAAGAGGACTTAAAACGTCTTTACAAAAATCCATTATATTCAGATGTTATTATTTGTGCAGGTGATAGAAGGTTGCCAGCTCATAAATTTGTGCTTTCAGCAAGATCTCCCATGTTTTCAGACGTCATGAAACAAAATAATTTACAGCAGCAACCCAGTTACCTTAGCATTGAAGGTCTTGAAGATAAAACATTGGATATATTTCTGTCCTATTTGTACTACGGAGAATTATCTGAATATCCAGATGACGTTATTCTTGCTTTTGATTTATATAGAGCTGCTGACGGGTTTGGGGTTCATTGTCTCAGAAGAAAGTGCATCGAATATTTCAATCGTAAACTCGATGCTGAAAATTTTGGTTGGTTACTGATGCTAGCAACCAAATACAATGACGAGTCACTTCAGGAGATTGTTATGAACTACGTTTATTTCAATGTAGAGGAAATTTCCAAGTCAACACTATGGAAAGATATGGTAACAGAAAATTCGGACGTATTTGATATCATGCGAAATATCCAGCAATGCAAAGACGTAGAGATTGTGGACAACGTGTTGATGGAGTTGTACAGGGGGGCATTTTATACACACGAAGCGGATGTGGATGCAGTTATAAAATTATATTTAATGGTAAATGAGTACAAGACACTGAAAAGAAAATGCATCGAAGTATTCAAAAAAGTAATTGGACCGGGAAATATTGGTAAAGTGTTAGTATTAGCAGAAGCACTAAATGACGTAGACCTCGAAATATGTGTATGGGACTTTGTGTATGACAATGACGATAGTATAATAACTTCTGACCAGTCGAATATAATAACTGGAAGGATTATAAGAAGAAGAAGAAGAGGAATCAGAAAAAAAGGAAGAAAAGTAAAAAAATAAGAAGTGCTTGCATGATGCCATGCACACAATTGCCTTATCAGCTAAAAATCTATGGCCCGCTGTACTGGTGAATATGCTTTTAATTTTTCATTGTGGTAAACTAATTGAGGAAAGAAACGGCATATTTTATGTTGCATTACTTTATTGTGAAAAACGCTTGCATAACGTATTTAAGCTGAAGACAGAATTCCTTTAAGATATCAAAAAAGGGATGAATGTGAATAATTTTTATAAATTATCAATAATAGCGTAAATATTCTGTGACGAAACTCTTGAAGAATGCTTACTAGATTTCGTATCTTCTAATATCGATGAACTTATGAAACAAATGGATTGAGAGATTTTGTGAATAGGTTGGATTTAGTTGACGATTTTCTAAGTATTGTACTCGCTTCTCAGGAACTGAAACCAGCCATGTTTACAAACCAGCCAATAGTGCTGTGTTACATATTTTCATCGAATGAGGATCGAAACGACATAAACTGTCACAAAACTTTATGTGAATGGTGATAAGCATCAGTTACTTCAAAGAATGCATGCATATTGATTTTCAAATATATATTTAGTTCGAAATACGTGGGCGAATTATTAGTATTAGCAGAAAAGCACAAACTTGAGATCATTCAAAAATTCATACAATTTAACATGTCGTCCAAGCAGATAAAATTTTAAAATCAAATGAATGGATGAGAAAAATACGAGAAGTCTTGGAATATTCAAAATATGAAATAAATATCATCTTGCTTGTAAAGAATAGGAATTGGATGTTGTGATAAATATGGTCTCGTTTTTATACTTTGAAAATATACAGGGAAAAGATAAGTCCGTAGATTCAATAATAAAACTGCACGTTTTTGGCGACAAATATAAGCAATTCCGGATGCAATACGAAGGTATTTGAATCTTCGAGAAACTCATAAATGCAGAAAACATGGGTAAATTTTTGATGTCAGCTACCCAATATGAAGATCAAGCTCTCCACAATGTTTGATAAGATTCGCATGTTACAATACGCTTGAGATTTAGACTAGATGAACGAGAGAAAAGTTCATTGAAAAATTCTACAAAAAAGACCGTTTGCATCGTATCTTACTATATTTTACAGAACTCTCTCTAGATTCGGTTAGGAATTTCCCATTGTATATACTGCTAGAAAAGTGACATAAATAGCAAAATGGGATAGTTTTATTAAAAATTACACGTATGTGGGCATAATTTTGACCTATTCAAAATGAAGAAAGAATGAATTTCGTTATTTGAATGTTATGAATGAAAAAAGTATCAATAAAATACAAATATTCGCTGATCAATACAAAGTCAATGCTCATGTAAAATGTGCAAAATAATTTATTTCTTCTCTTGAAGGGAAATCTGATATCTAAGACAGCTGTGAGTGTGAAAAATATCTGAGCTTTTTAAAATATCTGAGCTTTTTAAAACGTACAAAGAACTTAGTCGAAGAACTTAGTTAGACAAAGAACTTAAAAAGCTCAGGTAAATATAAAATTATTAATGTACATCCCGCACCTGCTGAATATTATAGGATTTAAAATTTTTTTAGTTGAAATTCAGAAACCATATTGATGAAATTTATAAACCATAACTACTGAAGAATTAGACAAGAGAATTATTTTTTTTTAAACTTGAGGAAAAGAAAATGAAGTACAGTTCTTGTGCCATTGTAAAAAATATTTAAAGAAATTATTATCTCAAAAAGAATGTGTATTTTAGAAATTGAGTGAAACTTTCACAAAGGAAATGACGATGAATTTAAAGTCTGATTATTTAGAATGATATGGGACAAACATGACTGACAGCATTTTCGTGTGTTACGTTGATGATGAATGATTACATTTAAATTGATAAAATGATACAATAATATGAACTTTTTAAAATATATTGAAAGTTGTCTTTAAAAATTGATCACATAAGCTGCATTTCTAAATGGCCTTCTCTTTTAATGAATATGGTAAATTACATCACTGTTAATTTTATTGTACCATTGATACCATGGTAAAAACAGAATTCTTAACAAAAACAAAAATTCATTACATTGAGTTGTATTTTTTTTTTTACACGAAATATCAATAAACTTGTGATGTGAACCAAATTTTAGATACATTTAGCTTAATTCTTTTAAATAATCCTGAAGCTTTTTATGATCTTGAACAGTTCTGTATATAAGGGTATGTGTTTACTATCCGGATGACTCTCTCACTATATAACTGGAACTTCAAGCCAGCCATTTTAAATTTCTAGATATTCTTTATGTCAAAGATACTTCACCTTTAGCTTCCGGGGCCTTTATCCGATATATATATATATATATATATATATATATATATATATATATATATATATATATATCTGTGTGTGTGTGTATATATCCATATATGTAATGAAAATGAAATAAACTCGGCGCTGGTTCAATCAAAGTCAACATGTTTACTGTACAACCTCAAAAAAATGTATATGAAATATGTGAGACAAGTGTACAAAAATTATAACTTTAACCGTACATATAATAAAAAAAAATTTAACCTCCCGTACACCTTAGTATACATTACAAAACCAGGTAATTGATAGAAATTTGAGACCTATCGTTAACTACACCATTTACTCCTACCAAACCAAATTCAATTCCAGCCTCCGAAGATACTCTTCGTCCCTCGCGGCAATGAAATTCTAATATGCTTAGTAAAAATTAATGATTAAAATATGAAGCCCTGTGTAACGTCTATTTGCATAAACCGAACTGAACAGACCAACGCAAGCATACATACCAAAATAACTTAACCAAAACCTTTATTCATAAAAACTGTATGCCCTACTTAAATAAACAAAAACCGGTCGAATCGAACCGCAGTCGATCCCCAAAAGTCATGCTGACCCGTGCAAAACTGAATATGCACGTGAAACATTGTAGACAAGAGCACCAAAAAAAATTTTAACATTAACCCTACCCATAAACAATAAAATTTTCGGACGCCTTAGTATGCCTTACAACAGAAATTAATCAATATTAAATTAAGCTAAAACTCCGCATAAAAACTAAAGTGGTATTAAATGCAACAAATCCCTGACATGAGAAACTGAACTTATTAGGCACTGAAAGACCACAACATTCAAATTTCCCAGCCTGTGACATTGACGTTGAATATTAAACCCAATTGTAACTAAATTTTCGTGTGAAAAAAATCATTAACTATTATATGAAAAATTTTAATGTAATTTTCACTCTGTCCAAGAGCCCAAACCAATTCTACTTCCCGTCTGACCATGAGACCAGCTCTAAATGGCAAGAGGAGAGTAAAAAAAACTTAGCGCCTGGCAAGACCGAAAAAAAAATCCGTGATATGAAGCCCAAAACAAACAAAAAAAATTATATGAGTCGCGCGATGAGAGAAATGCTCACACAAAGGACACCTAAGCAAATAGTAGGCGTTTTGAAGGTCAAATATGCCCTGATTCTTATTGGAACTGATAACAGATAGTTGAGGAGATTCTAAAAGTCAGCTAGACAGGGAGTGGTGTCCCCAGGTTCACTTTCAAATAAGGGGTGCAATTTATATGACAAGCGTGAGAGAAACGCTCATAGCGCGACCAATGATGGGTTAATGATTTTCTACTATTTCTAAATAATATACGGTGTTCTTGCTTAGATATAATGTCAGGTAGCTTACAAACATGACTGAGCAAGAAAATAGGTAAAAATGAAAGAAAAAATGAATACGTTTTTTATGCTTAGTAGGACAGTATAGTATCTATTGAGTATCTCTCTCTCCCTATAAATAAATAAATATATATATATATATATATGTGTGTGTGTGTGTGTGTGTGTGTGTGTGTGTGTGTGTGTGTGTGTGTGTGAGGCTAAAAATATGGAGGGGGGGTCGCGCGACCTAGAAACGGGATTTTAGTTATTAAAATATAGGATTTAACAATTAAAAAGTCTGGGAGTTCAAATCAGCGGTGTAATGTATTGTAGTGAAAATAGCGCTTAAGGTTCGACTTGATTCAATTTCGAAGAACCACAGACAGGATTTTAAGTAGACGTAGCCTTGAAGTTGGTGCTAAGAAAGGAAATGTTTAAATCAGCGAAAAGAACATTCGATATGACATCACGCACGATTAATGAGCGTCGGTAGCGCGTTAATAAAACTTAAGAACAAAGAAGATTTTCAGAGCCATGGTGACTGAAGAAGGGAGCAGATGTGTCGCCCTTGGGCGAACGTGATTTAAATTGGGTTGGGACGTATTTCATCGTATTAATGGAGCTGAGAGTTTTGAAAGAATATAATAATTATTAGATGATACTGGATTTGTCGTCATTGTATATTGAAGTGAGATGTCTGTAACTACTGGTAAGATTCTACATAATTTCTAGCCACCGGACCACCGACTGCCAAGTGAAAAATGATTATGTTCAGAGTATACGTTAATAAAATGGGCGTGAAGACAAATCCGACATATATATATATATATATATATATATATATATATACACACAATGTAATGACAACTGCCAGATCGAGAGCTTTGGCGATATACGGAAACAGCTGGACAGGCATTCGGTTTGTGGTGACACGTAGGTTAACTTTTGTAGTCAGGCACGAGTAGTATCAGGTTCAGTCAAAAAGTTCAGTTGATGGAAATAATGCATTTATTCACTTTTCCCATTTTGGTTATTCTGAAAATTAAACATATAAGAAATGCAAAAGACTAGAAGATATTTACATGTTTACAGAGAGAACTGTAATATACTCCACAGAGTACGATGTTCAACGCCCTCTACCGGCTAAACGTAATGCGCAATCACGCTGCATTTCTAATCATTTGCATATCTCCCCGACATGTACCTTCATTGCAAGTTTCGTTACGATCCCGCAATTATTTCTTGGTGCGCTAATTTTTTTGTCCATGAGTGTATATATATGCGACATCTAGCACATCTTCTGGTTGCACTTTGCATCCTACATTAAGAGGTCTACGAACTCGAAGTCTGCTGGTCACGCAGCCCGTCTCCCTTAAACGTTTTACAACTTTTACGACGGTCTGCCGTGTAGGATGCGGGCCTGCAGGAAAACGTTCACGATACAACCTTGCAGCTGCTTTTGCCTTACTTCCACATTCACCGTAAATTAACAACATCTCGCAATATTCTGTAATGCCAAATTTTGCCACAACCCTCAGATTTAACGTACAACCCAGCAAAAACATCCTTATTTTACTACACTTATAGTCTCTGGTGAACAGGTATTACGGTCCATCCTCATTTGCACAATACATGAAATCCGTGTGAATTTTATTCCATACATGGTTGTTTAAAGTTTTCATAGTTTGTAGAGACATTCAGTAAAACTCGCAGCTGGTGGGGGCAGTACCATGGTCCTCATGAATGCGAATCGCTAGCGTTTCCCCTGCGCCACAACACAGGCTGGTATTTAGCCCGTGAGGTGGTCTTTTTCGAACTTCGCTTGCGTTTCACGACGCCATAGTGTTGAAAATCACGAGCAAACAAATGTTCATTTTTTACATTCTTTTTTTAGTATCAATGTGCTCAAGGTGTGTTTTCTTACTAAATAGATGATGTTAAGCAACTTTGTAATCGACTTTTTCCCGTATCTCGTACCGTTTTTGAGATAAAAACGCTAATTCCAAAATTTGGCGATAGATGGCGTTGTAAGTTATCTCATCGAGTAGCGCATAGCCTTTTTTACTGTACCTAGAAAAAAACTTTATGGCCTAAGCTGTCTCCGTTTGAAGTTAAGGGGATGTAACGGATATAGGTGTA
The DNA here is from genome assembly GCA_907164885.2 of Dolomedes plantarius. Taxonomy (NCBI): domain Eukaryota; kingdom Metazoa; phylum Arthropoda; class Arachnida; order Araneae; family Dolomedidae; genus Dolomedes; species Dolomedes plantarius. Next base: position 241,325,410 of record OU015490.1, read on the forward strand.
TATTTATATGTGTGTGTGCGTGTGATGAAATTTTTAAACATGAAAATATTTTAGAGAAGTGAAGAATTTATTAAAATCTTACTACTAGGACACCATCAACTCCATAATTAAATCCATCTTCATCGAATGTTGTCCTCGGCTTTACCCTGAACATTGGTCAAGAAGAAGATGAAAATTATTATAAGATAGCATTTTTGAAGGTTGCAAGAGCAGGCGCTAGGTGTTTGCTTTATATATCACCATAAAGTAGAATAGCATTGAGGAAAACGCGCCAAAGAGGAACTGAAGTTACATTGCTTTGCTCATCGACAGGACCAAGGTCTATATTCAAAGCAACGCAAACAAAGCACAAAAAAATGAGATAGCGAAAGAAAGGAAAAGAGATTGTTAATGGCTACATTTGAAAATTTTAAACAGAGGACTATATTGAGAATCTTTTTTTAATACAGCATTTTTGAAAATTATATTTAGGCTAGGTATGTTATATTCACTAACGGTGAATTTATGAGAGTAGAATAATCATACTTATTAAATAAACACACATGCATATTCTAAATTTAGATATGAATGTTCAAAACTTAAGTCAGATGAGGACATGTAATATACAATATTTTGTTTCCTTTCTTTAGGTAAGCTATGCCGTATAAATTGATTTAATTTACGCCAATATTTTTGAATGCTAAAATTAGTCAGAATGCACCCGAATGATCAGTAAATGTTCATACTGACCTCTAGTGTCATACATCGTAGTTTCTTTTTCAGCTAATTTAAATGACTGTCCTATCTATATCCCTTGTGATTCGACGTTTCCCATGGCAAATAACCATCAAAAAGTCACTTCTTCAACCGTAATAATTGCTTAATTGTTTTATTTATATAGCAAATACAGAGAATCAACATTTACTATATCTTATACTAGCTGAAAACCCGCACTTCGCTGCGGAGTACATTCAAAGTAAATACAACGGTCAATGTATGCAACTAATGCCAAAAAAAATAATAAATAAATATATATATATATATATATATATATATATATAATAAATATGACGATCAATGTATACAATTGGTGTAAATATATATATATATATATTTATAAAAAAATCGTAAGGGATATTTTTATAGACAAAATAATGTAGAAGAAAATATTCAAATTAAATCTAATATAAAGAATACTAAAGAATATAGTACAGTTAATGTAGTACAGTTCGTAGAACATTTCTTTTACTGTATTTTAATATTTTTTTGGATAATGTCCAATCGTCTGCCGCATTATCAAGAAAAAAAATATTTTTTTTGTCTATTTAGTTGTTATGCACGTGACGATAAATTTATTTAAAGTACCAGAAAAAGAAGTCAAGTGATCAGCATTTAATAAATTAAATTCTAAAAATTAATCTTTAAAAATTCACCAAAAATCAGGAAATGGAGGTAAAGATTCGAAAAAGATTTCATTTTAAAGGAATTTTTAGGATCTTTCTTGTGATATAAATTTTATAACCCTCAAATTATTATTTTAAATGCAAACTTTAAAAAAAGTAAAAAAAAAGCTTAAAAATTTAATTTTAAAAAATCTAAGAAGAATTTTTCAAAAATCTTTCTTAGTGCGCCCCGGCACTATAAGAAGAATCTCCATGCAAAGTTTCAGCCCTTTAGGTCCAGCGTTTTGTTCTGTGCGTTGTATGTCAGTCAGTGAGTGAGTCAGTTACGGAACTATTTTATATATATAGACTAGCTGAAAACCCGCGCTTCGCTACGGAGTACATTCAAATTAAATACAACGGTCAACGTATGCAATTTATGCCAAAAAATAAATATATATATGTGGGATGCCATCCATACAGCCCCATGCATGCCACTCTCATATGGAGTGCGCCCCTGTAATCCCCGGCGAGCGCCACCTAGCGGGCACCGCGAAGAACAGAAGAGATAGACGATGTTTTGCTTCTGACGAGCGTGCACGTGTGTGTGCCGCGTTGCTTGTTTTTCCCCCTTTTAGACGTTAGTTCCTCTTTAAATAAATGTTACATATGTTAACACTGTTTGTGATTATTCCCCCCAAAACCCCACATATATTTATAATAAATGCGATGATCAATGTATACAATTGATGTAAAATATATATCTATCTATATATATATATTTATAAAAAAATCGTAAGGGATATGCATTTTTTTTTATTATATCCAATCGTCTGCTGTATTAGAAAGAGAAAAAAAATTTTTTTTGTCTATTTAGTTGTTACGCACGTGACGATAAATTTATTGAAAGTACCAGAAAAAGAAATCACGTGATCAGCATTTAATAAATTAAATTCTAAAAATTTATCTTTAGAAATACACCAAAAATCAGGAAATAGAGGTAAAAATTCGAAAAAAATTTCATTTTGAAGGAATTTTTATGATCTTTCTCGTGATATAAATTTTATAACCCTCAATGTATTATTTTAAATGCAAACGTAAAAAAAGTTTAAAAAACAGCTTAAAAATTTAATTAAAAAAATCTAAGAAGAATTTTTGAAAAATCTTTCTTAGTGCACCCCTACACTATTAGAAGAATCGCCATGCAAAATTTCAGCCCTTTAGGTCCAGCGGTTTGGTCTGTGCGTTGTATGTCAGTCAGTCAGTGAATGAATGAATCAGTCAGTTACGGAACTGTTTTTTATATATAGATTATCCTATGTAGAGTACAAACCAAATTCTTCAATCTGTAACATACACTTGCATTAATTTTTAAAATTATTTTGTCACAAATTACTTCTATATTTAAACATTTTAAAACGATCATAATATAAAAATTTTACTCGTAAACTAAAACAAACGAGACTTAAATTACAATTTTTTCCTACGAAAGTTTGTACATAGAAACTAACATATATTTTGTTAAAAATATAATCTTCAAAATTTATATTTCATACAAAACACAATGTCACTCTTTTTACCTCTAAATCGTTTTATAATATGAACTGAGTGCAAATAATTTGGAACAAATGAAATGTTACGAACCGAAAATATCAGTCCAGTAAAGTAAGTTGGTGTAACTGGGCCCATGGGGTAACTGGGACATCCCCTCCCAGATTTTTCCTTTACATATTAGGTGGGAATTCCACTCTGTTGTGGCAACACTGGTCTATATTACAACAATCTATCTTACAACATTGGTAATTTCCTTAAAAAATTAGTTTTAACCCTTTTAATACCATGGGGTCACCAGTGACCCCACTATGTCTTTGCAAAACAGCTGTGATTACTGTATAATTTCTTAAATTCTGAAAAAATTTGACTTTTCTGATTTAGACCTTAACATCTCATACATACATAAAAATTTCATTATTCTCATAAATTTTAATTAATTTTGCCAATTTATACACTGAGTACCATTGGGGTCACATGTGACTCCACAAAAAATTTTGTATGAATTTCAAAAGCAACCAAATTTATTTTTTTGTAATTGTGAGTAATATTATAATTGTGGGATATTTATAAAAGATTTCTGGTTCTGACTATAGATGATAGCACTAATCAGGTAAAAACAATGTTAATCAATATAGAAAGTTTTATAGCATGCTCAGTTAGAAGTGTTTCAAAATGGTACGCATGAATCAGAAATATATAACTGAAGAAGAAATTTCGAAAATAATGAATGAAGAAAATTATTCTGAATCATCAGCTGATGAATTAGACACCAATGAAGTTTCAGATGATGATGGAGAGGTCGATTTTGTTGAATATATTGACGATGACAATAATCCGTCAGATGACTCATCATCAAGTACAAAAGAACCTGATGTCGCTGAAAAGAATAGCTTCGTGTAAGTAAAAATACTTCTTTTGTATAATTATATAATTCTAATAAAATATTTCAAATAAAATGTATCTAAAAATATATAAAAAGTATCTAAAAGTATCTAAAATTTAAAAAATCTATATTCTTTACCGTATTGTTGAGAACTTTGTAGAAAATATATTTCTTACAATTTTCTGTGTCTGAACTAAGAAATCTTAGAAAAAATAATTTTTATTTATAGGTTAAGAAATAAAAATGAAATATGGCATGAAACTCCACAAAGAGACACACAAGGTAGACAGCCGGGTCGGAATGTGATGAAAACTCCACCAGGGCATACACGTTACACAGCCCTGGTAAGAAATGTTGACACTACACAATCTACTTTTGAACTCTTTGTGAAAGCAAATATCGTTGAAAAATTTCTAAAAAGAACAAATAAATAAGGAAATATAGCATATGTGGATAGTTGGGCTAACACAGATCAGGAAGAAATTTTGTGCTTTTTTGGACTGCTTATACTTGGAGTGGATAAAGCACATAATGAAGCAATAACGAACCTGTGGAATGAAAATGATGGTCACCCAATTTTCAATAAATCTGTGGCTAGGAATATATTTACAGAAATATCCCGATGCATTCGATTTGATGATGCTGAGAATAGGCGCAAAAATCGATCAGATGATTAGCTGTCACCAATCAGAAATATATTTGAGTTTTGGACAGTCACATTACAAGATGCTTACATTCCTCATGAGAATATCACCGATGAACAATTGGTTACCTTTAGGGGCAAATGCCCATTTAGACAGTACATCCCATGAAAACCAGGAAAGTATGGAATAAAGCTGTGGACTGCTTGTGCAAGTAAAACTTCTTATGTATGCAATATTCAGCTATACACAGGAAAAGGACAAAATATGTCTAGAGAAGTTAATCAAGGAAAGAGAGTAGTTCTGGATATGGTGAAAGGTATGTAGAAGAGTGGAAGAAATATCACAGAAGACAACTTTTTTATTAGATTAAATTTAGCAAAAGAGCTGGAGAATAAAAATTTTTCACTTTTGGGTACGATAAGAAAAAATCGATCCGAATTACGTCAGGAGTCATATGCAAAAGAAGACAGGACAACTCTTCAATATTTGGATTTCAAAAGTCAGCGACAATTGTATCCTATTGTCAAAAGAAAGGAAAAGATGTAACTCTTTTGAGCACGTTGCATTTTTCTCCCGAAATTGAGAATACACAGGCATCGAAACCAGCTATGATTCAAGATTGCAATAACACAAAATCAGGAGTTGATACGATGGATCAGCTAGTGCGAACATATACAACAAAGCGAATGACGAGAAGATGGACAATGGTCATCTTTTACAATATTTTAGATATAAGTGCATTGAATGGCTTTATTATTTGGTTACACCTTAATCCAAAGTGGGAAGAAAAAACAAATTATAAGAGAAGAATGTTTCTTTTGGAATTAGGCAAGTATTTAGTTGAAAAGCAACTGCAGAAGCGGGTACCTGTTCCAAAGACACTTGAAGAGGGCATGAGCGTGAAAGGAAAAAAATGGGATGGATGTTTTTATTATGAACGTTTAGCGGACCGAAAATATAGTGATAAGTGCAGTAAATGTTCAGTTTTTGTGTGTAAGCAACATTCAAACACTTTATGTCCAAATAGTGAATGATGCGTATTTCAATATACCCTCAACTAATTGTGCCTAATTACAATTTTTAAATGTTCAATATATTGATAATTGTATAAAATGTGTCTGTTAATTAATAAATTTATTGTAAATAATATGTTTTTCATAAATTATAAGCATTAGAATAAAAAAAAATTAATGGGATCACTGGTGACCCCAATGGTACTCAGTGTTATAAAAAAAAGTTGGTAGTAGAAGTGTTAAATTGGGGAGGGTAGAACTTTTTTTCTTTTCTAGATATACAAGCATTGGATCCAGTTACCCAGTCACAGATTATGTTATTTAATATGAGAAATAGACCTGGGTGGTCCACTTACCCCATTTATGAGGGGAACTGGTCCCACCTGTATTTAAAAATATATACAATATTTATATATAATATATATATAATAAAAATCAATATCATAGCTTAAACAGAGTCCCTGAGACTTACTAAAATGCATGTAATGCAAAGATTTTTGAAAATTATATACATGTTAGTATAATTTTAATGGGTTGAAAGTATAGTATATAAAGAAAGTTGAAAATCTATGGCCCAGTTACCCCAACTTACTTTATTTTCAATTTACTTTTCTCTGTCGAGAACTTCTAATTACTCAATTTTCTTGATCCCGCAATTGTTGTTAGAACTGCCATCAATATGTCAGAAACAATTCTAGGGTGTTCTTTTAAACTATCTCGCCATTCGTTTGAATTTAATAGCTCCTTCGCGTTAGAGCATATAAAATCATGTGAAATTCTCTTCAGGCATTCATCACTGTGTGCATCTGCTGCAACTAAAATAATGCCAATATTTTTTATAGTGATATATTTCTTTAAATAAGTAGCACACATACTTTTCAGGTGAAGCAATCCATGCTCATTCGAAACTGCATGGAGTTTTAAGAGAGGTTCCATACTATTTTCCTGCTTAAAAAGTCTTTTGCAGTAAATATACGTAAAAGTATTCATCACTATGTCTGATCCAAAACGTTTAGCAGCCAGAGCAATATTTTTAATGCTCTCAGGGAAATCCAGATGTTCTGTTAATAGTTTTTGCCAAAAGTCTGAACTTAAGATTTCCTCCATGTTGCTTGAGACAAAATCTTGCACACAGCATTCGAGAACCTTGTCGTCATTTTTATCTGCAAACACTAACAATTCACCTATATTTTCAATTCTAATTAACTCCCTAAATAACGCGGCACTCTCTATTTCCAGATCTAATGACCCATGTCGTTTTGCAAAAGTGTAAAGTTTCATAAGTGAATACAGTTCAATCTGTTCCATATTAATCTTTCCAGAGAATGCATAGTATAGCATAGCAATTACTGTAGACGGTCCGAGGGATTCAGCGTCAAGAGAAAAGTCTTGTAGGTTGCATTTTATATTAAATTTCTCTCTTATTTTAACCTTCCATTCATCTAATTCTAAAATACTATCTTTATTTGAACATACAAAATCCTGTACGCACTTTTTAAGTCTCTCGTTTCTGTACTGTGCCGGAAACATTAATAATTTTCCTACGTTTTCTGTATTGATTACACGCTCGAAATATGAATTGCAATCATGTTTTATTTGATGTAACCCGTACTTATCTGCCAAAGTATACATCGTGATAATGTGATTTATATCAAACGTTTCATCCTCTAATTTTTTTGAGTACATATATAGTAACATATGAACAATATCATCTGGTTGAAGCTGTTCTGAAGACAGAGTTAAGATTTCTAAATCAGTATCCGTGCCTAGTTTCTCTCTAACATTTGATTTCCAGTCATCTGATTTTAAAATATCTTTCCTATTATGGTATACGTATGTCAAAACACATTTTTTAAGTAAATCGTCTTTTAATCTAAAAGCTAACACCAACATTTTACCAACATTTTTGGTATTGATAGATTCATTTAAGTATGAAATACAGGATTTTTTTATTTGAAGTAGCTGATATTTGCAAGCGTCTAAATACAGATTCGTCACAAAATTCTCATCCTTACGTCCCTTATCTGGCAGTCCAGAATGCATATAGGTCAATATAACCATTATGAATTCGGGTTTCAGTTCTTGGGGAGAAGCAGCTATAGCTTTTACATCTTCATTCAGTTTTAACCTTTCTACAGTCATTTTCCACTCATCTGTATTTAATATTTCATGCTCCCTTGAATTAATGAACCCTAGTATGTCTTTTTTAAGAATCTCGTCATTATTTGAGTGAGCTATTACAGACATTTTACCAACATTTCCCAGACTCATTAGACTGCTTATTTGGGAAGCGAATTTCTTCCTCAGTTGAGACAGCTTATACAAACATGTTTCCAGATAAAGACATGCGAAATGATTTATATCATATTTTTCTGTTATTAACTCCCCGCTGTATATGTACGATATCATGCTCAAAATTATATCACGTGAAAGTTTGTCAGAATTTAAAGCGAAGTTTTGCATGTCTTCGTTCAAATCCATTCTTTCGTGTATTAGTTTATCCCATTCTTTCGAGGATATAATCTTATCGATACTTTCGACGATAAAAAGACGAACGCATTTTTTAACTATCTCGTCATTATATTTGTTTCCTAATCTAATCATTTTACCAACGTTTTCCGGATTTATTGCTTGTATAAGTAAAGAAGCGTATTCTCTTTTCATTTGAAGCAGTTCGTATTTATCTGCACACTCGAATAATTTTATTACGACGTCAATATCCATTTGAATCTCACTAACATTTCCACAGTATATGTATGATAGCATAGTCATTAGAATGTCGTATTTAATGATTTCAGGAACTATTTTAATATTTTGCATATCTCTAGACATAGCTACGCTTTCCGTTTTCAATTTTTCCCATGGATTGGAATTTAGAATTTCCTCCCCGTTCAAACTCACAAAATTTTTAACCAGTTCTCTCACAGATCCGTACTCATTCTTAGATATTCGGGCCATGATTTTTCCAATATTTTCCGCATTAATTTCACGACTTAAATACGTTATACACTTTTCTTTGAGAAGTTGTATTTTGAATTCATTTGCTACTTCATATAAGTTAAGAGCAGAACAAATATTCTGACTTTCTTCGACCAACTCTCCGCAGTATAAATACGATAACAAATTAGCCACGGTTTTTTTATCAATATTATTTAAAACTATTTTTATGATCTGTTTTGTTTGTGCCGCTTTATGCATCTCTTCTTCCAAAATTTTGGAAAACACAGATGATCTCGCCGATAAAACACATCTGTGAACATGGAATCTCTTTTTCCCTGAGCAGATAATTACATCAGAAAGATATGAATTAATATAAAGATTTTTTAAATCTTCTTGAAAACCCCAAAAATTCGTTTTAGGTTCTCCTTCTCTGTTCTCTAACGTGTGAGATCTTATGATTTCACTATGAAGGCTGCCATCCGAAATTTCAAAGTTAAAGAATATTCTTAATACATCATCCTGAAATTTTTTCACACTATTCAAAGCTTTCATTTTGTTGAAACGGATGATATTCCATGTTTCTCCATTTTGTAAATGATGACTAAGATTTTTAACGTGCTGAGTATCACATAAGCCTATTTGGCAACTTATGTATAAAGACCCACCAGGAGGCAAAACTTTCACTGAAAAGTAAATGTAATCGTTTTGTTTATCATTCTCTTTAATGGTTAATGAGGCTACAATTGCAGTGCTTTCATCAAAACAAAAAATGTTTTCTAACACTGAACCTCGGGAGATAGTTCTGAATGCTGGTACAGCCCAAACAAAAGATCCATTTTTTACGCGAACAGTTGTCAAAGCAAACTTAGCCGAAGGAATGGGGAACAGGAGCGTCTTTAATTGGGGAAGTCTTAAGGTATGCAAAGTTTCGTAAGAAATGTTACTTAGGTGCGTGTGGGAAGTTCCTGTCTCAAATTTCCCAGAATAAAGATATTTCAACAACACGTGAAGGCTGGATGAATTGATATTGAGAATAAGTTCATTATTTTCAGTTTCACAGCATTCTAAAGATTCGACAATGTTTGGAAACCGGCTGAAAACAATAGCCTTGTGAGTTTCAAAGAGAAAGTCATCTGAACTTATCAAATACAAATCGCAATACTTACCTAATTTCAGAGCATTACAAAAATCAGAAGATAAGCTGTCTAGATCTTTAAAATCAGCTTTCCAAGGACTGTACATTTCACCAGTATCATCCTGAAGAGCGAAATCGCATACAATATACAAATATTCTCCCAAGACATCCTTTTCGTGCTTCACACGACTTTGCCTTTCGAAAAATTTACTTTTTCCATACCTGGATCCCTTATCAAAACGAGCATTGTTGGAATATGAATATTCCGTAGGAATCCATTTACTGTCACAAAGAATCAGTTTAAAATCAATAAAAACATGCTTAGGCCCATTATCATCGTAATCTCGAACAAGATACAACGATACAAATTTGCTATCGTTTGATTCCTCATCTCCTCTTGGATACAAATGTAGGCTTAAATTCACAACGCCAGCAGGTTCGAAGCTAAATTTTGGACTGCAAATTGGTTCCCCAGAGAAATGCGGGCTCTTATGGAAATTATTAATATGCCAGCGAAAAGATCTTACTTGGGAAATGCAGTCGTATTTCGCCATCGCGTGAAACCTAAAGCACCCAAAGTGGCAGAATATCTACTATGCAAGCGAAATGAAATTTCCTAAAAAAATATGTCAGCTCTTATCTCATTGAAGATAAATCTATCTCAAACAAGATAGCGTGTTTTATCAGCTGACACAACTGAAATAACGTTACTAACGCAAATACCCCTAATGAAACGTTTTTTAAGGTTATAAATCACTTAAAATGTTTCAAATATTCGAAACTTTTAATCCATTTTCAACAAACTACTGATTTACTAGACGATTCCAAACAAATATATTTTATGTAGATTTGACATCATTAGAGAATTTTAGGAAATTTAAATAAATAAACAAACCCTCTGCCCTAATAATTCTATGGCGATAGCAGTAAAGTACCCTCAAGAAACACCTTATCTGAGACTGAACTAATACCAATTAAAAATATGTCTCGTGCTGTATCTGAAAGAAAATATCTGGCAAAATTCATTTGTTCACAATCGAATTCAATCCATACATGACAGCTTCAAGCATTGCTTACGGGAACGCAGGAATAGCAGAACAGGACTAAAGATTCAGAACCGGATACATGGATGTAATCCGGGTTTAAATAATACTTTAACCACAAAACATTTTCCCTAGATATTAATGGAAAACTATTTATTTATAAGATAATTTTACTTTATTGCGTAAGTTAAAAAGTATGTTTCTTTTTAATTCATTTTAAATTAATTTAAGGAATTTGGTTCTAGTACCCGAAATTACCGAATTCTCAGTGAATATTTTATTTTTTATCTTCAATTTGCTACTAGATTAGAAATTCGAAGACTAGATTGCATAATTTTAAATAATATCAAATGCAATATATTTTTGTTGTCTATAACTGAAATAAATAAATTTTTGAAGTTATAAACAGCAACCGGGTACCTGGATGTTATCCGGGTTTAAAAAATACTTTAACCACAAAACATTTTCCCTAGATATTAATGGAAAAAACTATTTATTTATAAGATAATTTTAAATTATTGCGTAAGTTAAAAAATATGTTTCTTTTTAATTCATTTTTAAGTTAAGTTAATTTGAGGAATTTGGTTCTAGTACCCGAAATTACCGAATTCTCTGTGAATATTTTCTTTTATTTTCAATTTGCCACTAGATTAGCAGTTCGAAGACTACATTGAATAATTTTAAATAATATCAAATGCAGTATATTTTTTTTGTTTACAACTGCACTAAATAATTTTATTGAAGTTATAAACAACATCCGGGCATCGGGTAATCTGAACCGTGAACATCGATATTATCCGGGTTTGAATAATACTTTAACCCCAAAACATTTTTCCTAGATATTAATAGAAAAAACTATTTATTTATAAGATAATTTTACTTTATTGCGTAAATTAAAAGATATGTTACTTTTTAATTCATTTTAAGTTAAGTTAATTTAAGGAATTTGGTTCTAGTACCCAAAATTATCGAACTCTCTATGAAAATTTTGTTTTTATTTTCAATTTCTCTATAGATTAGAAATTCGAAGACTAGATTTCATAATTTTAAATAATATCAAATTTAATATATTTGTGTTATTTATAACTGCCATATATATAAATTTATGAAAGTTATAAGCAACAACCGGGTACCGGGTACCTGGATATTATCCGGGTTGAATAATACTTTAACGACAAAAATTTGCCCTAGATATTAATGAACCACTATTTAATTTATAAGATAAAGAATTTTAGTTTATTGCGTAAATAAAAAATATATTTATTTTTAATTTATTTTAATTTAAGTAAATTTAAGGAATTTGGTTTAAATACCCGAAATTGCCGATCTCTGTGTGAATAATTTGTTTTTACTTTGAATTTCCCACTAGATTAGAAATTCGAAGACTGGATTGCATAATTTTAAATAATATAAAGTGCAATATATTTTTGTTGTTTATAACTGCAACAAATAATTTTATTAAAGTCATAAACAGCAACCGGACGCCGGGTACGTGGATATTATCCGGGATTGAATAATACTATAACCACAAAAATTTTCCCTAGATATTAATGAAAAACTATTTAATTTATAAGATAAAGAATTTTTGTTTATTGCATAAGTAAAAAATATATTTCTTTTAAATTTATTTTAGTAAATTTAAGGAATTTGGTTCTAATATTTTCAATTTGGCAGGCATTGAAAATTGCATCATCTTTTCCCTTAAAGTTTATTGTTAAAAATAAAAAGTAAAGTGCTCCACGATGGATTAAGGCTGCTGTGTACTAACCCTATTGGATTCTCTCACCTCAATGTTAACCTATGGAGAAAATTTGTGTACTATTTACAGCTAAATAAATGCTGATAATCCAATAAAAAGGGTATTTTCAGTAGCCTGAACTTTTCTGCACCTTGCAACAGGATCACATTTTATAAATTTCGTCCATCAAGGAATTGATGAGCATTTAAAACACACTGTACCAGACTTTTCTCCCGAATAACTTAAAATTTAAAAATATTATTTGCATTCTTTTAAAAACGAAAAAAAAAATGTAAAATTTCCTTTCTCTATTACGGACTACAATTAAAAAAAAAGAAATCTTTAAATCCAAGCCGGCTATCCCTGGACACATTTTCTCCATAGGTTAACATTGAGGTGGCCGAATCCAATAGGGTTAGTACACAGCAGCCTTAAACAACTTGACGTCAGCGACTTTTAAAAAAAATATTTAATTTATTTTTAATTAATTAATTTATTTTTTAAATAGACAGGCAAGTGCCAAATGCTTGTAAATATTTATTTTTAAACGCTTTGCGAATCCAGAACTACATGCGTTTAAATAAAATACAAAATTTAATTAGGTTGGTATGGTTGCAGTGATAATAGTTAGTTTTAAGGCTTTTTTTACAAACAATTGATCAATGTCAATATGGAATGAAACACCATATTTTATGTAAGTAAAATACAAATTTTAGATATTGAAGTAGGTACAGTAGCGATATTTAGGACTTATTTGATTTTCTTTCTTTTTTTTTTTAAAGAGAGGGAAAGGAAATTGGTTTCTTTTAAGAAGTTATTGTTTAAAAAAATCTATTCAATATCAGAATGTATTCAAAACGTTCTAACTGGAAACAAAAATGACAACACCATAAACCTTATGCTTACAACAAATAACGTTTATATTATAAACAATGCGAGAAAAAAAAATCTGAATATTGTGGAGGAATTGTTATGTAATTTCAAAGTTAATAATTTTTAATAAATCTTTCGTGTTACGAATGTAAACTCGTATACTTTTAGGTATATAATTTTAGAGGTTTCTAGAGCGTGGAAGTCAAGTGATTTTCAAAGTTCGAAATTTCATCGCAGCTGTTTTAAAGTTTGCCAAAATTGTTGTAAGGATATTTAAAAGTTTGTACAAAGTCAATTTTTAAGAAATAAGTAGTTTTATTTGAATTTCGCAACACAATGTTATTCAATACTCATATTAAAAACAGTGAATTCCAGTTTTTATGCCTTCATAAAAAATGACTTATTTTTTGATGAATTGGTAAATAAATATAAAACAAACATAGATACATATCTGATGTAGTTACTCTCGTACTTGTAAAATTTTATCGAAAATAAATATTGAATTATTCGGAAATTTACTTATTTTGTTCTCTACATATGTTAAAAAAAGTTAATTAAAGGGTTAATTTCCATCTGCCTTCAAAATGAAGCTGAAAAAAAAACTCACAATCCTGGGTGCGACATAGTATTTACATAATTTATTTTTCCTTGAAATATACTTTAATTGAAAATTTAATTTCACAATATGTTATTATGTTGATTAATAGATGGCGCCACAAGTAGAAAATTTTTAAACTGTATAGCAGCGGTTTCCAAACTTTATGCTACTATGCCTCCCTAGAAAAAAATTTTTTCCCCACCTCCCTAAAAAAAAAAAAAAAAATTCCGCGCCTCCCTATCTTTTAATAGATATAATAATATAGACACTTTAAATAATAATAACTTTATTACAAAAAAATTAAAATTACAATTAACAGAATAATAACAAAATTTTGCTATAACAATACGAACATTTATATTTATTTTTATATTAAATTACTAATTAAACTACATCTAACTAGGGTTTTAGATTTTGAGCAACTTTTTTAAAACCCGGGTTTCGGATTTGACGGGTTTTTTTTTAATTTAAAACCCGGGTTTTCCCGGGTTTACTTCTTTGGTTCCAGGGGGTCAATAGCAAGAACTAAAATAATAAATAATTTATTAGAAGCATTTAATTTATTTCAAAATTTCAAATATAAAAAATAAAAGTGAATAAATTTGATGTTAATAAACATATACATATATGTATAACATAAATAAAAGTGGTACAAATATCTCATTTTTGATAAAACTGCTTTACAACCGACATTGCACTCAACGTATCATCACTGAGTCGGCTTCTGAGTTTATTAGCAAAGAGACCCATTACAGAAAATGCTCGTTCTGCGTCAGCCGAAGTTGGTCGAATTGTTGTTAAAGACCTGAAAAGTTTATCTAGCATTTCAGTTCGGCTTTTAGTTGCCGGAAACAACTCACTTTCATTTCTTATGATATATGAACCAGATTTTGATTTTTTATGATTTTCCTTATTATCATTCTCCTGCAGAAACACACGAAGTTCATCAGATAGGGACATTTGTTTAGTACAAGCACCAATACTCGTAGCATCATCTTTAACTCCCACCTCAACTGCTACTTCTGGTTCAGACTCTGACCCATTATCATTTACGTTGAATAATCGTTTTATTGAGGTTATTGCCAGATAAAATATTTCGTTTTTAAAAACTTTACTACCAAACTCATCATATGATTGGTATTGGTTCCAAATTAAGGAATATAATTGGCATTCTACTGTATTAGATAAATAACTAATTCCCCTGATTTACATTAAAAATTCCCCCGGGGTTCGGGTTCGTAAAATCTTTGAAAAACCCGGGTTTTCGGGTTCGGGGAAACCCGGGTCAAAAACCCTACATCTAACGCATCAAAATTTAAAGCGAGGTTTTGTTGTTGTTTATTGGCACAATGGTGTTTTGGTTGTAGTTGTTGTTTATTGTTCTTGTTTATGAAATCTTAGGGCCAATGCGAAGAGTGCCACTTGTAATTCTTTTTCCACTATTAACCTCGTTCGATATTTGGATTTCAGGGCCGTGGCGTCCTTGTGGTACAGCGCGCTGGTTTTCGGTGCTGAGGGTGCTCAGATCGAGTCCTGGAGAAGGGCTACTATAATGCCTCCGTTTGTGTCGTCCCTTCATAGGGGGCAATGCTGGTCCGCCTATATGGCGCCCCCATAATGAAATGGCCAGCAAAACTGCGGTGAATTATAGGCGAATGTCTTCGCGGCAAGTGCCTCCGCATTAAAAAAAATATATATATTTCATTGCAGCCAGTGCCAAAAAACACGTTTCGCATAAATAAGACGTGACAAACAGTAGAAGCACTTGCGTTGCTTTGCAAAACAAAGATTCATACTCTCCACTAAGATTCGTCCAAAATCCAATTATGATTTCATTTTGAAACTTTTGTTTTCGCGAGCTATCGCATGACAATTCTATCACTTTTTTGATGGTTGTCAACACAAATTCGTCTATTTTTAGATATTATGCTATAAACATTGATTTTTTATTAAGGGGAGTGGTCACTTTTACGTACCTTTAAAAGTATCATTTTTAGAACTATGCTGGATTGTATGTACTACTCACGATTTTTGCTTGATTTACAAGAAATTTTTTGAGTAACTGCCTATAATACTGTTTATTACATATGCAATATTTCAAGGTAATTAATAAAAAAATAAAATGATTTTTTATGCATAAAAAGTGAATATTTTTTTTGAAATCGAGCATTTTGCAGTCAACTACTGTGTGCATTCTATCAAAATAAATTATTAAGTTACATTAATAATTGCTTACTATATGTGATTACAACACTTTAGACAACAAAATCCACCAAAATTTTTGAACCTTAATATATTTTAATTTTTTAAAGAATTTTTTATAAGCTTTTACTCAGTCATTTATGAAATTTCTAATTAAAAATAGCACGTACTAAAATGTTTTAATATATTTTAGAATATGTTGCTGGATATTGTTGCCTGAAGTATTGTAATCACATATAGTAAAAAATTATTAATGTACCGTAATAATTTATTTTGACAGAATGCGCACAGTAGTTGACTGTAAAATGCTCGATTAAAAAAAAAAATATTCACTTTTTATGCATAAAAAGTCATTTTTATTAATTACCTTGAAAAATTGCATCTATAATAAACAATATTATAGGCAGTTACTCAAAAAATTTCATATAAATCAAGCTTAAATCATGAGTAGTACATACAATCGAACATAGGTCTAAAAATGATACTTTTAAAGGTACGTAAAAGTGACCACTCCCCTTAAAAAGTTTTGGCTCCTCCCCTGGCAGTAGTCCGCGCTTCCCAGGTTGGAACCCTCGGTTGTATAGAGCAGCTATCCTCAAACTTTTTTTTTTCTCACGGGTCATATGCATGTTTGCTACGTTACGCGGGCCGCAACATAGTACAATGTACCTCATAATATTATAACGTAAAAAAAAATAATATTCAAAACCAAAATGTATTCAAACGTATATTTAAAGATGAGTGCGGTGTTTTATGGTGTAACAAACTTATGACTATTTTAGACTAATCAAGTTTATACATGCCACATGCAACTCTCAATACGTCATCAAGGTAAGAATTTTTTTTCATCGAATCTTTTTATTGCATATCACATTTTAATGAAATAATTACAATTTCCAAATAAATTTAAAAAAAATGATTATGTTATTTAGGAAAAATTATCATTAAAAAAAACTACACACAATTCACAATTTCAGCTGCTTTTATTCATTGATTGATATGTTTTACTGTATCAAAAGCAGGCGATGAAATCTTCTGGAGTCAGATCTTGAAGTTCGATGCCATTTAAGATTTGTGGCGTGCTGCAAAAGCCTTCTATAGGTCTGTCAAATGCTTCTTGCCAAGTGATTCCTTCGAACAGAAACCAGGCTATAATGCAATTGCAGTCCAAGGGATTTCCTGCAAAATGTTAAAGCATTAAGTAATGCGCAAACAGTTTCGTTTTTGGATATTTCAAATTCTATGAATAATACAACGTAGTCAAAAAGTTCACTTAATTCATTGTTGCTGTTTCTGATACCCCTGTCCGGAAGTATTCCAGACCAGGTCCATACAGGCCAGCAGGCTGAGGGTTGCGACTCCGGTTTACAGTGGAACTAGTGATGCGACATCGATGTCGATGTTTTAAACATCGATTTATTGAAGCCGGTGTTTTTATAACATCGATGTTTTGTGCTCGATGTTTTTTTTTTAATGAAAAAGTACCGTAATAAAAATAATTTACCAAGTAGCATAATTTTCACACTCAGTAAATGTAAGTCTGAATTCTGAAAAGGACGAATACAAAAGGGTGAACGATTACTTAGCAAACAGACAAATGGCAAGCAACAACCAATGAACCAATCAGAGCGCTTGGAATGTTCCTGACACTCCAGAACCTTCCATGGGGTTTTATTTTACAAATAGTATATACACGAGTGCATTAAGTTTTTGTTTTGTTCTGGTTTTATATAAGTTGACGCTAATATTATTAGTAAGATGCTACTATTAGTTTGTGCCTGCCCAATCAGAGAGTAAAATTAAATCTCTCCCCCCCTCCCCCCACGACTAACGGAAGTAACATTTATGTTAAGAGATTACTAAACCAGTTTTAAAAAATGGATGTTCTAAAACATCGATGTTTAAAAACATCGATGGTTTTTGGGTGATGTTTTATTAGCATCGATGTTTTAATATTGAATATCGATGTTTCAAAACATCGATGTTTTGTTATCGATGTCGCATCACTAAGTGGAACCACAAGGGTCGGCGTTCGATTTAGCCAGGTTCCACCTCAATTTTGACCGAGTGGTGGCATCGTACCCATTCTGACCTCATAGGGGGACTCTCCGGTCTGAGGATTTAACGTGCCCATATCCGACCTAGACACGGAGGAATTTGATGGAGCTTGTCGGGATTCGATCCGAGTACCCTCAGCTCCAAATGCAAAAGTGCTACCACTAGGTTATCTCAGGACCTCACTTAATTCTTGACTGTGTGTACTGAAACGATTAGACAAATGGTATTGGAAATTAAGAATTTGTCGCCGCAGTATTGGAAACCCCTCTTACTTTAAATGAAGGTCTTATTTGATTAGTGGGTCAACTCCATTCTTGTTCATTTTGAGATACAGAGCCTTAAAGTCTAATGAGTGCTGAGAAATGACTGTTGAAGTCTGATTTGTAATGCCCTCTGTTGGCAGCAGAATTTATCTAGAGGTGTATCAGTTTTAAAATAAGATAGAAATGACTTGTATAAACACGAAAGTGAGGCTAACTCCCTTTTTTTTTAAGTGGAGTTGGCCCACAATTTAAATAAGCCCTTCAAATGTCGTATCAAAATTTGACCATTAAAATGCAAGGAAAGTGATTGAAAATAGAACATCCTCATTTCGCTAACGTAGCTTCATTGGTAAAAGTGAATTGTGAACTATTTTAGAACTAATTTCATGGTAAGAATATTTTGGAATCATTAAATAAGGGGGGGGGGGGAAATCTGTTTGGTCAACTTCCTATGTTAAGGTCCTAAAGAAGACGAAAAGGAAATAGAGAAGGTGATAAAAATTTAGATTTCCCCGCATTATAAAGTTTTATTATTAGTAAGATTAATTGTAAAATTCCCAAGCTTGAATCCTGTCCGTTGCAGAAACTCCCGATAAATATTTTAAATAATTGCGAGATTTGTGAGATAAAAATATCATCACTTATTAAACTAAGCATGTAAGCCAAAAGCCATTTGAGTAAAATTACTCCAGGATGTCCTATTATTGGCCTCAGATAGCCAATTTTTCTCTAAGATGATAAACATTTGCTTCTCGACCAATCATTCCAGCGTACTCTTCTCTAAACTTTGCTTACTATAGCTACGTTTTCTGGCTTGGAATATTTTTTAATTGGCATTTCTTTACAATTTATCAAAGGTGTACTGTGTAGTTCATTCTACAGATTTTAATAAATTTGTGACCATCTCGTGCTATGTGCATTTAAAATCTTTTAGAGTTAAATCATCTTTATCTTGATTTTATTCCCGATTCCACCAAAAAATCTCATAGGAATTTTCCTTTCAAGATATGCAATTCACTTTTTACCTTTTTCTTTTCGGTCAATGTTCAGGTTTTGCAACCATAAATGCAGCTCGTATATGTGTTATAAATATTAAAGGCCTTCTTACAAGTATGTGGGATTTAAAGGATATTTTAAGGAAAAGGGTCTGTTAGCTTTCATAATTCGTTTCTCGATTTCGGGTGAAATAAAAACATTGAAATACTCCTACCTAGTTAAACATCGATTCTCACCGTGATCCAGGAGAACACGAAAAGTGATCCACAGTGATTGATAAATTATTGATTTCATCGTTTCTCAAAACTACGAAATCAATACTTTATCAATCAACGACCGAAATCAACGACCGACAGTTTAACAATTTTATAAAATTGAGAACAAAAATTGTTTTTTGTTTAAATTTTTTGTTCAGGTTCTAAAATTTCCTGTATTTTTTCCGTTTCCTGACGTATCGAGCACTAAAATTCCCTGTTCTGCTTAAAAACCTATATATATATATATATATATATATATATATATATATATATATATAAAGAGAGAGCGATTTTGTATGTGGAGGGTAATCTCCAGAACCACTGCACCTATTAGAATTGAAAAATTCTTTCACTGTTTGAAAGGTACATTATTCCAGATGGACATAGGCTATATATTATGTATATCTGATCAGTAGATATAAAGTTAGGAGCTTAATCCTAACAATCTCCATTGTTACCGCTACTGTACTCTACCGATTTTTGTGCCGAAGATTTCAATGATCCTTAGCGTGGTGCTATCGCGGTGGGCTTCTGTTCTGGTGGTAGCGGTTCGAACCTAGCTGTTCTCCGGCACGCCTTTTTCTTTTAAAAAATTAAATTTAATTATTAACTAACGTAATATTAATTTAAGGTATTATTTAGATTATTAGTAAGGTAAAAAAAGATTTACAATTTATTGGCTATCAACTGGAAATTTATTGGTATAATATTTTGTTCAACCCGGACAAAGTCGGGACGGGCCGCTAGTATATATATATATATATATATATATATATATATATATATATATATATATATATATATATATATATATATATATATATATATATATATATACATATGTATATACACTGAAGTGCCACTGAATTAGGGATAGCAAAGCCTATGCAAATTGTAAAGCGCTGCGCATCATGTATGAGCAAGTGAGGGCGCTGTGGTAACTGCATATATAGCGTGTACTGTGGTTGTTCTGAATTAGTTGTTGGAATTGCCAGTATGGGTAAACTGCCTGATTTAGACGCCTTCGATCGCGGACAAATCGTAGGTGCGCGACGCATGGGCCATTCAATTTCCGAAATCGTCAGATAGCTAGGATTTTCAAGGTCGACAGTGTCAAGAGTATACTAAGAATACATGGATGGTGGAAAAAAAACTAGCGATCGGGCAAACTGCAAAGGACAATTAGCCTTAATAGTGCGTGGTGAGAGACGGCTCAGGCGTATTGTACGTAGCCAGCGAAGCCAAACATTAGCTCAAATTTCCACCCAGTTTAATGACGGTGCCAGTCGTACAGTCAGTAAACGGACTGTGCAACCCTCGCTTCACCGTGTGGGTTTCGGGAGCCGTCGACCTACGAGAGTACCATTGCTCTATACTTGCCATCGGGCTGCACGTCTTGCCTGGGCAAGAGAGCACAGTTCCCGTATCTCGTACCGTTTTTGAGATAAAAACGATAATTCCAAAATTTGCCGATAGAAGGCGTTGTAAGATGTCTCTTCGAGTAGCGCATAAATTTTTTACTATACCTAGACACCAACTTTATGGTCTAAGCTGTCATCGTTTAGAAGTTAAGCGGGGTATAACGAATATAGGTGGGAACCCTGTATATATACTTACTTCACTTTTATATCCGCCTCTTTGGCAGGCTTTATACATTTTGTAAATCTATATATATATATATATAAAACAGTTCTGTAAGTGACTGATTGACTGACTCACTGACATACAACGCACAGACCAAACCGCTGGACCTAAAGGGCTGAAATTTTGCATGGCGATTCTTCTTCTGGTGTAGGGGTGCACTAAGAACGATTTTTGAAAATTTCTTCTTAGAGTTTTTTAAATTAAATTTTTAAGCTGTTTTTGTAACTTTTTTTAGGTTTCCATTTAAAATAATAATTTGATGGTTGTAAAATTTATATCACGAAAAAGATCATAAAAATTCCTTTAAAATGAAATCGTTTTCGAACCTTTACCTCGATTTCCTGATTTTTGGTGAATTTTTAAAGATTAACTTTTAGAATTTAATCTATTAAATGCTAATCACGTGATTTCTTTTTCTGGTACTTTAAATAAATTTATCGTCGCGTGCATAGACAAAAAAAATAATTTTTTTTCTTTCAATGCAGCAGACGATTGGATATTATCAAAAAAAAAATAAATATCCCTTACGATTTTATATATATATATTTTACATCAATTGTATACATTGAGCGTCGCATTTATTATAAATATATATATATATTTTTTGGCATTAATTGCTAACATCGACCGTTGTATTTAATTTGAATGTACTCCGTAGCGAAGCGCGGGTTTTCAGCTAGTTGAAAATAAAATGCTTTTATACGGAGAGATATACGTAATTCCCGTATGACTGTGTGCCAAAGAAAATAATTCTGAAAAATAACTAATTTTAAAATCCCTACTTACCTTCTAGTGAAATCAGTTCTAAGTTTCGACGGATTATGAAAATTGATCCTGGTATCTCTGTAATATGATTATAGGAGAAGTCAATTTTTTTCAGGTTAGGCATATCCGTAAAGATATCATTTGGCAGGAAAGCTATCTTATTGTCTCTAAAGCAGAAAAAGTTGACAATTATTATTTCAATTTACTGACGGAGCTTCATATTATTTGTGATTGATTTTTCTTTAAAAAAAAAGAAATTCTTGAAATATTTTGTATAATATTAACAACGTTTTTGCACCTATATTCGATCAAACATCAAAATACCTACATTTTCCTGGTATGGCTAAAAAAATATTTTATTGAGACTATGAAATAATTAAGTTGCAGTACAAAGAAAGAGTTTTTTGCTGTTGCATTTCAGGCTTCTCTCTTATGAATGATGCATCTATAAAAATAACTTCATTAGATTGATACAAAATATTGTAGAATCTAAGAACTAGCTCTTCATGTGAAAGCGATTGAAGTTATTTTGATATCTTGATTAAATCGTAAAATGTAGCAAAATGGAAAATTGGCAGATGGAATAAAGATTTTTAAAAATTTCCACAGTATAAACAGTTGAATTTTTTTAAAAAATATTACTTTTAATTTTAAGGATAATCTTACGAAACCAAACTAACCAGGATCACATAGGGTCACCAGGGCCATAGCTAAAAAAGCCGTTCTTTTATGGGGTGCATATCTCACCTGAGCTAGTAGAAATATGTTATCTTGATTTTCGGTCGTACAAATAAAGATAAATTGTTATCACATTCTTAAGTTTTTCATATACATCGTAGAATCTTAACATTGAATAAATAGAAGTGATAGTAAGGGAAACAAGAATAAAGGAGAGAACACAACATTTTAGTAATAATGCTCAAATGCTAATAAAATGTCCTTACTCGAACGAGAGTAATTCCAAGCTTGGGGCCGGTATTGGAAACATGTTCCTCTTTAGCCTCTTCACTTGCGCAGATTCTATCCGCAAATCTTGTAAATGCAAGAAATTACTAAAAGCATTTTCTGCTATGGATGACGTGTTGGTGCTTGAAAACATCAGAATTTTCAGCTTCCTGCTAGTACACTTCATGAACTCGGTATCGAGGCTATGAATATATACATGCCTGATTATAATGTACTGGAGGGTTTCAAGGCATTTAAAATTCTCCCACTTAAAGCCGTTTAGAAATATTACGTCCTCTAAAACTAAAGTGTCCAAATTCGTTGTCGGAACCCCGTGGAATAAGGAGTCAAGAGATGAGTTGTAGATGTGAATTGTAGTTGTAGCATTAAACACGTCTGGGTGAGTTGGAACAGCTGTTACATCAGCATTCACTAGTTCAAAAATTGCAAAATCAGAGTCCTCAAGCTGGGAATAAGCGTTTGTAAGGGTTTCTTCCTCAGTGATGTTTTCGCAGTGCAATCCAAAATCACGTAATTTCTCACAATAGCAGCTGTATATATTAGCTGACGGTTGAAATTTGCAAGAAGAAGTTATTGATACGAATATGGAGACGATAAGAAAATAGAAAATCCAGTTGGGCATGATGTCGAGAAAAGATTAAATCATATCGCCGACATTTT
Source organism: Dolomedes plantarius (assembly GCA_907164885.2). Taxonomy (NCBI): domain Eukaryota; kingdom Metazoa; phylum Arthropoda; class Arachnida; order Araneae; family Dolomedidae; genus Dolomedes; species Dolomedes plantarius. The sequence continues at coordinate 241,349,003 of OU015490.1, forward strand.
GGAATAATATTAGATCTCTGAGATATATTAAAAACCCCGTCTCGTCTAAAGGCATAAACGTGTCTGTAAAGTTCTCCGATGAAATTATCGATAAGCGTTAAATCGATGAGTATGATTACTGGTTAAACTGATTAGCCTCGTTTTACGTTACAAAGTTTATGCCTGCGACAACATCGTCATTGAGTTCAGCTTCCGTTGCATTTGGGAGATGTTCAAAACTGATAACTGCAGGATTCGCAGGTCATAAAGTTTTTTTTATAATTTTGATTATTTTAAAATTGACCATGTAAATACCGACTGCGTTTAATATAAAGCAAAATTGGTAGCAGAAATTTTGAAGTAAATATGTTTCCGTAAATAATAGACAAATAAGGTTGCGTAATAAGGTTGCGTAAATAATTGGCAATTGCGTAAATAATGCTTACTATACAGGGAAACTACACCGCCCACATGGTATAGGGGTGTTACATGGGTGCCCACATGGGTTAATGTTCTGAGCTGCTCCGTAGTGGGTTTGGGTTCAAATCCCGAATAAGGCGTGTCGTTCCCCTCATAAGGAACAATGCGGGCTCACCTATATGGTGCTTCTATAATAAAGTAACCAGTAAATAGCGGTGAATAACAAAAGGTGAATGTATAGTGACAAGTACCTCCGCATTAGACATAAATACAGGGAAATTACTTCTTTTGAGTCAATATGACTGAATGAATTTGGCGTTTATCTTCAGATCTCAGTGTGGTTATTCGAATACCGTGGGAAGCATAAATATTTATACACTGCTCGCCACTGTAAATGCAACACCCTGAAGGAAACATGCAAATAACATGAAATTTACATTAGCGGAGGTGAGATATGCAAATGATTAGAATTTCAGCGCAGACGCACATCACGCGCGCCTGTGGCGCCACTTCAAAGCGCTATTTAAGGCTTGGAGATTTCGACGATTTCAAGTTCGGCAATTGTGTTTTTCTTGTGGTTTTTTCAAAAAAACGATCAATTATGCCTCGTCGAAAACAGCGATCATCTTTTGATCAAGTATCCGAGTTCGACAGAGGAAGGATAGTGGCCTACCGAGATTGTGGATTATCTTTCAGGGAAATCGGTAGTCGTGTTGGACGAAACGAAACAACTGTAATGCGGATATGTGATCGTTGGATGCAGGAGGGTACGACGGACCGGCGTGTTCGATCGCATCCACCTCAGCACACCACTTCACGTGATGACAGGCAAATTGTGCGCATGGCAGTGACGGATCGCTCAGTCACATCACGAACCATAGCACAGCACATGCAGTCTGTAACGCACCATCCAGTGTCTGCGCGTACCATTCGACGTCGTTTACAGCAGAGTGGTCTGTCCGCAAGACGTCCATTGCTTTGTCTATCCTTGACGCAGAACCTCAGACGTCTCCGCCGCCAATGGTGCGATGACAGAAGGATGTGGACGGCAGAATGGAATGAAAATGTCTTTACAGACGAGTCACGCTTCTGTCTGCAACACCACGATGGTCGCATTCGAGTCTGGAGACACCGTGAAGAGAGGATGCTGAACAGCTGCGTTATGCACCGCCACACTGGTCCTGCACCAGGTATTATGGTATGGGGCGGTATTGGATATCACTCTCGCACACCTCTAGTACGCATTGCCGGTACTTTAAACAGCCAGCGCTACATCTCCGAGGTGTTGGAGCCAGTTGTCCTTCCTTACCTTCAGGGCTTGCCCACAGCCATATTTCAACAGGATAATGCGCGACCACACGTGGCACGCATTGTCCAACGGTTCTTCGTCAATCGCCAGATTGAATTGCTTCCCTGGCCGCCTCGCTCTCCGGATCTTTCGCCGATAGAAAACATGTGGTCCATGGTTGCTCTACGATTGACCCAGATTCCATCCCCAGCTGCCACAGCAGATCAACTTTGGCAACGTGTGGAAGCTGCTTGGTCTGCTGTACCCCAAGAACTCATCCAAAGTCTCTTTGAATCAATGCCGAGGCGTGTGGCAGCGGTGATCTCCAACAATGGCGACTACTCTGGCTACTGATTTTGGCAGGAACCACACTTCACAGAAGTCTATAAATTTAATCATTTGATACTTGGTCAACATGTTATCTACAAAATAAATTTTGTGGTGATATCTCTTGTCTTTCTTGGTGTTGCAATTTGGGTGGCCAGCAGTGTAGTTGTTCAAAATCAACTATGAGTTGTAGGTCCCGGTCTACTTAGCTCTGGTGTTGCAAAAGATGACCATAGCAGTCCAATAAACAGCCCGTTCAATCGTGAGATATGAAAGAACTTTGGTATGTAAATTTCCTAGGGATGTCTTTAAAAATGACTATAAAATATAGCAACCAATTTGATGTCATTGTTTTACACCATATAGCAACAAATTTGTGTTGCAACATTGTGTTGCTGAAAGTCTTTTGTAGCAAAAGTTGATTGTAGCGTTTTAGACGAACGAATCAAGCAACCTCTGCTGAATGCTTGCTAGTACAAATTTCAAAGCCCTTACGGATATCTTGCTGACTTGTGAAATTCATTAATTGGATTAGAAAATTTGTAATCTAATTTTATATGAGCATACTATCAACGAAGGAACTGTTAAAATTTAAAACACAAATTAATTTGCATGAGTAATGTGTAATTTGCGCACTTTTTTATTTTGTTCATTTTCTTCGAAAAACTTATCTTTGAACCTAATGCATCGAGCTTAAGGGAGATTATTTTGAAGAATGACATTAAAAGCTTCTAAAAAAATTCGTTTTCACCATTCTTGCACGGACTTATCAAATGACTCTCGTATGTTCACAGGGCTTCAAATATAACTCAAAAACTTTCGATTTTTTTTCATTGCTTCTGAAGCTGCCAATATAATAGTGCAAATTTAACAATAGATTTCTTGGCAATGAATAATCCAAACGAAATAATAAAAAAACCCAGATATAGATCTAGTCCAATTTTATTATATTTTTTTTATTAAATATTTTATAGCGTATTTCAGAACAGGAAATTATGTATCTATTTTTTAGGTATCGAGTACCTAAGTGCTCAAAGTAGAGGTATCGATTGGGTATCGAGCTTCCTTGACACACAAAAAAATCTCTTTATTTAGCACTTGAAGTCACTTGGTGACAGATCCCTTAGATGCTTGTCGTGAAGACGTATAGGAGTTGCACAAGTGCCGCTTAGATCATCGGGTTTGTTTGTAATCAACCATAGCAGAGAGCAGTCGCACTTCAGAGGATTATCTAAAAGCAGACAGAATAGCGTTACTACCCTAAAGCTAAAATGATTGATAAAACAACACATATAAATATACACTTAAACATCATTACACTTTGAAAAAAGGAAAAATTTCTGAACAAAAACCATCCACATCTCAAACATTTTAAAATTGTTTTGTAAAAGGCTCCTTACGCTTTTTACAGAAGGTTTTTACAAATTTTTAATTGCTCCAAGAGTTTTTTGACGAATATTTCCTTGATCTACTTCAACCCTGAAAAGTGATTTTGACGAAATAATCCTTTCTCCAAAAATTGTTAAAAAGAAAATACCCTCATCTCAATTTTTAAAACTTTTTCTACAAAAAGTCCATTGCACTTAGTACTATACATGTTTTTACATTTATCAACTTCTCGCTGTGTTTGATACTATTTTTTCCATGTTTTTATTAACTCGCTTCCTTGTGTGTTTGTGTGTTTGTCTAGTACAAATCTTGCAATCGATTTTTAACTAACTTCCCTACTAGCTAGACATTTGAAACTTTTAGAATAGCTCAGAACACGATGATAATTCATTTTTTTTATACTTCTAGCCATCTTTAGGCAGAATTGAATTAACTTTCAGTTATTTTCAGTTAATTTTGTTTTGTAGGCTGGTGCAGACATCTATCGGCCGGAACGGGAACGAAAAGTTAAATGCAAGTTAACTTCCAATTAACTTCATTTTCTTTCATGTTGATGGGATAATTCATCAAAAAATTTTTAAAAAAGTATTTATTAATACATGGAATTGTCAAGTTTATATAATTCAACAGAAAATTAAAAACATGACAGTGGAATCTGGATCTATCTTTTTTCAAGGGACCGATTGAAATGAACGATAAATGCGGGAAAACGATAGATGCGGAAACATAACAAAGCAATATGATCGTTGGGATTGTATAAAATGAACGACACATACGGAAAAACGATGGATCCGAAAACGATCGATCGAGATTCCACTGTATATAAAAAGTTCTTTTTATCTTGTAATTTTTCCGTTATCTACTGAAGAAGGATTTTGATGGAATATTCCATCCAAAAGTTACCGAACAGAAAATATCCCCATCTAAATTTTTTTTTTCAAATTGTTCCTCAAAAGGTTCGCTGCACTTATTACACAGGATTATTTACATTTGTATTAACTTCTCTTTACTTTTGATACAAATCTATCGGTTATGTACTTCAACCCTGAAAAGTGTTTTTGACGGAACATTCCTTCCTCAGATGTCGTTATCAAAAGCGCATGAAACGGACCTCCTTAGTCTGTTTTAAAATTTAAACTACAGGAAGAAATCCTCCGCCATAGATTCTATTCAATGTGAAAGCAAGTTACAGAACAAAAATTATGTCAGACACTTAGAGGGGCAAGTTAAAACTTCAATGTTAGTAGTATTGCAGGGTGCGGCGGAATGGACACCTACAATTCAAAGGGTAATAAAAACGAATGAAAGACTTTACAGATAAAAGCTTTATGTTTTCAAAAAGTATTAACAATCTAGTATTTTCCATAAGTTATGAAAGTAACATCACTAAGGCGGTGCTATTATTTGTGATGCACTCCCGAAGCCATTCTCTAAAGTTTACCATCACGCTGTTGGTAATGTCTGGGGGAATGGTGGCAACTTCTTTATAAATAGCGGACTCACAAACCCGTTGCACATTTTCGGGTGTTCTAAAGTTTCAAGGACGACCACTTGATTTCCTGGATAATGCAAACCCCGTTTCTCTCGCGTTTCAAACCAATCGCAGGATTTTTTTTCACTGAGGAACGGCATCAGTTTGCATAGAGCTCGAAGCACGTCCTAAATGACCTCTGTGCAGCGGTTACAGAATCGTTGTTTTTAAAGCGCACCTCGATAACGAAACTGCAATGTTCACCAGACCAACTCATGGTGTCTACTGATAACTAGAAATACCCACCCAAATTGTTGCCACCTCCAGCGCCACCCTATAATCATCACTCTCTTACCAGTGACCTTCAGAAATGGGGAAGTGTATGCTGCCGCACCCTGTATTGCTTTAGTTCCTTTATACAAGGAACCAAAGCAATAAAAAGCATGCAGCCGACTTCAGAATTCAACCCATACTTGAAGCGACTTGGTCAACGCTTTGCTAAGCAGTTATAGCCCGGTATACTGTTAGTCGGCACTGCTAAGGTCCTCGTGAATCCGAATATGATCTTGGCAGTCACAAAATGTTGGGACTACTAGAGGAGGAGTGGGTGGGTTAAACGTAGCTGGAAATTTGATTACCAGATTGCATAATATGTAGAGCACGATCTTAAGAATGTTTTTTAAGAAAATCTATGGTTTTCAATAAGTGTATTTCAATGGAATCATATAATGTATTATAGATATGATTAGTTTTGAAATGGATAACGATATGTTAAATTTAAATACCATCAAGCATGACGTATTTTATGCTTGCAACTTTTCCATCAAAGGCGGCTTCTGGAAGAGTTTTGAGGTAGTTGTTTCTCAGTCCCACAGTCTGGAGGTATGGCATATTGGTAAACAAGTCATTTGGGATAGAGGTTAATTCATTTTCTCTGTAGAGTAAAATGGATATAAACACAAGAGTCAGAGTAAGGAAAATAGTAAATATTGGAAATTCGAAAGGAAAGCATAAACTATATGATACACTGTTTCTACAAGCATAAATATTGGTTAATAGTTTTGAAAACTAGGGAAAATGTATAAAAGTTTGTAATGACTGCCGGCTAGGGGCGAGGGTCAAACACGCGTCATCAAAACTTGAGGGCGGTGTTTTGCTAAATGTATTACCCCGGTGTTGCGATAAAGTGTTATTTCCAGTGAATTTTCCTCCCATTTTCCAATTTCTTTTTTCAAGACCAATACATTGTTGATCTGGATATACATTTATCTATTTATTAATTTATTTTCCCACAAGAAAATATTTTTACAGCAGTGAATTTTCGTCTTAGATTTGTCCAACTGCAATCATGGTTGTTCCATAACAGTCTTTTCCTGTAGGTCATAATGACCTCCTGCCATATGCGATATTTGAACTTCAGCCTCAAAATTTCGCGGCTGGTATTCTTCTATCCGGCAATGTCATAGTGAGGTGGCTTAGAGCTGTATTTTAAGATTACCATTACCTGGTGGATAAAATCTCCAAATTTTGTATGAAGGTACCTTAAGGTATACTAAAATAATGTTCGCCTAGAAATCCTGTGGAATTTCTAAAAAATGTCACGTAGAACACTAAAATCCAAAATGGCCGACAAATACGACCAAATGTCACACGTGAATCTTTCTTTTCGAGGCACCTTTACTGCAAAAACCATAAAATACGGGATTTGTGATGTGTTGCAGATGTTGACCATCTTTGATTTCATTCCTGTTTATGTAGTGCTTCTCACAGGGTAAATTCTAATTATATTATCATTATTTTTTCCAGGGTAATTTAACATGGATGTGAACTGGGATCGATGCGTGATTTGGCAGCATGGCTGTGGTGAAAGCTTGAAATGTCCTTTACTAATCCTAGGGACAAGTGGTTAAAAAATAGATGCCTACACAGCATTCCTGAAGAATGTAGAACAGTTCCGCAGCATTGAACCCAGTTGAACTGTCGTAATTAGTGAAACTGCTACAAACTTTGCTTCTCATTCCGCTTTATGGCACAAATCTTGTCATCTGAAGTTTCATAATTCTAAAGTGGCAAAGGCAATCAAGGTTAGATATTGTTTGGGACACCTACATTCCAGACAGTTTAAAGGAGTCTACCCAGTAAAAATGGGGAGGAAATTCGAAGAAAAGTATCTGGCAACACCAAACTGCTAAGAAAGTAGATGGACTTCTCCGTGACTCAATGAACAAGAAGGAATTGTTCAACTTTTTGACTTCCAAGGTTGTAGAGTTCAACTAGCCACCAGGCAAAGATGAATCTGTCACAACAAAGAAAGCAGTTGCACAAATCGGTTCGAACACACCCATAGAATACTGAAGTCATGAAGAGGCAGGCATGAGGTTTGTGTTTCATGTACTCCCTTCACTACAGCAAAAGACAAATGGTATCCTTGTGCGCAATGTATATACAGTAGTGATTGTCATCCTTGCTGGCACATTTTATGAACTAATAGTGAAGCAACCGTTGGCCGATATCTGTGTGGCCTTTGGCATGGGCAAGCATTACAGGTTTTACCACAAGCCTGGGGGAGCCAAAATAACGAGCACTACCTGTTTATCCCACATTGTCTGGTTTCGACAAACACCTCCGCTTTCAAATGTAAGAGTAAAAAGTGCATTTGGGAAGAACGGCTAGCATTTCAAGACATCACTGTGTATTTGTCCACTCATCCATTCCAACTGCTGAAAACCGACTCTGAACACTTCAAGAAGCTAGGACGACTGACTGTTGTTCTGTATGATGAAACCACTGTTTTCAGCAGTATCAACCAGATAAGAAAGTAGATATTGTCTCAGAAGAATCGAGCAATTTACAATTTTCCACCTACTGAGGATTCTCTTCTACACCATAGCCGAAGGGTAAGTTTATCAAGCATGTATTTGGACGACAAGCACACAAATAATGATTCCTCCTCCGCAGGATTTTGCTTGGAATAAGGTTTCAGAGTCATGGGTACCAGTTTGGATGACAATTCCAGAGATTTCCCGATCATGCAAGGGAACTGATTAAATGTCCCTGCAAAGTATACTGCAACAACTGAAAATGTGGGAAAGCCAATCTGAACTGCCCACCCCTTTGCAAGTGCAAGTGCAATTTGCAAGTGTAATTTATTGTAACTGTTGCCTACTGAATTCCATTGAATGAATCGCTATAAATATTTTTTTTCGTTTTGGGAACTCTTATTAACGTTATATTTGTAATTATATATGGATATATTTTATTGTATTTAACTTAATGTGTAGTGTACTTAGTTGGCTTAAAGTTGAAATTGAAAATTAACAGTAAAATAGATTGTGTTAAAAGTGATATTTTGTCGTATTTGTCGGTCCTTCTGATTTTAGTGCCTTAGATGAACATTTTTAGAAATTCCAGGGGGCTCCTAGGCTAACACTTATTAGTATACCCCAAGATACCTTCATACCAAATTTCGTGCTTTTATCCGCCATGTAACGGTAATTTCATTAAGCCCCCCTCACTATCAGTAACGGCCTGTTCACGCTGAATCTGGAGCGTTACATTACGTTACTGTTAAAATGCGAATCACATAACTCAATTCACTGATAACGTGTTATGTCAAACCAATAACAGGGCATTTCAACAATCTCGGAGCCAACATAGTAACGTAACGCAACGCTCCGAATGTATTGCGGACAGGTCTGAAGGCGTTCTTCACAATGAGTCCGTTAGCGTTGCGTGACATCAGCGCTGCTCGGATCGAAATAATTTTGACCAATCACAGAACTTCAAACAATCGGAGACGAAACTGTTAAGATCTGGTTAGTTCAAATTATTTCAATATGAGTGATGCTGACGCTAAGCTGCGCTCGCGCACCCATTGTGGAACAAGGCCTAGGTGTTATTTCCAATATATTTTCCTAGAGAATTGTTTTTTGTTTTTTTAATGTTGCGGCAAAAATTCTAAAAGAGTCAATTTTAGAATAATTTTTGTCATAATTCCAATGTATTTTAACATAATGTTTTAAAATAGAAAAGCAGCGAAAATTTTAAAAACAAAGCTTGCAATAAGCATATGAAAAAATTACACATAACACGCAAAAGGGCTATTAAGGCATCTGCCTACGTTGAAATTGCTGTTTTAGTGCAACATTTATTGCTCTGTTTCAAAGGCCAGTCATTTAGGATTCTAAAACTGCTTTACTTTTATTCGTACGATTATTGGATGAGAATTTATGGCCCATTTAATAAATTGAAAGTGATATTAAAAGACCGGAAGTAGCATATTTAAATGCATTTCCTCGAAAATCCATTTTTCAGTTACTTATGTAAACGAGAAAGCTAATAATTTATAGAGCTTTCAATGCATTTTAATGAAATTTTGCGATAGTGTTTTACACATTAATAACTGTGTTTTGACCTAAAGCTAAGATATATGTGTTAATTGAATCATTCTACTGGTACCTGCACTTATAAAGAGATAATTATTTTTAAAAAATGAATGCTTTTTCACATTTTTTGGTATATTTCAGTGTTTTTTTTGGAAATATTGTAAAACTTTTACTAAAGAACACAGGTAACAGTAGCATATAGTATAAAGGAAATTAAAATATATTCAGTTGAATGGAGAATAGTGTCTCTGGCGTAAACACTGAATTTTACTAAAAAATTATAAAAAATTCATTTTAAAATGTTATGAAATTTTTACCAACATTTTATTTGTTTTCATAATTGTATATCCCATTTAAACTAAAAATATATGCATCGTAATACGGGGTGGGATTACTTTGTGACTGTAGGAGTAACTTTGTGACACATAGTAATTTTTTCATATGTCGGATATTTCGTCGCTCCCGTGATATCGGGACGGCAAAGAACAGCGCCAACAGCTAATCCGACATACAGATACACCTAGTAGCCAGTGTCCTAGTAGCCAAGCTTCTGTGCACCATTTGTCTTCTCTGGCCAGTGTATTGTTCAAATCTTTTGTCAAGCTAATGACTTAAACTTCGGAAACTTTGTGTGCTCAAGGCTAACACCTTATACAACCAACAGCTACATGTAATTTTTCTTTTTTGATTGTCATTATGTTGGTTAGATTGTGGAGCAATATAACTTTTGTGTATTGATATTTCCGAGATATGAGAACCTAGCCTAAATATCGAAAGGTGACGGGGTTACTTTGTGACACATTGACACTGTCACAAAGTAACCCACAAAGTCGACCCACCACCTCCAGCCACTCTATGTTGCATTTTTCTGTCCTCTAAAATACTATTGGAGAGAACGAAGTATTGACTATCAGGAAAAAACTACCCGAAGGAGCAGAATTTGCCGAAAGACGAATTTCCTCATCTTCTCAAACAACTGATGGCTGCCCTGGGCAACCAAGGTCTCTTTGATGTCAAAGATGTAGATAAAGCTATCCAAAATTTGTAATGGGTATATATAATTGTGTATAAGCCCGGTGGCGTGGTGGTTAAAAGCGTCAAGCTGCCATCCCACAGGTCCAGGGTTCGACCCTGAGACTGGGCAAGGTCGACTCAGCCTTTCATCCCTTGAGTGGGTCTATAAAATGAGGACCAAGCATGCTTGGGAACTAAACTCTGGGTGTCCCACGTTAGGTTGACACCTGACTGAGATATATGCTGTATGGCACCCCAAGCACCAAAGTCAAGAAAGCGGAGATGGGTACCGCCGGCCCTGGTCCACATCGGACTGTAGCACCGTGAGTTTAGTTTATATATAATTGTGCATCAAGCTTTTGATAAGCATTTTGCTGTCTAACTTTGTGTCAAGAAATTTTTCCTTTTGGATTTCAAGGCAAAAACACTGATGTCACAAAGTAGCCCCACTGGCGGGAAAACTTTGTGACACTTTTTAGCTTTAATTTCTCAATGGTAATTAAAGATCCGGTTAGCGCAATATATTACTATGTAAGGAAATGATGTACTAATGTTTTCCAATTATTCGTTTTGGGATGCTTTGAAAATTGATCAGCTGACACAGGAAAAAACTTAAAATCCGTCACAAAGTAACCCATTTTACGGTATTTAATCAGTATTGTATATTTTTGAAAAAAAGTGCTCCGACCAAGGACAAATACCTTAAGATGTGATCAAGTAACTTTTCTCATGAGATTTCAAGTAATGGTGTGGAACTTCTTTATTTATTTGGGTCATACCCTTGGATGCGACAAGTGACAAATGGTAAGATTTTCGTGGTTATCATAACTTACACACTATGCACAACATCGCTTAAATGATTCCACGTGAAGCTAGCTTTCCATGGACACAATCGCAATTTTGATCTCATGTATTTACAGTCCATAATTTGTGCATGTCTAAATCAAAATTTTCTTTATAAATTAAGACACTTTCATATTTACATAAGATTAGTATGTTGTCAAAAATAATTTAATTCGAGGATTTCTTTTTATATATTCAAATGTGTCCTATCCCATGAAGATATTTTGTTAATGATGTAGAAAATTACTTACTGAAAGTACAAAACTTTAACGTTGAAAGGCTGGGGAAAGAAGTCTCTTGAAAGTCGAGTTAGTTTGCATGCATCAATTGCAATTTTCTCCAGATTTGTAAATTCAAGAAATGCTCCTAAAAGAGAAAAAGGTATATATATATATATATATATATATATATATATATATATATATATATATATATATATATATATATATAATATATACAGAGAAGGTTCTTTTGATAAATCTTTGCAAAATCCAAGACAGAACTTTTGAACCAGGTTATTTTATTTCTTCTATAAGTGTTATATTTTAGAGAAATGTATCTTTTTGGGATCGATCCTTGACAAGCAGAACCTTTCGCTTTAGTTACAAAAGTTAGACAATCATGGATTTCATCCACGCATTTTCATTTTCCATGCGTAAAACTGGTGGCCTGAAATGCCAATGCACCGTTGATTGTAAACATTTAATACACCCCTTTATGCGTTTAGAAAAGGTTACCCAGCTCATTTCGCATTTATGGGAATTCGAATTAGACGACCCACAGTGGTCCTATTTTTTTTCTTACTTTTATAAACTATAGCATAGTAATAATATTTATACTTATTCTTTGATATGCAATGAAAATTTCCAGACTAAAGAAAATTTGTATAAAGCCCAACACATCAGAAAAAATGTTAGTAGTATCGCTTTGGCCAAAAGATATACAGAAAAACCTACGAAATTTAAAATCTAGTGTAATTGTACATACACTAATAACTTACACTGTAAAAATGAATGCTTTTTTGAGCATATTACAAGTATGGATGTGTAACTAGAAGGGTTAGAATATCTATTTTAGATACCAAAGAAGGATACGTAAAACAGGTAAACCCGCTAACCAGAAACACTACACACTGAAACAATTAGAACAAGAGGGGCAACTGCGTTGAGTTAAAAAGTTCCATGGACCGTTAAAATAGACATTTATTTACAGAAAGTCAAACACATAAAAGCTGCAACAGAGATAGACACAGACTGGCCGGAAAAAAGAACATCACATGTATTTATAAATTTATACAGGATCCCAGAAAGAAACAATCGTAATTTTTTATAAGACATCCAATAGAAATCTTTGATACGAGAACAAATCACAGAAAACGGCAAGAACTGTGATCAGATTACGTCATCTGCGATTACATTTCTAATAGAAACAGCTAACTCTTCGAAGAAGGAGCAGCAATTTGCTTTTACAGTGTAGTTTCGATAAAAGTCAAGTCGAAAGTTAAGCTTTTAGCTCGCATATTACCTTAGTTCACCAGAGCAGGTCAGCTATCTTTAATCCCGGCAAACTAAAAGAGCACAATTTTTGACTCCGAGGAAGCTTTTTTAGAAACGTCTAATAAAAGTTACCTGATTGAATTTCTTTCGTTCCCGTAGCGTACATTGTAAGCTGTGTAAGACTTTTAGGAACGTTTTCCTCAAAAGTCAAATCGATGGTTTCAACGAAGTTGTAATAAATCGTCAGCAGATGGAGGTCTGTAAGAGGCGTGAGAAGTTCCCAGTGGGAGATCCTAGGATTCAAGGAAGTGATATTTAATTAAAAAAAATAAGAGCAGAATTCGAACCAATATGAAACAAAACTAGTTTTTTTTTAAATGTCAACACATTTTTAGGAACTTTTAAGACTTACAAAAAAAAATTATTGAAGACAAAAGTTATGAAATTGGTTACTTGGAATAACACTGTTCTTTTAAACTCTCAGGAGTGAGAGTATATGAGTTGTGGCTAATATAAAAAAATTCAGGTAGTCTTTTCTTACGAAACTACCGCGGGTTATTAACGTAAGATTACTTATCGTTACTTACCTCTTTTGTATATATATATATATATATATATATATATATATATATATATATATATATATATATGTATGTATATATATGTGAGTGTGTGTCTGTCAAAATTTTGACACATCTTGGTACTTTTCTCTTTAACTTGTCCAAGCGATAGACTGGATTTGGCGAGCTGCCAAAATTATAACTCGCGAGGACGGACGGACAGTCAGAAATTTTCTTTTCCGGAGGACCGTTATGGAGGAACATAATCCTACGTCAAAAAAATAGCCCGTTCACGTTATTTACATATCACCTTTCTTCCCCTTCAGTGTACTTTCTTTGTCCATAAACACAAGTCTGCATGTTCATTTTCAGTTTGTCAAAGCCCTGCGGTTACTAATAAGATTTCAGCAGTCTAAATATCAATACCGAACATTACTCCACTTGACTGATTTATGCAAAATGTATTACGTTGATCGCAAATAACTTTAGGTTTCATGGAGCAAGAACTGGGTGAGTTGTTTAGAGCTTTAAACAGATTATTTCACAAGTACTTACAATAGGACCTAGCGCATTATCCTAGAGAAAAAGTTATTCTCAGAGGGTGGAAAAGAGAATTAGATAACACAGAGAGCTGCCGGGGGACATTTTTAAACGTTTGCGCAAGTCAAAAACTCTGCTGCGCTCGAAACAGCCTAGTGGCAGCGCATTGGATTTTGGACAAAGGAAGTTCATTTCGGATTCCGACAAAAGCTATTGAATGCCTTCGTGTCTAAGTCGAGAACCTGAAATCTGTAGGCCGGAGAGTTCTTCCATGTTGTTTGTGGGCAGGAGGAGGGTACGAGTCCATCACATGTCGCCCCTAGGGTAGCTCGGTCAAAGATGTGGTGCCTAAGTTGGACACTTGTGGTGCCTTTAAAATCTGAAGTCGAATTCTTCAGGTCATATCCACCCATGTACCTGGTGTGGAATGTTGGAACCTGGTGTCATATGTCACAAAAAACAACAAGAAAAATTCTGCGGATCACCACAATATAGCAGTAGATCTCTCCTTAAAACTTCGAGTTTTTTGTTGTCTGTTCTTTATTGACTGAAGATCTTGCACACTGCCATCTAGTACTCTTAATGTGGGTTATCCCAGTATACAAGATGTGACCGATAAATAAAGGTGACTAATCACAGAACTATTATATATTTGCAAAAAAGAACGTTATTGTCTTTCGAAGTACTCCCCGCTGGATGTAATGCATATCTGACAAAGATCCTACAAGTGTTGGAAACTTCTGGAATAGTCCCCCTACGCTAATGTTTTAACTCCCCTGGTAACAGCAGCTTGGATATCTGAAATATTTGCAAATCTGTATCCTTTCAGTGCAGATTTCAGTCTTGGAAACCGGAAAAAGTCTGGCTTGAGAGATCAGGGGAGTATGAAGGGTGGGACATCTCAGTAATCTGATGCTTGATGCTTAATCGTTTGACACATATAGCAGTATGAGGCCGTGCATTATCGGGCAAAAGGTACCACTTGCGTGATCCCGCAGCAGCGATTTGCGACCGCATACGACGAATACGCGCAAAGAGGCGCTTGAGAACTTGGCCGTAAAAATCAGCATTAACTGTTTGCCCTTCTGGTATGAATTCTTTATGGATTAATCCCTGTGCGTCGAGAAAGGTGATCAATATTGTCTTAACCTTTGATTTTTTTCGATTAATTTGAAACAAAATTTCATGTTGACTCTTACATCATGTTGGCTCAATGCACTGACAACTGTTACATTTGAGCTACCGCATGAACAAACACTTGCAGAGAAATTTCGAAAACGAAGCGCAAAATTTACGTAAGACAGGGAAGAACGCAATGTTCATGTGTCAGCGGGTTGGGCTGTTTTAAGTTTTCGAGAGGAGGGGGATTCCCCTTACTTATCGGTCTCACCTTGTACATTACTCTCTTAAATCATAATCATAAAATCTAGCGTACATCATTCATGCTGTTCAATTCTATTCTAGGAGTAGAATATTTCAAATAATTAAAATATAGGTTTTTCTTCTTAAGTTTGTTAAATATTATTAATTACACTGCAGTGTAAATTATCTGAAAATTGCATGTAATTTTCAGGCAAAATATTTTCTTTAACATGAAAGTACAACACATACTTGAAAAGCTTTCTATTATACATTAAATACAAAGACTAAATGAAGTTCAATTTGAACCAATTAACGTATATTATATTAAGTTTATCTAATGAAAATATTTTAACTGTTGAACGTTTATCTCTTACTCTGTGACTCTGGTGTTTTTAAGATGAAGTTTATACAAATGATGAAAATTATCTGGAGGGGAATCGAAAAGAGCATTTAGCGTTGAGTTCTGTATGTATAATTCCGATACTTCAGCGTTGTCAAACATTTCTTCCGGAAGGTACTTGAAAGTACAACACTTACTAGAACCTCCAATTTGACTAAAAAGCTTATCGTTGGTGTTACCTGAGACAGTAGAACCTGTAATTTTGAGGTAATAAATTCATCTATATAATTTAAAATATTATCTCTTCTATTCTCGCAATGTACGTACATGTGTTATTATGCCACGTTAGACCAGTTAATCCCCATGTAACAAGTACAACACTTACTTGAAAGTACAACACTTACTGGAAAAGCTTTCTATTACACATTCAATACAAACACTAAATGAAGTTCAATTTGAACCAAATAATATATAGTATATAAAGTTTATCTAATGAAAATATTTTAACTGTTGATTGTTTATCACTTACTCTGTGACTTTTGTGTTTTCTAGATGAAGTTTATACAAATGATAAAGATTATCCGGTGGCGAATCGGAAAGAGCATTTAGCGTTGAGATCTGTATGTATAATTCTGATACTTCAGCGTTGTCAAACATTTCTTCCGGAAGGTACTTGAGAGTACAACAGTTACTTGAAAGTACACTTACTGGAAAAGCTTTATATTACAACTTCAATACAAAGACTAAATGTAATTATGATACTTCAGCGTTGTCCAACATTTCTTCAGGAAGGTACTTGAGAGTACAACACTTACTTGAGAGTACAACACTTACTTGAAAGTACACTTACTGGAAAAGCTTAATATTACAACTTCAATAAAAAGACTAAATGAAGTTCAATTTGAACCAAATAACATATACTATATAAAGTTTATCTAATGAAAATATTTTAACTGTTGAATGTCTATCTCTTACTCTGTGACTCTAGTGTTTTCAAGATGAAGTTTGTACAAATGATGAAGATTATCCGGAGGGGAATCGAAAAGAGCATTTAGCGTTGAGTTCTGTATATATAATTCTGATACTTCAGCGTTGTCAAACATTTCTTCCGGAAGATACTTGAGAGTCGAAAATGTTATGTGAACCTGAAAGTAAAAAAACTTGAGTGAAAAATCGAGTACCAACAATGATAAAATAAAATCCGGAAAATTTCCTACTATAAATCCTGGAGGATTATGTCCTCTATATACTTTTATTACGTATATATGAATCTAAGATATATTTGAACATCTGATATCTCAATTATTTTATTTAAGGGGAGTCATCACCTTTGAATCTTCAAAAAATTGAATTTTAATTTTTGGAATGTTTAGAATATTTGAATATTTCTGAATTATTTAAAATAAACCGAGTTAAAATATTCCAACTTGAACATTAAAAACTGTGACATGAAAGATGTAGTTCCAATGGAAACATTACCAGTGTGGGAACATTAAAAGCTTTTTTCTCGTAATGATCATTTTCATGCTTTCGCACACTGTATAAAGGAAACTACTGCAGATATTGCTTTCATATTTACAGGATAAGTGTATAATTATCTACCAAAAATATGCACCCAATATTTTCCTAAAAATTATTTTACTATGAAATTTTAATTACTATTTTACTTTGAAGTGTAATTTTAATAGGCTTTTTCAGTTGTTTTAAATTTCATTGTCCTGGAGTAAATATTTTTTGGTGTTTTAAACTTTAAATAGCTGTAGAAATATACGTAATGTTTTAAAATCACAAAAATGCAAAAAAATATCATTGAAACGTAATTAGTGTTGTTGTAAGTCTGCATGCAGTGTATCAGTATAAATTTGAAATTTTCAGAAAATTCAATACTCACTTCTTAGTTCATAAATAAAACTATTATTTACTACTAAAAAAATTAATTCAGGGATCATAATCTATAAAGTTTACAGACGTAATACTGAAAATTTCATATTTAATAGACAATAATAAAAAAATATACACGTTCGAACAAACGGCAAAAATTCTGTCTTTTCAAAAATGATATATTTCCCAGTATTGAACATCCCGATTTCAAGTTTTGTTGATCACATTTTTTTAACGTTTTCCTCAGTGAAAACAATATACTTTCTTTTATTCTATTAAAGGCCTCCTGTTAGAAACTTAATGGACTCGAGGTAGCCTAGCTGTAGCGTGTCAGTTTTCGGTGCAAAATTTGCTCGGATCGGATCCCGATACGCGCTATTAAATACCTCTGTACCTAGGCCGGATATTGGCACGTTAAATCTGCAGACCGGAGAGTAACTCTATGAGGTCAGAGAGGGTCGGAGAGGATACGATACCCCCAGATTCCGTTCCTGGAGGTGCTTTCTCAAAATTGAGGTGGCACCTGGCTAAATCGGACTCCGAACCTTCTGGTTCCATTTAAACTGGAGCCACATCCCTCGGCCCGCTAGCCTATATGAACCTGGTATGGAATAAATTCTGGCTAGGGAGCATTAGAAACAACAACAACACAAACTTAGTCACAGGGTTTACTTAGCAGAAGAACAACTGCAGTAAGAAATGCATTTTAAGGGAACTCACGACCTTTAAGTTGAGGAAATAAGGCATATTTTCATACTTTTTGACTCTTTGTAACTATTTCAATTTACTCCCAATTTTTCCAAATTTTATGTATATGATAAATTGATATGTTTATTTTAAAAAACAAATCTTTAACACTAAAAATAATTTTAAATATTTTTTTTAAATGCTTTAGATATACCTTGGTTTTTAAGTATTTTTATTGTATATTGGCTTGCGCGCAGAACTATGAAATTAATTTTACACTTAAATGTACAATTATTGTTTAAATAATATTCCAGCAATTAAATATATTTAAAATAAATAATTCAAAATACAATTGAACATAAAACATTCAACATTAAAATATTTTTCAATTTTTTTAAAACTGCTCAAAATATACATAAAATTTCCTTAAATTTTTGCATTAATTTACGCCTGAAAAAATTGCAAAATGTGCATTGATTGCAATAATTCTAGTTCAGGCGCAATAAAATAACATGATTATGCAATGATAAAAATTTCATGGAATTATGTTTCATAGTTTTTGAGATATCAGTTGCGGAATGATGCAAAATTACATTTTAAGAAAAATGAGTTTAAAATTTTTCTTATCATAAACTTGATCAGCAATTAAATATTTAGAATATCGATATCTCCGGAACTAAGCGGAATATTTTCATGCGGTTTGCTTTATTTTGTTCAGTAATGATCAAACTTTAACATAATTGTTTTTCAAAAATCGAATGTTTTAAAAATTTAAGAGTAGTGAGTCCCCTTAATTTGGTAGTTATTTACACTATGTGTAGGAAAAATTGTAAGGATTAATCTGTTAGAGGTTTAAAATCAAATTTGGTTTATAAATAAATTATCAGTTTTAATAAAAACATAAATATAGATTTATATATGGATTTAGTGAAGTATAAAAAATATGTATTACTTACTGAATACATATTTGAATATTGTGGAGTTGCTGAAGTATAAAAAATCGCATATGCATGATTTCATTGAATATTTATTTCAATATTCTGGATTTATGGAAATATAAAAAAAATCACATATGAATTATGACTGAATATCTATTTGAATTATTAACTTAATGGTGATTTCTCTAATGTGGTACAGTGGAAAATGATGAACGGAATAATCCCATCACCCAAAAGATTAATACCATTCGATGCTAAAAATATGAATATTTAATGAAATGCTGATTGATTAAATGTGATACAGAGGTAAAAGAGGAATGAAATAGTTCCTTCGCAAAAAAAAATTGTACGTCTTGATATTTAAAAATGAGTATTTCAATTTAATGTTGTATTCAAGTAGTAGATAATCATTTTGACAATAACAATCAACTACTAAAGAATTATTTTAGCTGTATAAAACACGTCTTATTAATAAAATAAAAAATGTTTATTTAAAAAATTTTGATAAGAATAAAGATTAAGAAGTTTTATTAAAAATGTCTGCAATGTAGACATAGATATAAAATAGTTGCAATGAAAGTAATTTTTTAACCAGGCACAATGAACTCAGTTCAAAGTTTAATCGTAATATTGTAAGACATTACCGTTTTCTACAGAAGAAACACAGTTTTTAATTCTTGAAATTTTTGAAAAGCCCAACCAATTATTTGTATCTGTTGGCACTATAAATACAACTATTGTAAACCCAGAACATTTAAATAAGATGATTTATATACAAGTGTTTTATAAGTGATTTGACTGTCTTTTTTTTAATGCCTAAATTCTGTAGATCGCTGTATTTTCATAACGGTGGGGTGGGCCAAACGTTTGAAAATTTTCATTATTTTAGTTTACTCTATTCTTAATCGGCAATTAGGCAAAACTTTTAATATATTATTTATATTTATAGTCTGTTGTTATGGTCGGTGGTGCTGTGCTGTGGCTTACTCCCGGGGCGCCAAGGTTTGTTGTGAGAACCAAGGCGTTAGTTATGGAGAGCGCGACTGGGATACTCTGAGGGTGTCGCTGTATCACCATCTTAGCATCGGTTGTCTCCACTTCCACGCAGTCCGGATGGAAACTGGGCGATGGTCCAGTCTAAAAGAGACAATGGACGTTGGAGCCTTGACTGCCTCATATGGTGTTAGTTCATGGAGTACCGTTTGTTCTAAACTAATTACGGACCTGTGTTACTTTGTACGAGTATAGAAAACGCGCAGCGACGGACGTCTTCAGGTTCTACGCTTGTTGAATGCCTAGCAGCGGTACGATGTATTATTCTGACTTACAGTCTGTACAGGACCAAGCATGCTTGGGAACTAAACTCTGGGGGTCCCACGTCAGGTTGACCACCTGACTGAGACATATGCTGTATGGCACCCCAAGCCCACGGTTACGAAAGCGGAGATGGGTACCGCCGGCCCTGGTCCACATCGGACTGTTGCGCCTTCAGTTTTAAGTTAACAGTCTGTTGTCATACACTGAAGAGCCATAAACACTGGTACACCTGCCAAATATCGTGTAGGGTCCCCACGAGCACGCATAAGTGCCTTAACACGACGTGGCATGGACTCAATGTCTGAAGATATCCCATAGGCAATTCACACCACGAATCTTGTAGGGCAGTTCACAAATCCATAGGGGGGGGGGAGTAGAAATCTTTTCTGAACAGCACGTTGTGAGGCATCCCAGATATGCTCAATAATGTTCAAGTATGGGGATTTAGGTGGACAGTGAAAGTCTCTAAAGTGAGAAGAGTAATCCTGGAGCTCCTCGGTAGCAACTCTCGACGTGTTGGGTGTCGCATTGCCATGCTGGAATTGTCCAAGTCCGTCGTCATACACAATGGACATGATTGGGCGTAGATGATCGGACGGGATACTTATGTACCCGTCACCTGTCAGAGTCGTCTCTAGATGTATCAGGGGTCCCATATCAGGGGAAATGCACACGCCCCATACCATCAAAGAGGCTCAACCTGCTTGAATAGTCCCTTGTTGACATGTACAGTCCATGGATTCATGAGGTTGTCTCCATAACCGCACAAGTCCATTCGCCCAATACAAATGGAAACGAGAATCGTCAGACCAGACAGTCATCAACAGCTCAATGGAGGTGTTGGTTGGCCCATGCGAGGCGTAAATCTTTGTACCGTGCAGTCAACAACGGTACACGAGTGGGCTTGGAGCTGCAAAAGTCCTGATCAATGACGGTCTGTTGAACAGTTCGCACGCTGACATTTGTTTATGCCCTACCATTGAAATCCGCAGCAATTTGAGGAAGTGTTGCACGTATATCTCGTCAGTCGTCGACGGTCCCGTTCTTTCAATGTCTTTTTCAGGCCACACCGCTGTCGGAGATTTGATGCTTTAACGGATACCTGATATTCACGGTACACTCGTGATATGGTCCTGAGCTAAAATCCAAATTGCACCGCTATCTCGGAGATGCTAAGTCCCATCTCTCATGCGCTGACTATAACTCCACTTTCAAAGTCACATAAATCGTGATAACCTGCCATTGTAGAAGCAGGAACCGATATAACAGCTTCGCCAGACACCTACTGTCTTATATAGGCGCTGCCGACCGCATCGCGTTACGCTGATTGGAAGCATTACTCCGTTATTCGCATAAGTACGCCTGTACCAGTTTTTGGGGCTCTTCAGTGTATATTTAATTATTCCGAATTACTTTTTTATGGAATTTTCCGGAAAAAAGAGATGTAGAACAAACCCGAAATGCTTTGACATTAAATTTAAATAAATCTATTTACTTTTATATGAACGTCCAGTAAAATTAATGCATTATTATTCAGTACTTACCTCTCTATAGGAGTACCTATTGGAATGCTCAAAAACTCCTTTCAGAACAGAATCATCGTTTATTCCCGAGCATATCAAATTAGCGTAATGATATGCCTTAAAACAAACACACGGTTGAACGTCCTCTGGAGGTGGACAACCTGTTTCTCCCAGAACTGCAGACCATAGTACAGCGTTCAAAGCGATGAAGAATGCACCATAGAACTCCATAATATCCACAAGTACACTTATTTCCTTGAAAATGTGCGAAGTAAAATCTGTATCATTAAACGTCGTAGATTCGTGATATGTTTATCGCCGATAAAGTTATCGCCAAATTTTTCACTTTCAGATACGTTTCTTGCAAGACTGCCTTAAACCACGAATTCTATAAATCTTTGGAGATAAAGGTAACTTTTTTAAATTCGGGAAATAAGAAGTTGTTTTCGACATACATACATTCATACGAACAAACAAACAAATACACACACAACACATACACATATATATACATACATACATGTATATATATATATATATATATATATATATATATATATATATATAAAAGAGCTTGTCTGTTTGTTTGTCCGCTATAGAATCATAGACTGTTTCCCCCACCGTGACAAAATTCGGCACAGTTAATGTTTAGGACCCGAGAAACTTAAATCAGGAAAAACGAAATTTGGGGCTCAATTAGTTTATTAAAATTAAAATTTTAATGATTTTTGTTCCCCTAAGCACACCTCTTAAATGTGGATACAGCCCCTTCACCACAACCAGTCAAATTCGATACGCAGGGGAAAAGAGGTTTGTTGGGGTGATCTGGGGGTGGTTTGAGATTTGGTTTCGGGGTGACGGGGGGGGGGGGGAAGGGCGAAGTGTTTATTTTATTTTTCTTACGTTTAGTGGAGTCGTGAGTCTAAAAAGGTTGAGAACCGCTCTTTTAGACAATTTTAGACAATGGCGTTCAAACTAATAGAACTTAATAAAATTTGGGGAAAAAAGGAAGAAGAAAAAAAAAGAAAAATTAAGTTTGTTCCATGGCCAGTTTTTGGAAGCCTTCTGTTGATCTAAATATATTAACTGTTTGACGATCATAAAATGGGAGGAAGTTTAAGAGTTCTACAGGTTTTTTCCCCTAAGTTCGCGAAACAGAGTTAACATACGATATCTATTTGAATTACTTTTTCCGTGAAATCATATAAGATAAATCTTTTAGAGTTTTTTGGTCTTTTAAGCAGTGGGAGGAAAAGCTCTTTAAACAGAGAAACATAACGACACATAACTTTCATTCCGAACAATTAGTCCATTAGTTATATTAAGGCATAAGAAAATTAATGAAATTATTTTTAAAGAATGATTGCCTGGGTAGGTATATAGATATAAAATTTTTCATGCTTTCATCAAAAAAATACTGGGTATATCATTTCAGTAGAAACGCGATCAGCGTATTCTGTCTGGCCAGATGAACATGAAGAGCGGGGGGTGCAGCCCAGTATTTTTATATATTTTATATATATATTTTATATATATTCAAACGCATTCATTTTATATATATATTCATACGCCATATATATTTTTTATATATATATACACTGCTGGCCACCCAAATTGCAACACCAAGAAAGACAAGAGATATCACAACAAAATTTATTTTGTAGATAACATGTTGACCAAGTATCAAATGATTAAATTTATAGACTTCTGTGAAGTGTGGTTCCTGCCAAAATCAGTAGCCAGAGTAGCCGCCATTGTTGGAGATCACCGCTGCCACACGCCTCGGCATTGATTCAAAGAGACTTTGGATGAGTTCTTGGGGTACACCAGACCAAGCAGCTTCCACACGTTGCCAAAGTTGATCTGCTGTGGCAGCTGGGGATGGAATCTGGGTCAATCGTAGAGCAACCATGGACCACATGTTTTCTATCGGCGAAAGATCCGGACAGCGAGGCGGCCAGGGAAGCAATTCAATCTGGCGATTCACGAAGAACCATTGGACAATGCGTGCCACTTGTGGTCGCGCATTATCCTGTTGAAATATGGCTATGGGAAATCCCTGAAGGTAAGGAAGGACAACTGGCTCCAACACCTCGGAGATGTAGCGCTGGCTGTTTAAAGTATCGGCAATGCGTACTAGAGGTGTGCGAGAGTGATATCCAATACCGCCCCATACCATAATATCCGGTGCAGGACCAGTGTGGCGGTGCATAACGCAGCTGTTCAGCATCCTCTCTTCACGGTGTCTCTAGACTCGAATGCGACCATCGTGGTTTTGCAGACAGAAGCGTGACTCGTCAGTAAAGACAATTTCATTCCATTCTGCCGTCCACATCCTTCTGTCATCGCACCATTGGCGGCGGAGGCGTCTGTGGTTCTGCGTCAAGTGTAGACAAAGCAATGGACGTCTTGCGGACAGATAACTCTGCTGTAAACGGCGTCGAATGGTACGCGCAGACACTGGATGATGCGTTACAGACTGCATGTGCTGTGCTATGGTTCGTGATGTGACTGAGCGATCCGTCACTGCCATGAGCATAATTTGCCTGTCATCACGTGAAGTGGTGCGCTGAGGTGGATGCGATCGAACACGCCGGTCCGTCGTACCCCATGCATCCAACGATCACATATCCGCATTACAGTTGTTTGGTTTCGTCCAACACGACTACCGATTTCCCTGAAAGATAATCCACAATCTCAGTAGGCCACTATCCTTCCTCTGTCGAACACGGATACTTGATCAAAAGATGATCGCTGTTTTCGACGAGGCATAATTGATCGTTTTTTTGAAAAAACCACAAGAAAAACACAATTGCCGAATTTGAAATCGTCGAAATCTCCAAGCCTTAAATAGTGCTTTGAAGTGGCGCGACAGGCACGCGTGATGTGCGTCTGCGCTGAAATTCTAATCATTTGCATATCTCACCTCCGCTAATGCATGTTGTAAATTTCATGTTATTTGCATGTTTCCTTCAGGGTATTGCATTTACAGTGGCCAGCAGTGTATATATATATATATATATATATATATATATATATATATATATATATATATGTAGAGAGAGAGAGAGAGAGAGAGAGATGAATGAAGGACAAGGTCAGAGAACATGTGCAAAGTGCGAATTCTCAAGCTAGAACTGTTTAAGACCAGGTATATAAATTAAAAGGATAACTGCATTAAAAATTGAGAACAATATATAAAGAATTTAAATAATACATAGCCAATATCGAATTAAATGTAAAGAGAAAGGAAATATGTGAGACAGAAAGAGAATAACTTCAGCATTCGTGTATAAATAGTTTTTGCGCATGTAAAAAGCATGAAACTGTGTGCGTGTCACCAACAACCCTTGGGATAGATTATCTCTAGTGAGAGTTCAAATAGTCACGTTTGCAGTTATTGCAATGATTATAAAATGTGATTTAACTTTATAAGCTCTGTGTATGTAATGCATAATCATAGTCAACATAACTTACTTTTTAAAGGGATATGTATATACGACATTATCTCGTGGATAATAAATTGTCACAGAGGACTTCCATTCGATTCCTGTTTTCACTCAGGGAATATCTATTTAATAGCGAAACTTTCAGTTAGTCAGTAATTTAAAAATTGCATTTCTTATTCATATGCTGGCATTTGTCAATACTAGCATGAGTATGAAAATAAAAAAGTAGGGTTAACAGATGTAAACATAACAGAAACCTTATGAAACAAGTTTTCCTCAAATATTTGACATGGATTACTGATTTATAGGAATTTTTAACTATTCATATTACATTAAGGGGGTACAGGACACAAAATTGTTCAAATTCTTTAAAAAATTTTATTGCATTAAACATTTCTGTGTTTTTTTACGCTTAAAATGACGTATCATTTTTCTATCTTAATTTGAACAGGAGAAATTAATATTTTTTTTTTGCAACATTCTAATAGTAGCCAAGCGTTGTTTAAACCTGTAAGGGAGTTTTTTGCATGATGGTTTTTTTTTTCCCCCATATCTCGTCTTTAAATTGATATAAGTCATGAACCTTTAAAGATAAATGGTTAAAACTTGGAACATGTCTTTTTCAACTATTTTACTTTAATTTTGACTCAGCAAATATGAAAAAAAAATATTTACTTTTGAAAATATCATTTTTTAAAATTATGTTACATAATTTTATTTTGTAATTTTTAATATAAATATTTTAATTATTTTTTAAATTAATATTTAAAAAAATGCTGTATCAAAATTAAAATTTATATATTTCTGTTTAATTAAATGAAAAAGAATTTAAATTCGACAAATAATATTTCGAGTTATAACAATTTTAAATTACCCCTCTTTTTTTTTATTTTTTAAATTTAAAATTTTTTTAAAAACATTTTGAGAAGTTTTATGAAGAGATTTTGTTTACAAATTTTATGGTTAACCATCACAAAAAAATTCAAAATTTTAACTCAATAAATAATTTTAACTTGATCAAGTTAAAAAGAAAGGTGGTGGTCAATTCAAACTTGAATTGCGGCCTGTCTCTTTTTTTTCTTGCAACAAAATGTTTACATCAAGGAAAATAGTATCACCTTTGTAATTAGCTCCGATTCATGGGAAAAGAAATACAATAGTTCAAGTGCTTTTTAAAGACTGCAAGTCATTAAAAAAAGGGAAAAGTGGATACTTTTCCATTGGTTACTGACCTGACAGTATCGTTAACAACTGCAAATACGCTAAAAAAATGCTAGAGATATCAATGTGTAAAGGTCGGAAGGCTAAATTCGTACAGAACATGATGAAATATGTGGTCCATAACAAAGCGTTGTTAAAGGACATAACTTATATAAAGTTCCCCAAAATATCGGTAAAGTGGATACAGTATCGTTAACAACTGCAAATACGCTAAAAAAATGCTAGAGATATCAATGTGTAAAGGTCGGAAGGCTAAATTTGTACAGAACATGATGAAATATGTGGTCCATAACAAAGCGTTGTTAAAGGACATAACTTATATAAAGTTCCCCAAAATATCGGTAAAGTGGATACTTTTCCATTGGTTACTGACCTGACAGTATAGTTAACAACTGCAAATACGCTAAAAAAAAAACGCTAGAGATATCAATGTGTAAAGGTCGGAAGGCTAAATTCGTACAGAACATAATGAAATACTAGTTGGTACCCGTCAAAACATAACGGCTGGATAGTAATTGAATGTACTAATACACAAATTATACACAACACATCTTTTCCAAATGTTGAAAATCATAATAATGCGGAAACAAATTAATGTGTTTAAGCGGCCTCGAGCTTAGTGAGTATCTACAGCCAGATTTAAAAATGTCACTGAACATGCGCAGAAAACAATTTTTCAATTGTAAATTATCGCTAATTAAACAGCGCGAAATAAACAATTTTCATCAGGTTTAATCTTATATTTCACAAACATAATTATCATAAAAATAAAAAGGGCAGAGAGAGATCTAGAGCGACTCCTAGGAATAAACGTATTTACAATTAAAACATGTCACTGAGCATGAGCAGAAACAGCGAGTTTCTAATGCCAGATTTAAACATGCCACTGGGCATGTGCAGAAATCAGTTTTGAATTGTAAATTATCGCATATTAATAGAAATTGCGGTTACAAAGACCAAATTTGACAAATCTACAGATAACAATTGTTGTGTATCGCTTTATAATTAAAAAAATATATAAATTAAAAATACAGGGAATTAAATACCTTAATAATTTTCTCCACCTATTGTTTAACTTTCATGAGTGTCATTAGATTAATTTTCGCACGGATTAATTGTAGAGACATTCATGAAAGTTGAGCAAATGATAAATCATGTTTTATGTACTATAAATGTTGCATGCAGGTATTTAATTTATTTTTAGTGTTTGATTGATTGACAATTTTCAATTTATTTTAATTCTTTTTCATGTGGATTGACTGACTCAAGGTAAAGTTTTTTCTTTAAATGAAACTTTGTTTAGTCTTTTTATTTCTTTTCCCCCTTTTTATTTTTAAGTTTTATAAGCTTAATTTTATTCCTTTTGTTATATATATATTTTAAATTATCGCGTATTGGTTTGAAACACAGAAGTGCTTCACGAGAGTCTTAAAGAAATGGCGATACAGTTTATTCAGTTTTATTCAAATAAGGAGATGATTTTACTCACTTTTTGCTAAGGAATGCCCTGATAAGCGGACCACCTGGGGCTCCCCCCCCCCTGTATTCTTGATACCCGGATGTGAGAGGGTCAGAAGCCCTGGACATGCGTGCGGCCAATAACAGCACAGATGATGTAATTAAAAGGAGCCACGTGGAATGGACTAAAAAAGATTATAAAAAGGCTGCATACGAAAAAGAGAGGACCCTTTTCTGGCTGACTCGCTGACTTTTACTCTGATCCATGCTGCCTGTTCGGTGCCTACTGAAAACTTGGTAGAACGTCATGATGAAGATTGTTGAACAAAGACCCTGGACCTCGAGTATTGACTCTCCCGATGTACGAAGACGATGGAGCAGGGAAGTGGTCTTGAGGCTTTAAAGCTATCCGATAAAATAAGTTTTTTTTTGCCATGGCATAATTTAATTTCATATTTTTTTTTAGTTTTTCTTGTCAGTCATTCGCATATTTTTTTTTGAGTGTCCATTTTTTTTCTTTATATTGTTCAGAGTGATACTTATTAATTTATTATGAGGGATATTATTAGTTAATATTATGTTTATAAGTAGAACGAGTGATATTATTAATATGTATGTGTATATTGATGTATAAAGATCTTGAGGCAATGAGATAAGATTTCTCTAAATTCTATTGTTTAACGTAAGGTGATAAGATTTTATTAATTTGTGTTAAAAGTAATGAATAAAATTTTTTGGTTTGTTCCCACAGTTAAAATTCTGTCTGTCATGTTTTGTGAGTAATCATTTGTGAATTTCTGTTAGCCACAGAATCTAGGTTATTGTTTTAGTTAAGAGATTTATTGCGCAACGTAATACTAACCACTATACGTTTTAAATATAAGGAATAAGTTAAAATAATTAATATTCTTTGTGTAATTTAAATAATTAAATAAGTAATAGATACAACACAATCTTTCGTTTAAGACCAAAATGAGCAAATTGATGCAGTAGTTTTCTCTCACGGACGTCCCAAAAAGTCGGCTTAGCAACTTAAATATATATATATGTGTTCCATAACAAAGCGTTGTTAAAGGACATAACTTATATAAAGTTCCCCAAAATGTCGGTATTGAAGCACTCTTTGGTAAATGCCCAAAAGTTTCCTCCCTAAAAAATGAGAAATTGTTTTTTCCAACTCTGAAGTAATCAATAACACGTATGAATTTAAATGCTCAGTTAAATCCTTGAAAAGGCTCGTAGATGTGTTATAAATAATGTAAATCCACATTTGAAGTTTTCCTTTTTCTATGTTCTCACTTTCTGAAAGAGCAGAGAAGTTTAATCAAAACTGCGATAATGGGAAATGCTGTATTTACTCGAGCTTATCAATCCAGCGTATAAAACAGGTGTGACGCTCTCACGAGTGATCGCACAGTGCTAACTACTGAGTGTGATTTCTCAAAAATGTTGAATACTGAAATGAATATTTTCTGGAGTTAGAATGGAAAAGGATGCTGTAAATTCTTATGAAATATAAGCCAATTTAGACTTTCAAGTTACCTGTGATATTAATAGAGAGTTGCTTTGGCTGAATAATTCAAAACTTTAGAGCATGAGTTTGGTTTTATCCGTAAGACAGTAAAGAATTTGAAAATGAGACTTTTTGTAATAATAGTTTAACGCCCTATAAGCTACAATAATTTCTTAAGTAAGTAGCTGAAGCTGTTAATTTTCTATTTACCCTCGGCAGTGGTGGATTATCAATCTTAGTAATCATGCATCATATAAAATACTAGCCGCTGCGCGACCAGCATGGTCGCTTTTAGATTTATATTTTCTTTTGCAAAACAACTCAATTGAAAGTAACATATGTAAGGAATGTTACCATTACCTGTCATCATAAATATACGTTGTTAAGGGGTAGTGAAAACTCAGACAAAAAATTTATAATCATTGATAAATTCACTATAAGGCTGATTCTAAAACATCATGATTAAAAAATGTGAATTTCCATTACTTCAGAACAGAGTTAAAGATAAGTCTGAGAAACCCAACACCAATGATTTTAAAAATTATATCTCTCACTGTATGTACTATTTTTCAAAACTAAGATATCTACACTTTATCATTACATCAAATAAGAAATTGTTGGGGAAAATTTTCACTTATAAAATGGAGTGAAAATTCAGCAAATACTAAAATATAGTATAGATTACATTTCTCTCTGTATGTATTATTGTTCGCAATTCAGATATCTCCACTTAATCATATTAAATGAATAAATTAAAATTATTTCGTGTATAAATTAAAATTATTCATGAGTAAAATACAGCAATTAAATTGTACCAAATTACGTGCTATCGTCGAGCCACACGCGGACAGCCGCTAGTGTTTACATCCGGTAGTTGCAGCCGTTGCCATTCGGATTGTAGAAATATCGTCGATTTTTGTGCCGCATACCTACGCGTTTTATATATATAGATACCATTATTTCATTGCACACTGAGATGCTTCACAACCTTTGTAGGATGATGTAGTCTTGATCTTTGCAAAATTACTTCATCAAAATATTTTAAAGCAGATGAAAACTACATGATACTTCGATATTTTCATTGAAATTTATTTTATTTTGTCAATATTGTACTTATGTCACATTTACCATTTTTTTTAAAATTCTTATTTGTATTGTGAGCATTCGAATTCCATTTTTAATTTAAACAGCTGATTTCGGCTGGTATCAGATCGTGCAACTTTCTCCCGTTCAAATTCTCGGGACCAGAGCATGTACCACCGAGAAATTCTGGCTTGTCCTTTATTATCCAAAGTAACTGGCAGTCACACTGTAAAGGATTTCCTAAAAAAAATATATATATCAATACTTCTGTATCCATTATTACGATCAAAAAAAGTGAAAACAAAGATATATAAAACTTCATTTCATTAATCGCCCCCAGACAAAAATATCTGCGCTTTATACCTTAATGAAGCTTCTTAAGTTTAATTTAATTTCTTCCAAAAATTTTGCTCGATATTCTTCTGTTATGAGTTCTTTTAGCATTTATTTGTGCTATTATTTATTAAAGACAGCTGCTGTTTTCACCAAACGAAACCAATCAGATCCTATATTGAAAGATTTGGTGTGCTTATAAACAGAAAATTGTGAATTGTTTTACAGATGAAAAGGATGTCTTGGAAAGGTTAGACCCGAAGGAAAACGTTTTCTTCTCGTAGCTTTTCTAAGATTACATGTTACTAATGAGGTATAATGGTTGAAAATTTAGTACCCTTATTTTCTAATGTTTCTTACCTTTCTTAAAGTAAAAAAAAGGATATTTTCTATTCGCTAACCAAAAATAAGAATTTATTGAATTTCGGAAAATTAACTGAAAAGTTTTTACTTAGTTGTTTTTTGTTGAATTAAAAAGAGGGTAACTTTTATACACAAAAAATATGTGTTAGTGTTATAATGTAAAACCTCTGGTAATTATTTCAATAATTATTAAATAGAAAAGGGCCATGGCGGCCTTGTGGTAGAGCGCGCTGGTTTTCGGTGCTGAGGGTGCTCGGATCGAATCCTGGCGAAGCGCCACTAAAATTCCTCTGTTTGTGTCGTCCCTTCATAGGGGACAATGCTGGCTCGCCTATATGGCATCCCCATAATAAAGTGGCCAGCAAAACTGCGGTGAATTATAGGCGAATGTGCCTCCGCATTGAAAAAAAAATTAAATATAAAATTATCGCAATGCTGAAAACATTTTTTAATGAAAATTCTCAATTTAAAGTAATTTTTATCTATCAGAATACATCTAGTGAATAATTCCAAAATGATTTGCGGAAGTCTGTATAAGGCTAACAAAATAACTTGGTCATAGTCTTAATATAAATCTACGATATTAATATGAAAGTTTTTCCTAATTTTTAATAATGCATTAGATTATTATGTTTATTGTATAAAACTTTAAAAAAAAACTAGAAAGTGGGAAGAAAAAAGTAGATTTTAAGTTTAAAAAATAGAGTACTAGAGTATATATAAAGTCCCCCACCCCCCTATATTTAGTAAGTAAAAAAGAAATTAATTCAGTCGAGAAATAAATCCAGTCATCTTAACTGTCTTGGAGTATTGCAAGTTTCAATGTTACTTACTAAAAATCATTTTCATCATTACCTTCGAATCGGAAATACGGTAAGTTCATAGTTCTTCCCGCAAAAGCCGTTTCTGGTATCTCAGATATTGCATTGTTCATCATGCTTAAAAACTGGAGATTTGGCATATCAGTGAAGAGATCTTCCTGAATAGCTGCGATTTTGTTACCACTGCAAGGAAAAAGTGCAGTGTTCATTAAAAGGGCTACAAATTGCTTTAAACATTCATTTATCAGTCATTATAATGATTTTCTTATTTTACATAAACAAAAGAAAAATATCTTTCAGATGAAATTTCCCAAGTAACTTAAATAAAGCAGAAGATTAAAAATACAAATTTTTTATTAATTACAAAAACAGGGGTTATGCTCTATTATAAAATTGAAACATCCACGTGCAATATTTGCTGAACCATGAAGGAAATGCGTAGCTCTATGACACAGCTCTTGAACAAATTTACAGTAATTACTGTGAATCATAATGTTAACTGGCATAAATAGAAAAGAAGATGTACATGTTTTTCTATTTATGTACAACATATGGTACAAAATATGTACTCTAAATTCATTCATTAATACTTCAATCTCTAGATTATTCCATTTACCCCCTGTAAATGCTAAAAAGTATTTTAATCCGAAATAGTAAAGAAAAGAAGTCTTATTTCTACAAAATTTATACCCGGTATCAGTTTTTTTACGTATTTGAAACGTGTTCATTATTACGAATAGTCCTGAAAACTCATTCCTAATATTCTCAACTTTTTTGTCGCAGGATTACAGTTGATGGAAATTAAAAGCACAGGATTAATCTATCAAGAGTTAAGAATATATGTTCATGGGTGTTTTATACGATATGCGGAAAGCAGATCCCAACAGCAGCTTCAAATAAACTGTCTTCCGATGAAAATTAAGAATTAATGTGTTATTTAGTTGTGACATCAACTTTAATTATAACCACTCTAATCTGTATTTTCACATTTACCAACTTTTCTTCTCTTGAAGTGCAACTGGTTAGCCTGGAAACCTCCAAATTTCTGATCAGTTGTTAATCGTTAAACCATCAAGGCATGCAAGGATTTTCTCTAATAAATCAAGCATTCAGATACAAAGCACGTAATTTATTCTGAGATCACTATAACAGTCATTATACCTCATATTCTTACAGTTGTCTTTTTTTAACTTACAATACTGAAAATAATACAGGAAAAAAAATCTGTTTTCTGTAATAGAGTGATGAACTTTATGTTAAATTTAGTCCCCCCCCCCCTCAAATATACAGGAAAATATATAAAGGCCCATTTATAATCCCAATTTCGTCAAAGAATATGCTATGCAATTGCTTTATTCCAAATTTGTCGATTTACTATAACACTTATTTAAAATTTCTCTTTTTGGCTAATTTATAAAACAGTTATGTTTCTCTTTAAACAAATTCACTGTAGCACCGCAAAGCTTTGTGACTGAAGAGGTTACTTTGTGACACAGTCATTTTTACCATGTTTTTATTAACTTGCTTTCTTGTTTGTGTGTTTGTCCAGTACAAATCTTGCAATCGATTTTTAACTAACTTCCCGACTAGCTAGACATTTGAAACTTTTAGAATAGCTCAGAACACGATGACAATGCATTTTTTAATACTTTTAGTCATCTTTAAGCAGATTTTTACCATGTTTTTATTATTTTCGGTTAATTTTGGTTTGTAGACTGGTGCAGCCATCTGTCGCCGGGACGGGAACAAAAAGTTAAACGCAAGTTAACTTCCAATTAATTTCCTTTTCTTTCAAGTTGATGGGATAATTCATCAAAAAAATTTTAAAAAAGTATTTATTAATGCATAGAATTGTCAAGTTTGTATGATTCAACAGAAAATTTAAAAACATGGTATATAAAAAGTTCTTTTTATCTTGTAATTATTTCATATTTTCGATCTCGCGCCACGTCTGTGATATCAGGAAAGCAAACAGCGCCAAGAACTTGTCCGATATACAGGCTCATCTAGCGGCTAGTGCCCGAATCTATTGGGCATCAATTGTCTTCGCTGGCCAGTGTCTTCGCATCGCGCGACGTGTCTTCACAGGCGCCAGGAAAAAGTATCTGTTTTGCTTGCGTCAAAGAAGCCAGCAAGAGCGAAGAGGCGATGAAATCCGCCAGAAGGAAAAAAGACAGAGAAAGGGCATCAAAGTCCTTACCTAAGAAATCTTCACTCTTAGGCCGTCTGCACACGGAGCAACTCAAAAGAAACTGATAACTGACTCGAATCACAAACCAGTCCGTGTTGAGTCGTAACCTATGTAATTGAATGAAGCCACGCACACGGCGCAACTGGTTACAAACCCGGTCGACCGGGTTTGTAACCAGTTGCGCCGTGTGCGTGGCTTCATTCAATTACATAGGTTACGACTCAACACGGACTGGTTTGTGATTCGAGTCAGTTATCAGTTTCTTTTGAGTTGCCCCGTGTGCAGACGGCCTTAGAAACGACAGACGAAGAGACGGACAACAGCATTGGGACGTTTTATTTTCGAGAATCCGACGATAGCATGGGATTGTTTGAAGAGGAGTCAGACCCTGACAGTGCTCCGTTGTCGGTGTTCCCAAACAATACCAGCAACGTTTTTGAAATAAACAGTACCAGTACTATCGATACTTTCAAAGCGGGTGATTATGTGGAGGTAAACGTCGAGAACCAGCTTTTCCCCGGAAAAGTGACTGATGAAGGATACATGGACGAAGGATACATGGTGAGCGTTATGGAGCAATCGAAAAAATACTGGAAATGGCTGGCCAAACCGGATGAAATTCTATATTCACGGAACGAGATTCTATATAGCATCGATCCCCCTAGGCCAGTGAGCACCCGAGGGCTCTTTGATGTCAAAGATATAGATAAAGCTATCCAATATTTGTAATAGGTATATATAATTGTGTGTCAGGCTTTTGATAAACGTTTTATTGCCTAACTTTGTTTCAAGTAATTTTTCCTCTTGCATTTCAGGGCGAAAACACAGATGTCACTAAGTAGTCCCACTCGGCGGAACAACTTTGGGACACATTTTAACCTCAATTTCTCAATCGCAATTAAAGATCCGGGTTAGCGCAATACATTACTACGTAGGTAAAAGATGTACCAATGTTTTTCAATTGTTTGTTGTGGGCTACTTTCAAAACTGATCGGCTGGCTCAGGAAAAAACCTAAAATCTGCCACGAAGCAACCCCATCTTACGGTATGCGTAATTCCCCAAATAAAAACACAAAATGATGAAAAAATCTTTCGAGAAAGCTTTAAAAGAAGTGAAATTGTATGGTAAATACACATTTGTATTTCAATGTAGACAATAGAAAAGTATATAATTTACTTTAATTTAAATCCATATTAATGAAATTAAATTAAGTCAAATTTTGAAGGACTTCGTTGATTTTGAGTATAACATTCATTTTGGCTTTATCTCTAAAGAAAGTAACTTTCCCCTGATTAGGATGTGCCGCTCGCATGGTATAGTGGTTAGCTTTTCAAAGTTTTCACGCTGTGGGCTAAGACGTTCCTGTGATGTCCCCTCTTAGAGATCAGTGTAGGTTTAACTATTATAAAATTAGCCAACAAATTCGCGGTGTGGATGGGTTAATATTCTCAGAACAAAGGTACTTGCCGCTTTTGAAGAAAAATAGTTGCTCGATGTCCTCCCACTAGGATTTGTGTTGACAGTTCACTAACCTGTCTTCCCTTCAGTGCCATGAAAAACTTCAAATCTTGAATTTACTGAATTTGCTGAGAGCTAGCTACGCAGTATTTGCAAAGTCAAAAACATACCGTGATTTTTTGATTGAACACGTGGTCTACTTCATATCTTGATCTTTACTGATGATCTGGGGGGCTTCGGGTGCCTTGTGTGGATTGCAGATCTGTACTGTATATCCGGCAACCTCGGGCCCTACATGAATGCAAAATGGCACCGAACCTGGGAAATTAACCCTCGGCTGCGAGTACGGGTATTGCTACGTAGCTTCTGGTTGTCAGTTTGATCAAGGCGCATAAGCGAAAGCTGGGGACGCTGTAATTTCTGAATACTTTACTGATGATCTAGAGCAGCGGTTCTCAACCTTTTTAGCCCTACAAACCTTATAATATGACCGTAGCGAACCTGCCTTAATGGCGACCTTTTGCGACCCCACTAGGTTGAGAAACACTTATGTAGGGTTTGAAAGGATATAAAATGCTTACGGATAAAGTGGCAAAATTTTCTTTCAAAGTTAAGTAATAGGTTTGCATTGCAACAGGTAGATTTACTTTGTAGAAAAGTAGAAGATTTACTTTGTCCAGGTTTCGCTAAAAAAGTGCAATAGGGTAGGTGTCCCAAATATCGCCTACTCTAACCTTTTTTCGACATTTCATCCCCTTTTTAGTTTCTGATTAGGCTGGAAACTCAAAGAACATCCCTAAGAACTATTTCCATTGATATACTGAGATCAACCAGCTCCAAAACCAGTGCCAGTTTAAGATATGTAGCTAAATTGGAAAAATTGAAATTTTCAATGAACCCCAGTGCGGTTCCTAATATCGCCTACCTCTGTTCCTATTACCACCTACCAGGCGAAATTAGGAGCACCTGTTAAAAGGCGTTTCTAGTAAAAGTCTTTCTGAGAAAGATTGAATGCTGTAGTTGCGTGAGGGGGGGGGGGAAGAGAAGAAGAAAAACTCAAATAAAAAACAGAAAATATATTGCAAAAAAGTTAAACAGAAGTAATACCAATAATTTAAACCTATTTTGACCACTTAATCATTCAAATAAAAAGGAACATATATATTTCCTGTGCTCTCCAGTGGCTGCACCACAATATTTGTGGTTCCACTGAAAGCAGGAGGTACACATGAGCCACTCCTGACCACAGCTTCCCCCTCTCTACTGACGACATTTTGTATACAGCTGATTTCCCTTTCGAGCAAATCACCTGTACATTTTTACTTTGGACAGTTGTAATGCCCGTTTCGTCAACATTAAAAGTTCCGGTAGGGTGGAACTTAATTTTCTCAAGTTCTTCTTTAAGAATTTTGAAGAAGGATTTCACGTTTTCTTCAGTGAACCCTAGGATTCTGGCTCTTGACAATGACTGTGGAATTCTGATTGTCAATTGGGAAGCGTTCCTTTTCACAAACGAATTCAGTCACTTTCGACCAGTTGAGTTTGTTTTTCGGAGAAGGGGTGGGGAATATTGTTTCTGAAGGCAAGTTGGTATGCCATCTGCTTAACATCGTTTCGAGTCAAACCAAACAAATTGGATTCCATTTCCTTGTAGTAGTTAACTTGCTCCTTTTCTAATTCATCCGTCAGTACAGGTTTTCTCCCAAATTTCTTAATCACCACTATTTTAACCTCCGCAGTTCCATCATTTTTCTCATTCACATCTTTTTTTATGTACTCAAGAATCGTAGATTTTGGAATGCCAAACACTTTGGAAGCCTTTAACATTCCCATTTCTTTTTTTCAGAACTGCCTGACATGCGGCCTGCAGGCAAGACATACTGCATGTCTGTCTATTTTTAATTTCCTTTGGCATCTTAGGTGAGAGGCCTCCAACAGAAAGCGTAATAAAATAATTAAAATTAAAAAGGAAACAAGAATGCAATACTTAGTTTTTAATTAAAGTAGCTGTTCCAAATATCGCATGGTAGGCGATATTAGGATCAACTTGGTAGCCGATATTAGGAACACAACACAGTCAACACAAACATGCTA
Organism: Dolomedes plantarius; assembly: GCA_907164885.2. Lineage (NCBI taxonomy): Eukaryota > Metazoa > Arthropoda > Arachnida > Araneae > Dolomedidae > Dolomedes > Dolomedes plantarius. Next base: position 241,386,748 of record OU015490.1, read on the forward strand.
AGAACGAAGTTTAAAACGCAGTTTTTTTTTCAAAAATAATAGCACCTCTGGATTTTCTGTTTAATGCACTTTCAAATTGTATAAGCAAAATTAGAATTTGGTTGCACCTACCTGGTCATTCACTCAATTCTTTAGAGCCAAAATTTACGAAGATAACAACCAAAACAACATCAGATGCCATATAGTTTCTGTTGTCAGTGCTAAGAGCGTTGCAGCTTAGTGCCGCTGTTAGTACAAACCCAGAACTAAGTTACTGCATTTTCTCATACATAGCGAGAATCGTACTTTGGAAACACGAGTAAGTGATATTAGGCACAGGGGCGATATTTGGGACACCCACCCTACTAATTGGATATTCATTTTTAAAAAATTAAAAGATTTTAGAAATTTTTTAAATCTGCAAGTAACAAAAGACTGCAAATGTATATATATATAAATATATATATATATATATATATATATACATAAAATATATATATGTGTGTGTGTATATATATATAAATATATATATATATATATATATATATATATATTGACTTACTTGAAGCTCAAAATTCTGACGTAGAATGGACGAGGAAATACTTCTCTTGAAAGTTTCTTCAAATTACCAGATTCCACTGCAAATTTGTCCAGATTTGGAACATGGTTTAGGGCACCTAAAATATCATAAATAAACATTTTATGCTTCTTTTAATGTTAAGTATTTTTTTGTCCCTCTGATGCTCTAAACAGGAAGATCTGAAATTACAGTTGGATATTTAGTGATATTAAGCCACACATTTTTAATGACCAAAAATTTTCCATCTTTTTGGAATAAGTATGTCTATTTCACTTAATGGTCTGTAGAAAAATGCAAAATTTTAAAATGCTCATCTTAAGGTAGCTTTCAACTTAAGGCGATACTTCAAATGACCTCAGAAATCTTCGATTCCGTTGTTAAGCTATGTGGGATTTTCCCCTCAGTATATCTCTAATCACATATTAATAAAAGCATGCTTTTTAATTCTGTTCTTTGCGTCTAAAAATCGATCGTAATGTGAATGCACGCTTCAAACATATTTTTAACTTATTTTTTCCAAACGTAGCGATAAACATTGGTACATTAAGGCCCGATTTCAAAATCACCCACAAGAAAACTTTAAATTTGTAAAACTTTCCGCTCTTTATTTCAACATCTAAGTATATATTAGTACATGTGAGTTATATTAGGGATCCGATTTCATAATATATAAAAAGGATACAGAACAGGCTTTAAGTCACAAACAAACCCTAGCCCAGATTCAATCATGCTTAAATCAACTGGCCTATATGGACCTGTATTGGAACTTCCACCGAGGGTTGCATTAGAAACAAGAACAACAGTATTCATTGTGTTTGAGATATTCTTTGTGTACGAGACAGTGACGTGCTTCAATATCCTAAAATCAACTCTTCTCAGTCAGAATACAGTGACAATGGTTTTGCTTAGAGTTGATACTCTAAACACATTTTGGATATATCATTCACAATTATACGTCACTAGCTGAAAACCCGCGCTTCGCTACGGAGTACATTCAGATTAAATACAACGGTAAATGTATGCAATTAATGCCAAAAAAAATAAATATATATATTTATAATAAATGAGACGATCAATATATACAATTGATGTAAAAAAATATTTATATATATATATATATTTATAAAAAAATCATAAGGAATATATATTTTTTTTGGATAATATCCAATCGTCTGCTGCATTAGAAAGAAAAAATGTTTTTTTTGTCTATTTAGTTGTTACGCACGTGACGATAAATTTATTGAAAGTACCAGAAAAAGAAATCACGTGATCAGCATTTAATAAATGAAATTCTAAAAATTAATCTTTAAAAATTCACCAAAAATCAGGAAATGGAGGTAAAAATTCGAAAAAAATTTCATTTTGAAGGAATTTTTATGATCTTTCTCGTGATATAAATTTTATAACCCTCAATGTATTATTTTAGATGCAAACGTAAAAAAAGTTTAAAAAACAGCTTAAAAATTTAATTTAAAAAAATCTAAGAAGAATTTTTGAAAAATCTTTCTTAGTGCACCCCTACACTATAAGAAGAATCGCCATGCAAAATTTCAGCCCTTTAGGTCCAGCGGTTTGGTCTGTGCGTTGTATGTCAGTCAGTCAGTGAATGAATGAATGAATGAGTCAGTTACGGAACTGTTTTATATATATAGATAATATTAGTGTTGTAACCGTTTTCAATCATACAAAACCGTTTATCACCGTACTGGGATCGAGAGGAATATATTTTAGGACACTGAAGTCCCGTCATTCTCAAGGATTGTTGCAAGTCGTAGTGTAAGATCTTGAAGATTCCATTTTGACTTAACAAGCCTCAATGATATTTTGTTCTTGAAGTCAATAAATACATTATTTATAACGACATTAAATTTTCTCTTAGACGCATGTTCAAATGACGCATGTATGACGCATGTTCAAATGAAACCCATACGGAATGCGCCGTGATAAGTTGACATTTGAGTTGCGCAACACAAACACTAAAGTGTAGCTCTACGTGTAGTGCATGCGCAGTGTTCTCAAATTTTCCACTGTGTATTTGTAGACACGGTGCATTATGCTGAAGATAGCTGGTATATTTCAAAACCAATCCAAGCTTGATCAGGGATCGACAGTTTTTAACAACTGAGGGATGCAACCCCAAAGCGGATTCATCTGAATCTTGTTTGGGGTACGTTTTAGGACCCTAGCGTCAAGATAAATGCCCAGCGGTACTCCTAAACACTCGATAATCTGCATAAGGCTATTAATAACAAGCGACTGGGCATGCTTTCATCATTCTGTGTGACAATCCACGGCCGAATGTCGTCAAGGTTGCTGTTGATGCACTATGTTGATGAACTAAACTGTAAGAAATGGAAGGCCCTTGAATATCTTGAATACTGCCAAAATTTCTCACCAAGTGACTTTTATATTTTCAAGGCATTATTGAAATTCCTAAAGTAACAAAGATTCGACACCGATGAGGAAATACGGGTTGCAGTTAAGGACTGTTTCAAGCAGCAACGAAATCTTTCTTCGCAGATGAAATTCATCGCCTTCCCAAACACTAGGATGCCTGCCTAAACGTCTAGATAACTTCTGAGAAACATTTATGTGTAGTAAACTTTTTTTACCAATGCGGAGGCACTTGTCGTCAAACATTCGCCTATACTACACCGCAATTTTACTGCCCATTTTATTATGGGGGCACCATATAGGTAGACAGCATTACCCCCTATGAAGGGACGACACGAACGGAGGCATTTTTCGGAGCCGACGCCAGGATTCGATCCGAGCACCCTCACCACCGAAAACCAGCGCGCTGTACCACTGGGCCGCCACAAGCCCATATGTAGTAAACTTTATTATATACTATTCTTTCTGTATGCTTGTGTAATGCCTTTTATTTCTTTCTCGTCCAGTTGCTACATACCTTGAACGGGTTTCCTTTGAACATATTTAGAATATATTTAGTACATAAATCATAAAAAGGGGTTTATAATCACAAGATAATATAATAAAGTAAAAAACTGTTGTCAAATGAACACAAACTCAGCAGATTCTAATCACATACAGCCTATAATAATTTTAGTCAGAAGGATGTATGATAAATAATTATAGGCCACAATTTATTTATAACTTATACATTTGTCATATAATATATAAATTTGTAATGATTTAGAGCATTATTTTAATCCATTTAAATTACATGATATTGCTGTTAATGGTCTGTTATTTATGGCCGTGTACATAAAATCATAAAAATAAACTACAATAATATAGATAAAATGACATAAAAAGCCCGCAAAGCAGACATTCAGATCTCTTAAAACTGATAAAAACTTTAGACCAGTCAGTTGTATAATGAAGAAATTATTGACCATTAATTTATGTGTAGTTTAGATAAACTATGTGTAGTTTACATAAACTTAGCAAAAGCTCTAGATTAAAGTTAATTGATTTGGTTTGGAGCACTACTGTCAACTTTTTTGCTGCAAGAGAGCTAATTAGACTGGGACCTACAGTTTAAAGCCGATTCCGAACGGCTTCAAACATCCATGCCAACAGTGGGACTCGAACCCACAGGAACTGATCCGAATGCCAGTGCCTTAGCCATTCGGCCATCAACTGGCCTAAAGTTAAAGAAAAAATAACATGGGTGAGATAATACTCGTCTTGTGTATGTGTCATGTAGTGTCTTACCGTCGTGTGATTCTTTTTTATGCATGAGTGTATTAAACAAATAAAACATACCATTCGAGAGGCTTTTAGTTTTCGATTCATAAATACCAATTTCCTTGATATTTTTTGGCAGCGATTCTCCAAAACTTTTCGGTAGATTTGGAAATATTGAGTTGTACACAGATATTTCTTTCAGATTAGTGAACTGGCTAAAATTTTGCTCTGCAATTGTACTAAAAATTAAAAATCCACACATTAAATTTATTTATTTTACAAGCGATTAGAAACACAAAACATTTATTTCTTATATTTCAGTGAATCTATGATGAGAAAACAAAAGATTAGACAAAAAGAATATCACACTTAGTATCAATTACTTTATAATTTACCATCAACGTATTTTAATATTTTTAAAAAAATTAGCCATCTTCATCGTCCCTAAAGCTACGAATGTGCATATTATGAACTCCTTCGCAAGGCACACCACACCGAACCACTAAACTAGAGACATCAATTTGAAAAAAGGTTAAACTTTGAATTTTTATTTTTTTTTCCCTCTTGCGCACTTTCAAGGCATCTTATGATGAGGCCAGGTTTCTGTCTTAAGAATGGCGATATTCAGGCCTAAAATTACTGGGTACTCTTGAGCTGACTTAAGATAATAATGCCCTGTCTCAACCATAGTATTGACGATGATGGTTTCAAATGAGCTGGTATTAAACAGATAAGAGAAGTAATAAGATAAGTGAAAGGAAAAAATTTGTTCCCAGGTTAAGAACACATTATCATCATCAAACTTTATATTCGGTTTTTGTCAAGCTTTTGTTTTGCCAAAACAACAACGATAACAGTTTTTGTAACTGACATAAATTAAGAAAATAAATCCTCAAATTATTAAACAATATAGTTATGGGCAAATACATACTCGTATATGTATCACTCCCAGGCTTAAAAACTGCAAAAAGGATTTCTTAATAACCACAATATAATAAAAAGGATTTCTAGATCTTCCGAACTAATTTATATTTCCGGTTATAGGTTGAGAAGTATTGGGTATGACTGTCACTGTGAACAATTCACAAATTCCTTCTTAAACTGTACACAGAGGAAGAAATCAATTCCCTGTTGAGTTCGAGGCATCCATTGACCCCAAGACCTGCCGCACACTGTGAAAGCACGTGTCTGAAACACGCATGTCTGACAAAAGCTGCGTTGAAAAACCAGTTATTTCTGCGTCGAGTGCTTGCATCAGTCATACATGAGACATGATATTGCCATTTTGTAGCTGCCTCTTAGGTGGCGCAGAAGTAAGGCTTGCCAGAATTTTTGTCTCGTGTCGTGTTACGTCGCCAACATAGCGAGTCAAATTCCCGAAATGTATGCTTTCAATACGCACTCTCTGTCAATTATTCAACGCAGTTTGTGTCAGACATGCGTGTTTCCGACACGTGCTTTATCAGTGTGCGGCAAGCGTAAGAGAAATGTTTTTTCATTGGCCCGTGTTACAATTTTCCTTGAGCTATATGAGACTGTAAGGGGTCTGGTACCTTTTTAAAGCTACGACGCGACAAACATATCCATATTTTCAATAATCAGTCGTTATGAAAATCATTTATTCAGAAATAGGAAAATTTAACTCTGAATTAAGCACTCATCTTTATAAATATGGCTTTAAATTTTATCTAGCTTGAGAAATTTTAATTTTTTTAAATATCAACCATTTATTCTTTTCATTGCGCATATATCACCAGAACAATTGGCTAAAATACCATAAAACTTTATGCACATGCAATATGATCATGTATAACTAAAATGACCAACTATTATGTCATTCTGTAAAAAAAATTTAATTACAGTTAAATTTATCAAAAAAAATTGTTTACATTTTTTTAAAATACATAAATAAAAATAAATGATTCAATTAAGAAGTAAGAATTTTGATATCCAAGTTGGTCATTTTAAAGATATATCATATAACTTAATTTTAAAACTAGGAAAATGTGTATATTCTTTAATCCACAGGTCTAAGTCTGAGCGCTATGACATATCTTTACAATTAACATTGAAAGAAAAAATGTCGAAAGAAAAAATCGAATTTTAAAAAATTTTAAAAATTCTGTTCAAGTTGGAAAAACTTTAAATCCTTATTTATAAAGAAAAAAGAGTGTTTAACTCACAGTAAAATTTTCATAATTCTGTATAAATTATTTTCATAACTATTAATAATTGAATATAGAGATATGTCTGTCAAGTCTCTTAGCTTTCTAAAGGTACCAGAGCCCTTAAGAACCTCTTAGCACATTTACGTTCTAAAATCGAAGACAGCAAATGCATACAGGAAGTATTTCTGAAAGAGTGCGAAGGCGTCGGAAGATGTCTTGCGAAAGTGTTGTGAAATAATATTTTGGGAACTGTAAAAGAGAAATTTTCTTATAGTTTACACTAAAAAACTACAATTATTTCAATACATGATCGTTTATTTAAACGTTATATGAAATTTGTCGCAATATCACAAAAGAAAATGCTACTTAATTATTACAAAATTTAATATTTTCATTGACCTCATTTGAGAGAAACATCTTATAGACCCTATTAAACAACCTATTAAAGCCCATATGGAACTTAATAGGAATGACACAATATTTCCATTTCTCTGAGAAAATAAGAAAGTTTTCTGAATTAGGGAAAGTTCTGAAATTTTTTTTCTCAGAATTATTTTTTAATTTCAAGAAAAAATGTTGTTTTTTAATACATTTCTTTTCCATTTAACGTGAAACCGAGCTATTTCTAGCTATTTCTGAGCTATAAATAGCTCGGAAATTTCTAGCCAGAAAAATTTGAAGAGCTTGAAAAGGAAATAGCTTGAAAAAGCCGAGCTATTTCTAGCTATTTCTGAGACATAGTTCAGAATTTAAGCTATTCCATGGGTTACATAAGCATTTCATAGTGACATATCCAGGGATACAGTTTTTATCTGATGAAAACAATTTCTTACCTCAAAACCACGGTATCTTCAAATTGCAGTTTGTAAAGATCATGATTTTCTACTTCAAGTTCGGAAAATACTAATTGAAGTGTTACTTTTCTTAAATAAAGTTCTTTGACGGTAACTTTCTCGAATATATCACTTGGAATAGCCATAAAAGAAGAATTTATAAGGTGTACCTATATAGAAAAATGTATTAAGATAAACTATATTATTAAATAAGTTGTAGGTTCCCGACACTGAAAATAGAATACTGCAAGAAAAATATTTGGGTATTGGATATTATACAAATAACAAATTTACACCTCTAAAATATAGTTAGAAAGTTATTAACAAAACAAATCACGTTTATCCTTTAGCTTACGGGGCCCATTTTTTTCGATTCCCGCTTTAGAAAGGGAAATAAATAAATTAATTAATAAATAAATATATATATATATATATATACTAGCTGAAAACCCGCACTTCGCTACGGAGTAAATTCAAAGTAAAAACATCGGTCAATGTATGCAATTAATGCCAATATATATATAATAAATACGACGATCAATGTATATAATTGATGTAAAATATATATATATTTATAAAAAAATCGTAAGGGATATTTTTATAGACAAAATAATGTAGAAGAAGATATTCAAATTAAATCTAATATAAAGAATACTAAAGAATATAGTACAGTTAATATAGTACAGTTTCTAGAACATTTCTTTTACTGTATTTTAATATTTTTTTGGATAATGTCCAATCGTCTGCCGCATTAGCAAGGAAAAAAAAATTATTTTTTGTCTATTTAGTTTTTATGCACGTGACGATAAATTTATTTAAAGTACCAGAAAAAGAAGTCACGTGATCAGCATTTAATAAATTAAATTCTAAAAATTAATCTTTAAAAATTCACCAAAAATCAGGAAATGAAGGTAAAGATTCGAAAAAGATTTCATTTTAAAGGAATTTTTATGATTTTTCTCGTGATATAAATTTTATAACCCTCAAATTATTATTTTAAATGCAAACTTAAAAAAAGTAAAAAAAACAGCTTAAAAATTTAATTTTAAAAAATCTAAGAAGAATTTTTCAAAAATCTCTCTTAGTGCACCCCTACACTATAAGAAGAATCGCCATGCAAAATTTCAGCCCTTTAGGTCCAGCGGTTTGGTCTGTGCGTTGTATGTCAGTCAGTCAGTGAATGAATGAATGAATGAATGAATGAATGAGTCAGTTACGGAACTGTTTTATATATATAGATTAATTGCAAATGTAAATAGTGAATTTTAATAATTCATGTAAAAAGCTAACTAAGAATGAGTAAATAAAATTTAGGCGCCAAGATGCTCACAAAATTTATTACATAATATTAGAATGTTGAAAATTAACAAACTATGGGGACTGATGCGACCATATAATACTATAAACACAGATATCAATAAGTTAAACAGAATGGTACTAAAACAGAATGGAAATGGAGGCGTTATAGTTGATGACTGGGGGGGGTTGTGACCCTCCAACCCCGGTTAAACATGTTTTACATCCGGAAGTCGGCTACAGCACCAAAACTTTATAGATCAATTAAAGTGAAAAAACAATTAAAGTGAAACAAACATATTAAACCAGAGATTACCATTAAATAATAAAACTAATTATAGCGCTAAAGAACTAAATAAATATAAACGTAAAATATATCAATACATCTAAATACATACCATCTCACCAAGCTAGTGTCACGACACACCAACAGACACACTTTTATAGTCAAAAATAGGGAATTAATGTTGCCAACTATAAGATGAAACGTTGCTTGAATACAGTATTATTTAAATTGAAAAACTGGGTTGAGATTAACGTAAGGAATTGAACAGGAAAACCCTGTTCAGAAGCTATATTTATAAATTTTTTTATTCTAATATCCATGTTTATTACTCTTGAATGTAAACGTCGGCAACGCATTAACTGGTTTATTACAACATTACGTTTGATATTTATGTGAACATCGTTATTGCATGACATAATCCTTACAGTATTAAAAAATATAATGATGTCGGTTATCATAAGGACAATACGAGACGATATTTTGTTTATTTACTTTTAAACATCAGTGTAAATATACTAAATTGCCTTCGTTGTCTTTTTTAGTTACTACCAATTTAAAATTATCCGGATAAAAATTAATTTCTAATGATGTTAAATTTTCATTGAAACAAACCAGCATATCATCTACATATCTAAAATACAAAAGCTCATTTAATATCATGACACCTCGTTCATAGAAGTGAAGGTAGATGTCTGCTAATGCAGATGAACATCCACCTCCCATAGGTATACCATTAATTTGTTTACAGAAACTATTGCCGTTATATAGTATAGTTTCGTAAAGGACTAGGTCCAGAAGTGCACGGTATTTATTAACGGTAATATAAGATTGCAAATCATACTGTTCGTATAAACTAAGTATAATATTGTAGTTTATAGTGTGTCCTTTAAGTTTATAGAGTGACACAGGTCCGTAAAGTCATAACTTTTCAAACCAGTGATACCACCTTTACCATTTAGCTGTTTTCCTACTGCATAGTTATTATTTATGAAATATCCTCCTTCCGAAATTAACTTTTTATAAACTATTTTTAGAAAACTTAAAAGTTTATTATTAGCAAGAGTTAAATAATTATTGCAGCCTACTGTACTCCTAGTAGGTTAATTTTGTAAAAAGCTAATTTCGGAAGGAGAATATTTCATAAATAATTGCTATGAAGTAGTAAAACAGCTAAATGGTAAAGGTGGCATCACTGGTTTGAAAAGTTATGACTTTACGGACCTGTTTCACTCTATAGACTTAAAGGACCTCTACAATATTATACTTAGTTCATACGAACAATATGATTTGCAATCTTATATTTGCAATCTTATAAGCCAGCGTGCTGTACCACAGGACCACCTCAAGCCCCATATATATATATATATATATATATATATATATATATATATATATATATATATATATATATATATATATATATATATATATTTATTTATTTATTTATTTATTTATATAAACGAAAATCTCTTAAAATCGATTAATCATAATCAAAGCAGTAGATTAATTATTCCAGGATGCTTTACAAAGAATAAAATAGGAATTTGTGGTGTCTTCCTAATATGTTTATTCTTTATAACTCACAATTTTCCTAAGTAAAAGAATTAACTACTTAATAACTTACAGATGCATACATAGATAAATATACGATATAAAATATAAGAACATGTACACAAAATATTTACTGCAGAGTTCGGAATCATATTTTGCATGTTTATGAAAATGGGCAAAATATTAAGGCATCATTTCTTATAAGAGTAGGGTCAATAGATATTTATTAATATCGATCAAGAAGATTTTCAGATAGACTCAATAAAAGAGTTCTTTATTTAGCATGTCTAAAAATTACCTGGTGGTAAGTATATCTCTCGGAATTGCTGAAGACATCATTTAATGTTTCTGGATCTAGCAATCCCGCGCATATTAAACGGACGGTCGGACGTCTCGTACATGTGCATGGTGCAATATCTTCAGCATCCGGGCAACCAGTCTCCCCTGAAGCGAATAATAATGCATTCAAAACAATGCATAAACAGGTAAGAATTGGCGAGACCATGATTATCGTTTGCTTGCTGTGACTTCAATGTGGGGATACATTCGATAAAATTATCTAATATAAGTATGATTTATCTCTTAACCTTCGATCGATTTTTAAACATATCTGCATTCATGGGAGGCTGAAATCCAAAGGGAGTTTTAATAATTCGTAGATGAAGCTGAATAATCATACGTTAAATGCAACTTATTTTGCGTGTTCTTTTCCGTAGTTTCTTGAGTAATTAATTGAAAGTGTGAATTGTTAACGAATTTAAGGTTATTTTAGCAAAAGGACGTCAGTTTCTAGCACAAGGTTAAAGATGCTAAGAAATTAACGACTGGGGAAAGATGGGAGTTTCCCTAAATCGAAAGTGTACATTCAATCGTACTGATACTTAAAGCCTTATTTTTCTAACATAGTTTGAAAAATGCATATAAGAAAAGTAGGACAGCATGCGTTTCTTTTGAAAATATCTATTTTACTATTTTCTCAGTTTATAAGGCGACAAATAATGGTGCATGATATTTATATATTTAAGTTGCTAAGCCGATTCTTTGGGCAGTCCGTGAGAGAAAACTACTGTATAAATTTACTTCATTTTGGTCTTAAACGAAATATTTTAATCTATAGATGTGTCAAATTTGGATTTTGTACCGCAATTTCTATTAATTAACGATAATTTTCAGTTAAAAAATTGCTTTTGCGCATGCTCAGTGACACGTTTAAATCTGACTTTAGATACTAAACACGAGTCCGCATAAACACGTTAATTTCTTTATTCCGAGGAAATCTCTCTTAGCTCTCTCTGTCTCTGCCACTTTTATTTTTAATTATGTTTGTGAGATGTAGAATTAAACCTGGCTGAAATTGTTTATTTCGCGCTATTGAGTAACCATATTTCTTTTTATTGGGTTGAATAGTAATATTTTTTAGTATATTTCTCTATTCTTAATATTAGGATTTTCAACATTTGGCAATAATTTGTTGAGTATAATTTATGTATTAATACATTTATTTACTATCCAGCCATCATTTTTTGACGTGTACCAACTAGTACTTCTTTAAAGTTATTGCTCACTGTTAATCCTACAATACTGTATAAAAGTATCTGGATGTACATTAGAATGGAGTGCAGGGTATAACCCTTTCTGTCTTCAAGATAACGAAAGTACTCCAAATTAAACCAATTAACGAACTAAGTTTTTTATATCACATTTCTACTTTAAAACCAGCAATTGTTTTACGATTACAGCCGTATGTTTACGATTTGAATACGTAGATGATTGCAAAACTTCGGGGGTTACATATAAATACAATATTTAAAGCAAAACGATATGAAGTAGCCCTCCATCCCGATTTGCTACTCTTACTTGTAATTAATGTAAGCGATCATTTTAGTCTTCAAGTAGAAAAAGATGTCTGCAACGGGCTCAAACGAACCTAAACGTCTCATAAGACTTGCTAAATGTTTATGCTTGGGGATAAAGGCATACAAGAGATATTAAACTGTAACAACCACTGTGTGACAGTTTTTTCAAGTTTTATCACAATTTTCTTATCTTTCAAATACAACTGACTACCTCTGAAGTCGACTTCTTACTGAATATCTCTATACTATATCAATGCATTGATAGCATCCATTTCTTTCAGTTTAATGTTTTTTAAAGACCCGAGGTCGAAATATAATACACGAAAAAAAGATTTAAAAAATAAGTTTGCAAACTATATTATATCTTTCTAACAATAAAAAGAAATTTGGACAGATGCGTTTCTCTATTTACAGACAATAAATGGCTCTCTTATGTAGAAGTATGTTAATTGTCTTCCCTGGTGAGAAATATTGTTCATATTTGCTATTCTTACTTGTAATTAATGTAAGCAAGTAGTACTTTTTCCCCAGCTCACAAGTTCAGCTGATCAAATATTAACTGCATAAAATTTGAAGTTTTGCTTTCCAGTGCCTCGATACAAGAATTACATTAGGTTGTTGTTTCTAATGCCCCCTGGCTGGAAGTTCCAGACCAGATCCATATAAATATCGGGCTGATGTGTGCGGGTCCGGTTTATATAGCACCACTAGGGTTGGAGTCAGTCTTAGCTAGTTGCCACCTCAATTTTAAACGACCACCTCCAGGGGAGGCATTTCGGGGAATCGTACCCTCTCCACCCTCTCTGACCTCATAGAGAGACTTTCTGGTCTACGGATTTAACGTGCCCACATTAAGTCTAGACATGGAAGTATTTAAGGCGCGCGTCTGGATTCGATCCGAGCACCCTCAGCACCGAAAGCCAGCGCGCCACTACAAGGCTACCTCGAGAGCACATCAAGTTGTACTTGATCTGATTCACCACCCATAGAGCTTGTTTGGTAGTCGTTGAAGATCGTCTAGTTGTAGTTTGTTTCCGTCTGCTGTAAAGGTCTCCTACAAGCCCATAAAAAAGCCTGGTTTTTAATACTTATTAGATATCTAGAACATAATGTGAAAACAAGTAAAAGAAGTTTCATGAGCTAGAGATAAATCCATCAGATACCGATTTTCTACTTTTACTGTACACAAATACATTTTTATTCTTTTAGTTTAGTATTTGATTGGTTTAGAACGTTATTATCATCTTTTGCAGCAAGAGGTCTAAACTAATACTTTAGGTAATACCTGCTACAACCTCTATGCTTATGCAGGATTTCCAGGTTCTAAGAAATGTATAAACACTCAAATATAGACTGATGTTGGTACTTTGTTCTTGTCTTTTTAAATAACATTATCTAATAAAGGACTTAAGGAAACTGCTGCATGCCATAACTCTGCGTAAAATGGGAAAAATATCTATTTAAACGAATATTTATAGTTAAAAGGTAAAGGATATTAAACTTAACAGATATTCTAAACGCTAGATCCTTATTTTTTCCAGGAAAACCGTGATCTACAACTTTTATATTTTAATTTCCGTGTTATCTTATTCGTGTGTACCAACTGGGATAAAATTTATGATATTAATACTGATCACATTTTAATAGTATTTCAAGTATTACATTGGTTAATAGGATTAGCGTGTACCGGTGAAGCTATTGTAATCACTAAAACGTCAATAGTAGCATAACATGATTTTAAGGATTTATAAAATTAACATAAAAATGAAATAGAGAAAAACAGTTTTGAACCATCAGGTAAATGAAAAGAAAAATGTCTCAAAGCTAATTTTCCTTTTATAGGAAACAAATAATCACAAACTTTTATAAATTCAAAGCATGATGAATTTTGTTCTCTTTTACGCATGCTTTTTCAGTAAAAACTATAAAAAAAACAATCTACATTCTATGATTAAAATACTCTGCGATCCAGATCATTCATACTCGGAACTTTATGCAAAAAATGCTTTCAAATAAAATTCACATTGTCCAAAAGAATGTCAACATGGTTCGTAAATAAAACAAGGGACTTCGCTAAAAGAATATTTTTAAACCTAAGTGAAAATTGCATTATGTCTTTAACTCGATATTAAAATTAATGTCGTCAACTTGATGTATTAAGCTGCTGTGCCCTTACACTATTGAATTCGCTAATGTTAACCTACGGAGAAAATTTGTACAAGAATTGCCGACTTGAATTTAAAGATTTTTTTAAACTGTAGTTCGTAATAGAGAGGAAAATATTACACCTTGGGACATTTTTCGTTTTTTTTAAAGCAATTAATATTTTAAAATTTAAATTATTCAGGAAAAAAATCAGGTACAGTGTGTTTCAAAAGCTCATAAATTCCTTTGGTGGTCTAAGTTTATAAAATGAATCCTGTTGCAAGGTGTAGAAATGTTCAGGCTATCTTAAAATACCATTTTTATTGGATTATCGGCATTTATGTAGCTGCAAATAGTAGACAAGTTATCTCCATAGGCTAACATTTATAAGCGAATCCAATAGGGTTAGTACACAGCAACCTTAACTAAAGTCCATATTTAAATGAATGCAACTCGTTCAAAAACCCTGAGCTTATATTTATGGGGTAAAGAGTCAATTTTGAGCTATCTGAGTTTTTCAGTTTTCCGTGTTCCCCAGTGCATTAATTAGCACTGTAATAGGTAAGGAAAAGTTAGTTAAAATATTTACATAAATATTTAAATAAATATTTACATAGATCGGAGAGCTGGCAGGGACCAAAGAGTTGGGTTTTTTTGTTATCACAGACACGTTTAATTATCTCAAAATCCTTTGCTTTCATGACATTTCTCTAGCAACTGCGTTGCTATTCAAGGTCATTTTTTGTGGCATCTACAAAAACAGATTGCTATGTGAAAAATAGCATATTTGAAATAGATATAAAAAGTAAAATGATGTCCTTTTAAAGTAATGCTGGGTTTATTTTACAGTCAAATAAGATAGCTGGAGTACGCATGGAATCCAACAGGTGCAATATATTTTTACATAATCGAGCAAATGAAAGACATTTTAAAATCTTGCATTGTTTACTTTAGGGTTAATACTTTTCCAACTGTAAAGATATCCCTAGAAAAACATTTTTCCATATAAAGTGTTTGATAATATTATATAAATAAAATTTTTATAAATCATTTCAACAATGTATTTTATAACATTTCCTACGCACTAAATTGAAACGTAATGCACCTCAAGAGCTAATGGGTTAATACACAGTATATCAAAAGACTAACTAGAATTTAATTTTGCATTTTGTTTTTTACATTTTCAAATTTTTTAACAAAAGACAAAGAAATATCAAAATTTTGGAGAATATTTAATATGTATAAGGATTTTTATGTAATAACACAATTGAAAATAAATTATGGAAATGTATGTAAATTAAAAGTAATTAAAATAACATGTTTCAGAGCTTTTTTCGTTCATTTGAAGATGATTTTATTACGTATTAATTATAAATTTATCTATTCAAGGTGATACTGTTAAGATTTTAGACACCAAGATGTATAAGTTGACTTTAATAATAAGGGATTGCTCCACTATGAACAATAAAATCTAAGATAGAGGGAAAACTGCTAGAGTAGAATTCTCTCATTTGACCGGAATTAGTTCGACGACATTATACTTTAGTGTGCAATTACGGCAGTCAGAAAAACTAATAAACATAAACATCGACTAAAGGAGATTAAAACATAATATTCCTAAAACAACGTATGAGCATCGCAAAATGCTAAAGCTTAATGAAGAGGTGAGTTCATTGTGGTATTAGTCTTCGCTATCCGCAGGCTCTTGGAGAGTAGGCATGCAAATTTTTGTCTACAATGATCAAAGGGTTTGTGAAAGCATAGAGAATAAACAAAGAGACTGAATACATAAGCAAACATACAGAACAAACAGAAGACTGAATACATAAATAAACAAACAGACTAAAAGATTCAATTTTAATAAATACACACACACACACACACACACACACATACATATATATATATATATATATATATATATATATATATATATATATATATATATATATACAGGAGGTCATGAAAATAATGAAACGCTAACCATTTCTGAATGTTTGAAACGAAGTTCTTTTACGCGGCTTGTGAACTGGCAGAAATCGTTACGTAACGAAATCGCGTTATGTCCCCTCCATAAGAGCTTTTCCTCAAGGATTCCGTGGCTGAATGGTTATCGCATCGGACGCGAGCTATCGCTCTGCGGATCTATCGCTGAGCGAGAGGTCCTTGTTTCAAATCCCCGCACAAACGCTGTGGGCAATTTCTAATTTAATTTCTTTGTTGTGTTAATTCTTTTTATTTTATGTTTTGTGGGAAAATATTGACTTTTTCATCTTCAGATTACGATAACTTGCCAAAATATGATCATAGAATTTTGATCTTTTTGCAATCTGAGACTACAGACATTTCTTTTTCAAACTAGACCTTATTTGTTTAAAAATATTTTAAAACAGACTAATAGTTTTTATCAAAAAATGAAACACAGTTTTTCAAGAAATATTGACTTTTTCATTTTCAGATTACGATAACTCGCCAAAACATGATCGTAGAATTTTGATCTTTTTACAGTCTAAGACTACAGACATTTCTTTTTCAAACTAGACCTCATTTGTTTAAAAATATTTTAAAATAGAATAATATTTTCATCAAAAAATGAAACACTGTTGTTCAGCATTGCTTCACCTATCTGCCAAAAGATGGCAGCACATGTAAATTTTTTTTAGAATTAATAGCTTAAAGATTAATATTTAAAATGGTAAATTACTCTCTAGATTTTTAAGAATTTTTGTAATAATTTGTTTTTTTTAATATATATATATATATATATATATATATATATATATATATATATATATATATATATATATATATATATATATATATATATATATATATATATATATATATATATATATATATATATATATATATATACATATATATGTATGTATATATATATATATATATATGTATAAATATATATATATATAAAATACAATATATACATACATATATATGTATCCCGTGAGGAACTTCGTTCCTGACGGGGGGGTCCTCCGACCGCACAATTTTTTTTAAATTAATGAATAGTAATCGAAGCTTTGCTTTTCAAAACATCATGAATTTGCCGCTGGATAAGATTCATATAAATTCTGTATATAAGATATTGAAATTTGGTACCATTCTGCAACATATCCTAATTGTTCCAGTGATGTTGGAGGAGCGGGATCAAACATTTCCTCTAAATGTTCCCCTAAATGTTCAATAACGATAAGATCAAGCTATTGCGATGGCCAGGATAGATGCTGTACATCATCCTCGTGGTCTAAAAAGCGCACATAGACACGTATCACGCGCTGCATCGGTGTGTTAATGTCTTAGAAACACGGACGTCCTTGGCGAATAATGCCTGCACCGTAGGTTGCATATGGTCACCAGAATGGTTTCATACACTTCCGATGTCTCAGGATGGTTTCCAAGGAATGGCAAGAGACCCCACAGCATCAGCGAACAACAGTCAAGCTTAAGGCTGATGTGTACTCAGCCTATTGGATTTGTTCACCTCAATTTTAACCTATGGAGAAAATTTGTCCAAGGACTGGGACTTGGATTTAAAGATTTTTTTTTTAAATCGTACTCCGTAATAGAGAAAAAATTGAATACATTGCGGAATTTTTCGTTTAAAAAAGCATGCAAATAATATTTTAAAATTTAAATTAATCAGGGAAAAGTCTATTATAGTGTGTTTTAAACATTCATAAGTTCCTTTATAAATGAAATTTATTAAATGAATCCTGCTGCAAGATACAGAAAACTTCAAGCTATAAGAAAATACCATTTTTATTGGATTATCAGTATTTATGTAACTGTAAATAGTAGACACATTTTCTCCATAGGTTAATACTGAGGTGAGCGAATCCAATATGGTTAGTACACAGCAGCCGTGTGTTACATATGGCTTTATTCCGGAAATTAATCCATACAGATCAGGTAGCCCACAACATTACAAAGGATCAGGAACAAAACAAAACAAAACAGCAATATAAACTGGAAACCAACAATAAAAACTAGAAAAAAATAAACTAGAAAAATATACACAATCAAAAAGTTCAGTCACAAAGAGAGAGCATACTGGTCCTTGCATCCCAATACAATTTGCTGATGTCTCCGTTTCTCTGGGAGATTCTGTCTAGTCCATGGCAAGTTAGGAGGTGATCCGAATTCATAATGCCTGCCCTGCAGATTGGTAGGAAATATACTCATTCTTAACAGATGTTCTGCCAAGCAGTTGTGGCCAGTCTGTAGCCTGAAATTTGCTACTGCTTCTTTGCGGGGTTTGTGGCCATACGATTTCCAACAGTCCTGAATGCTCTCCCAGGTTTTACCTTTCAATTTTTCCACCATATCGGAGTTGCTTACCTCTCTAAACTTTTCAAAAATGTGCCTTTTGAGTGTATCTAGTGTAACAGTTATAAATAATATCGTGCTGAATGTGGGTTCCGTTTTTAGCAAGCAAATCTGCCTGTTCATTGCCTTCAATACCGACATATGGTGGAATCCACTGAAAGACAATAAACATAGCAGCCTTAATAGTGAATGATATGCTTCGGAAAGTTTTCGCCTAACGTATACATTACCAGTTGATTCGCCGCATCCTCTGACACGTTGTCTTGCATTGGTGGTAGTAATACGGGAAATCTGAATTGCTGCACGACCATAAATACCAGCTTTATGCATTTCCCAAAGAAATGTTTTAACCGATATAGGACTGTTACGAATCGTATTCGCGTCTGCTGCAATTTGCTGTACTGTAGGATCAGGTTTTCGTCGTACAATCTGTACCAATTCCGCTTTTTCCTCATTGGCATATTCTAGTGAAGTCCACACTTTTTGCGTTTAGAGGGACCTTCTCGTACCTTCTTGTTCCTTTGTGTGCCAGGTCAGAATTTATGTTACTGTGCCCCGTGATACACCACTTTCTACCGTTTAACCTACAGAAGCACCTTCAAGACTCTGGCCGGTTAAAGCTTTCTGCAAGTCCCTCAGATCTCACATTTTGTGCATTAATTCCACAAATGCTACATTGATTCGAATTAATGCTACATTGAGTGTACTGCTACTGCGTAATAGCTGACACTCGTACATCACCGCATTGTATACGTCTGTTAGTCAATGACGTCATCGTCGTGAAAACATACTCCGAAGCCCATACTCCGAAGCAGATAATTCAGTGGCATATTTTATGAGTTCTACAAGTAACAAAAGGTAATACTGAAAATTATAATTCATGCATAATTTATTCTGAATCTTTTTCCAGTGAAAGAAAATAAATGATTCAACATTCCCTCTGGGCTTATTGAAAATATTTGCGTTGATATTCTTTATTGTTAGAAATAATTTTGAAGCGATGGGATGCCTATAGATGGAATTCTAATTTAAGATATGCAATCAAAATAAGTGATTGGAAATATGAATAAATATTCAAAAGAATATTTCTCCATGTTCCAGATATATATTCTGCCTTCAAAGCTGTCGTCTTACTTAATTCTTCAGAGACCTTAAAATTCAACTAATTTCATACATTTCTATATAGTTTTCAGACATAATTTATTCGGCTTTAAAAATTTGATCAGATGACTTAACGCTATGTTATTAGGATAGTTAAAAAATCACCGAGTTTCGGTAGATATCTATTTAAGAAATCGGTGCTAATTTTTAATATCATTTAAATGTTGTGTATGAGTATATTTACTAGGTAAATATTAGAATAAATTTATAAATTATTTAGAAATATAACGGAGGTTTAGACTAGAATTTTAGAGCAACAAAAGAATGTTGGTGTTTGATCATATACTCCCGATATGAATTAAAATGTTTCCAATTGCGTTCATCACATAAAAACTAGAAAATATTGATTTACAAAAGATATTTCTAATATTTGAAAATAAGAACTAATACCTTTTCGTTTACATAAGACTGTTAGTTTATAGAAAGGGGGGAAGTTAAAATAAATAAAAGTATTATGCGAAACTGAAAAATTTAAAATTCATTACAGCATAGTTTGTAACCTTAGAAGTTAAAGGATATTTTAGTTAATAGGTTTAACCTTCATTTGTAAAAGTGCTTCTTTCATCTCATGGTAAAATAGCATTTTTTAAGAAAAATTAAATAAATCTCTCAATAAAATTCTAAAAATTAAACTCTAAAAATTTTCTTAATTAGCAAAAATTACTTACGAAAAATTAATCCAATCTATACGTACATGAGTTTGATTACGCGTTTTTTAAATATCAATATCCCAGCAAAGAAAAGGGATATTAATTTAATGGTTGCAATGTTTATAAGATTTCTTTAATGTAAGATCTGCCAAACTCTCCGACACGCGTGTCACAGCCTTTTGTTCCAGAAGGGGATTAGACTGTACGTGACATTTCAGGGTTTTTTTAAGAACTTTTCAGGGAAATAACCGGAATGTTTTCATCTCGTTTCATGGAATATTCATTTGGTGGGATAGGGTAAGCACGAACCATTTAATGCTACAAAGTATGCCGAGCAACAGTAATTGTGTTTCACTTCAAGCTAAGGTCGCTGGACAATGGACGAAATGGACACTTGCGTGTGATAAATGATAATGTATTTGATAGAACCAAAACTTGCAGCAAAATTAAGGATTTTTTTCCTGATATAAATATTACGCGTGTAATCATTTTTTTATTGAAATCATTCTGTCGGCAATATTCGATAGCTTCGGACTCGCTACTCGGTATAAATATTAAAAACTATTCCAGTTAAGTCCGAGAAAAACGGAATTAAACTTAGGCAAAAATATTTATTATTACAAAAGTCATCATTGTTTGAAAAGCAATCATTTTTCGAAGCTCAGTTAAAATATTGTATAAAAAAATCTATATTAATTAAACATAATCGTGTAATACACATCACCTAATTAATTAAGGCTATTAAGATTTCTACCATGTCTAGGATTGACAGCCTCTTTGAAAGCCTGCAGCCTCTTTGAAATACAACAATCTCATTATACCTAGAAGTTACAAGAGTGTTTCCAGAAAGAATATGTCATTTCGATGATTGCATCATTTACTTTAAATCACCCCAAGCAATGAAATATGTAACTATTTGTAACAATTATTGCATAAGGTTATATAATACTTCTAAAACCTTTCAATTGCTTTTAGATTCGTTAATGGGGGTTCATAGTATCGATGTGTACCGATCCGCTCCGTATCGATGTTTCATCGTTGTCTATCTCTTGTTAACCATGAAGCCATCAAAACATCATCAGTTAGATTCTATTTAACAGTGAAGGTTTGATAATACATAAAGCAGTATTCTAAATATGACACGTTTAAAAAAAAGTCAAGAAATAAATGAGCAATAAAGCAATAAAGTTCATAATAGTGAGATATAAGAGATACATTTCATTCGATTTCAAAAAAGTTTCTAGAAGAAAATGCTTCCCATGCTTTCGGATTGCTACACAAAAGAAAATAAATCCCATCTCTTAAGCTATGGTGCCTTTCACTTCAAGCAAAAACTCCAGGGATCTCTGAACCATTCGATAGAACAAATTAAATGCTGTAAAAAAAAGAACAATGTCAAACGCGCAAAGGATGTACCTTCACAAGTACCTTCAGGAAGAATAGCGAGAACAGCAGTAAAATACGAAAGTAGGAAGGAAAATAGAAACTGGTGGAAACAAAAAAGCTTCGAGTGTTCAAGTAAAGGTAAAAACATGGGGAAGAAATAAAAATTAAGATGAAGCGAAGCTCCAAGCAAGAGCGTGGTCACGTGGACCAATGGGAAATGACTAGCAATAAAGAGGGGGGTTGGAGAAGTGAAACTGATCGGATCCTGGAATGGTTAGTAGAGAATTAGAAAGCGAGATGGCGACCAATGAACAATGGGATTCAGAGGCCAAGAAAAAGGAGGATTAAAGTGAGAAAAAAACGAAAAACTGACAGGAAATGAATTTCACGCAAAAACAAAACAAAAGAGTAAGGGAACAAAAGTAAAGTACAAAGAATAAGGTAAAAACAAAACATGCAGGGAAGAACAACTTTAAATAACAGAGCACAAACAGAACAAACAATTAAAAGTTACGAGCAAGAATGGCACAAGGCCGATTCTTGTTAGATGGGTATGCAAGTTCGTAATCGGCAAGATATTTAATAAGATCATTTGGAAAATTTTTATGAAAGTTAATAGCAAGATTTTGAAGATAATTTTAAATAGTGGGAAGATTAAATCCCTACAAATATCAACATTGGGAAAATACCATGGGGTGTTAGTGATTTGCCGAGTAGTCATGTTTTGATCATCAGCCAGAATTTTAATGCTGAAATCCGCTGCATACGACCAAACTGGCCCAGCATACGTAAGTAAGGGTCTTAAGAATGATTTATAAATGAGCATTTTGTTGCTAAAATTCATTTTACAACTTTGGGCAATTAAGGGGTAAAGTTTTCTTTTAGCATTACGAAATTTGTTACAATTAGTAACCCGTCATTGGTCACGCTATGAGCATTTCTCTCACGCTTGTCATATAAATTGCACCCCTTATTTGAAAATGACCCTGGGGACACCACCCCCTGTCTAGCTGACTCTTAGAATCTCCTCAACAATCTGTTATCAGTTCCGATAAGAATAAAGTCGTGTTTGACCTTCAAACAGCCTGCTAATTGCTTAGGTGTCTTTTGTGTGAGCATTTCTCTCATCGCGCGACCACTAGCGTTTGCATCACGTGAGAGCTTTTCTCCCCAAGAGACCACCAGCATTTGTGATATTTAATAACGCGATGATGTGAGTACGTTTATCTCCTAATTTTATTTGCAAATTTTGTTTGTTAGAAGCGCATTTTGATCAGTGTTATTCTTTACTTTTCAGTAAATATTACTTTTAGGAACTTTACTTTTGAGAAGCAGTGTGTTTACGTTTTCGTCAACTGGCACTTTAGTGTCTTATATTACAAAGAAAGGGAAGAATGGTCTTCTTTATTCCTCTCTGAACAATGGTAAAAAATAGATAAAGATTCTGGCGTCCTCTCTAAACCAGAGATTATTACTTTTTATTATCTCACTAAGGGGGGTGTCGACGTAGTCGACGAACTCAAAGGTGAGTACTCTGTTTCGAGAATAAGTCGCAGATCGCCATTGACATTATTTTTTTCGATCATGAACATTGGTGGTATCAACAGCCAAATTATATATACTGCAAATACAAACAATACGATGGCTAGACGAGCCTTCTTGAAGGAATTAGCATTGGAACTCATGAAACCTCACCTGGTGACCGTTATTCAGTTACAAACTTGTCGCCAGCATTGCGAAGTGCAACTAGCCAAATAACAGGAGTTGAAGGCCCCTCAAAAATCAGACGAAATGTTGAAGCCGCCGGATTTTGTGCATTCTGTCCTCGAAGAAAAAATTGGAAGTCAAAAAAGGGTTGTGTTACCTGTGCGCGACCTATTTCTACCGAACATTTAACTTACGTATGCCCCAAATGCTGTGTTAATGAATACTTATAGTATAATATTTTATTTACCAGGTCCATGTCGTCTAATTTATAAGACTTGTAGTTGACGTTCTAATAAAGTACAAGTAATATGCTTTTATAAATTTGATTATTCATAAAGTAGGTATGATTTTTTTTATTTCACTTTCGCTATTAATTTTCCTGAATAATAGCTGTAAAATAATTATTTTAATTGTAATTTTCTTGTTCGTGATTGCTTAATATTAATGTAATTCCTTCAAAAGAAATAATTTTGAAGTGTTATTGTTGAGTAGACAACTTAAAACAGCAGAAATGGGTAGTGTGAGAAAAACGCTCACGCGCGACCACTGGCGTTACTCAAATTGGTGCGACCAACGACGGGTTAATGATATGGTGCTTCCAAGTGAGTTTTTTTATAAAGGGTTAATCCTAGGTATTTGACATTGTGAGACCAGAGGATAATGGTGGAACGAATTTTAATATTGCAATAAGCATAGGTTCTATCAAATTTATGGGTGAACACAGTGGTAATGCACTTATTAGAGTAAATTTTTACTTTCCATTTAACGAGCCAGGAATTAATAAGGACAACGTGGTCATTAATAACTGTGACTGCATATTTATGATTATGATTAGAGGCAAAAAAGCTGTAAATAGCTGTCGTCTGCAAAGATAGTAATTTCGGTCTTTATGTACTGCAGAATGTCATTAATGTAGATATTTAAAAGGGTGGGGCCAATAAGAGAACCTTGTGGAACCCCAGAAAAAATGGGATAGGGGTTGGATAAAGTATTACTGATTTTTACTTAAAAGGTGCAATTACTTAGGTAGGAGAAGATTATTTTAATAAGCTGGGGGGAGTTGTAGTTGATAAGCTTGTGGATGAGACCATCAATTCATATTCGGTCAAAAATGCTCGTTACATCCAGAAAAAGGGACAGCGGAGGACATTTTACTAATTTTAGCTTGGGTTAGGATCTCCGTGATGCGGTAGGCCTAATCTGGAGCAGAAAGAGATTTCGAAAACCGAATAGATAGGGAATAATGATGTTGTTGACATCCAGTTTGTTAATTTCGAGGGTACAAATTTTTTCCGTAATTTTGCTGTTATCCTTTAATAAACTTATAAGACGATAACTATCGGGTGACGAAGGAGGGTTACCGGGTTTGAGAATAGGAACAATAATGGAGTTTTTCCATTTAGGAGGGAAATGCTCAAATTTGAAAATAGAAATGGTGAAAACGGTAATTTTGGAGATGTAATGAGGAGGAAGATGTTAAGCATAGTATGAGAGATTCCATCATCTCCAGGGGACTTCCTTCTTGGGAGATTTTTAATATTTTCTTTGATGTCAACAGGAACAATATAAGGGGTAGGGCTATCGTGAGGCATATTATTAAAGAGATCCCAATTAGCCTTGACAATGTTTTCAGTGCTAGAATTTTGAGGGGAGGTTGAGAGCAAAATATTAACAAAGAGTTTTAGCAATAAAGTTATATTTTTCGAGTTCAGTTCTGGAAAATGAATTGGAATTGGGGATTTTAAGAGGGGGAATGCTATTAAATTGGTTTTTGAACCTTTTGGCCGCACGCCAAATAAAATTGCCTGTAGTATCAAGAGAAGTAATAAACTGTTCCCAGTTAGAATTGGTTTTGTCTTTTAAGTAATATTTAAGGTCCTGCTGAGCATTGTTCATTATCGTTTTATTGATATCAGTTTTATTATGTTACCAATTCTTACGCGCTTTGTTTTTGTTGTTAATCAGAAATTTTAAGTTTGGGTCAGCATTAGATTTATTATTATGAGGGAGGATTTGAGTACTGTTAAATAGGTTAAGGTTAATATCATAAGTGATACTATTGACAAGATCATCAATATCATCAATACCATTAACAACAGGGTGGACAAATGGGTTACGAGCAAGGATTTTGTTATTGAATTTAGACTAGTTAGTAAACTAAAATCACAAGTACCGAAGTTGTAAACACTTAAAAGCACGTGGGCATGTGAACCTCATATGTAATGACCACTCTAATTAATTTTAAGATTCTAAACCCAGGTGGTCAGACAGGAGAATATTCATATCATATACTCCTCAAGGGAAGATTTTTGAGTTCTCTTAACTTAGCAACTAGCATGTAAACCGACTTAGCATTTCTCTATACGATGCGCTCGCCCATTAATTATGGATAAGATTGCTTATCTGCCTTTTGCATCACTTTTGTATTTCGCTCGGTCTATGATTAACGACTGCTTACCTGTGTATATCTTTAGAAGAACTGTACCAGTGCATTTATATATATATATATATATATATATATATATATATATATATATATATATATATATATATATATATATACCTAATTCTGTTTTTGCACGAACATTATTTACACGAATTCGATTTAACATGAATTCAAAAAAATATTTTATTCTCTTTTTACGCGAGTCATTTTGATTTAACACCAGCGTTGCATTCAATTTCTCAACTTTTTTTTTGCCTAAATTCTAAGAAAACAAAATTTTATTTGCGGCGTATTATTTTTGGCGATAGTGTATCGAGTTCTGTTTTGATTCAACAATTCAGTCCGCAAAAAAACATTTTCTTCTTTTATTCTATTAAAAATGGAGAAAATGATCCTGTTTTAGATGCAGATTTAATAAAAGAAGGTCTGGAACTGGCCAAAAAAATTGGGTAACCATTTTGTCAAACATTACCCTAATGAAGAACGTGCTGGGAAGTTTCAATGTGAACTGAAGTTGTTGGCAGCCTCTTACAGAGAATTATATAGCGGCCTAACCAAGACACGAGCACAATAACTGAATCATTAATAACTGAATTCGTTCGTAAATCCGGTGAATCACAAGCACCAGAGGAGACTCGTGCTGATTTTGCTCAAGAGTTCACAGAAAGATTTTCATTAATAGAGGAAGAAGACGATATCCACAACATTTCTAGGTGATACCAGTGATATTCCAGTCGTACGCAAACGTATGCGCCGTTTATTGTTAGAAAGTGAAAATGAATAAAAAAATGTTATGTGTAAAACAGATTTTTTATTTTGTTCATGACGAATTTTTCCATTTACATTACTTATTACATTTGTATTTTGTTGAAATAAAATAATAAGCTTAAAACGAATATGTTCATATGGTTTTTTTAAAATTCTTTTTACTGATTTTTTAGATTCGGAACAAATCTTCTTTTCTTTCATAGATACAATGTATTTTTTTACACGATTTTTTTACACGTATTCTTCAGGAACGCATCTATCGTGTCAAAACAGAATTAGGTGTGTGTGTGTGTGTGTGTGTGTGTGTGTGTATATATATATATATAAAAAAAATATATATATAATAAAAAAATATAAAAAAAAAAAAAAATATAACAGATATATATATATATATATATATATATATATATATATATATATATATATATATATATATATATATATATATATATAAAAATAAAAATATATATATATATATATATATATATATATATATATATATATATATATATATCCGTTTTAATAAAGCTTGCTTAAAATGTATTTTAGCGTTATATTGTTGACATGATTAATTAGACTTCAAGAGACATGATTTTAAAATTCTTTATTATTCATAAATTTGAGTTTCATTTTCTTGTAAAATATAGCATTCATGAATAGCCTTCATTTCTCATGGATTTCCGACTGTTCAGCAGTTGAAGTCACCAGGTAACAAATTCTGGAGATGTTTGTCCCGAAGGCTGGATGGTGAAGAGCAAGTTCCTCCGATAACTTCAGGTTTGTCCCTTACGAGCCACAGAAGTAGACAGTTACACTTTAGAGGATTGCCTGGTAAGAACGATATGAAAAATCAGAACGTATATGAGCTGTAGCATGTATTTACATAGATCAATCAATTATAATTTTAGGCGCTTTTCCGTTGCCGTCCTTTTACACGTTTTCTGTTAAAATTACTAACCACACCTTAAACTTTCAACCAGAAAATAGTATATAATATTCCATAATTGCATATTGTAATTATCACAGTAAAACGAATTTGTTAGCATTACTAAAAAAAAATTAATTTTCAACATCAAAATTTTAAATATTATATATTTATGAGGTATGCAAAGTAATTTTTGTACAAAAAAAGTCATATGACATAGTAAATTCAGTTTAATGTTTTTTTATCCTTTATCGTTATGCACATTATAATGCTTCGACACAGTGACTCGTCATATCAGCATCTTATTTTTAGGATATAGATTATAATAATAAAATTCTCCGTAAGCATTTAAATGTGATTCTATAATAAATTTTATCTATCAATGATTCTTATCAGACACTGCTTGTTTTCTTAATGGTAAGAAATACAGAGGTTTTGTAACCACGCTATTCAAAATATCTTTTAGAAACTGTCTCGAAGAATGTTTTTCATAGTAACAGTAAAAATGCTTGAATCTTCATCATACTTTTATCTCATTACAACGTTTTCTCGTTGTTGTGTTCAATAGAAGTTTATATTTAAACAAACACTCAAATACCATTAAATGTGTGTAATCTGTTTATCCCCAACTGTTATCTTCACTTGCATTTTTTTCACTCTCGGTGTATTTAAATAAAGATTTTGAGTGTTTTGTCATGTTTAGCTCACGCTTATCTCAAAGAAATATTTTTTCAATATACACTGTTAGAACAGACAATGGTGATACATTTATTTGTTCTTGCTCAGTATAAAGGTTTGGCTTTAGTTAAGTTGCACAAGTTTTCTTCGATTCTTTAAAGCTATATTGAGAACCTAATATTGAATTAATTCTAAATTTCCATAATTCTGTCTGTTTCAAGTTTAACCTTTAGCTTACGGGGCCCATTTTTCCCTTTCCATCTTTAGAACGGGAAATTTCATACCCCCTTTGTATGAACGGCCATCAAGAGGGCAACATATATATATATGTGTGTGTGTATATATATATATATATATATATATATATATATGGTGAGCCAAAACTGCGTAAAAACTTTAAAAATTCGTAAAAAAGGAATAAATCATCATAAAGAATTGCGGTTTGCAAGAAAGGGCTCACAAAGAAGTCGGATATTTTAGCAGCCATAAAAAGTTAACAAAGTTTTTAAAAAGTTTAAAAAGTTTAAAAAGTCACCGGTAGATGGCGCTGACATGCGAGAGATTCAGCAGAATTATTCAAATCAATCTTACAATAAAAAACCGTGATACACAAGGATTTGAAGGATCGGCCACAAAGTGGAAGATCCTCTTTGGCGGAGGGCCTCATAACTGAGGTGGAAACCGTTATGAATAATATGGCGGCGGAATCGTCCACGAGGAGTAGCTGTCCTCGTAAAGTTGGACCAGTGACTCTACCAGTGACTTCTTTTAGTTTTTATTTAACTTCTAAAGAAATCAAACTTCTTTGTGAGCCTTTTCTTGCAAACTGCACTTCTTTATCATAATTTCTTCCTTTTTTATGATTTTTTAAAGTTTTTACGAACTTTTGGCTCACCCGATATATTCATTCTTGGGCCCGTATTCTTAGGATACATGCTATCGCACCCCGTAAGGAAAAGGCTAAACAGTCATTTGCGACTACTGATTGTAAGGCAAATCAAATCGGTATATAACTGAGCTATCTCGGTCATGTGAAAAGCTCTTCTTTGAATCCCTTCCTCACAAATACTAGAATAAATCTACTAAAATGAATTGTTATAGGTTATGTTAAGAATAAAATTGTCTTACCTTCAAACCCGAGGTATGGGACATTTGTATTTCTACCTCCAAAGGCTGCTTCAGGTATAGCAGATAAGTAGTTATATCTCATTGTTAAAAACTGAAGGTTTGGCATGTCGGTGAAAAGATCTTCAGGTATAGAGTTTATATTGTTGTAACTGAAAAAGAAGAAGGGGTGAAATTTCAAACTAACTAAACCCCAAATATTTTGTCTCTCGATTTATCGAGTTAATGTCTTTACATGCTTTTTTAGAAGCCTTCTGTTATCCATAGGATTGCTTCCCCTTTTTTCATACTAGAGAATGGTAGCTTTTTATTAACTTTTGTCTTTAAAATTCCGACTAAGAAAGGCCGGGCAATGGCCGAATGGCTAGTGCGCTAGCATTCGGTACCAAAGTCTGTGGGTTAGAGTCTCATAATGCATTGCAAAAACTGTTTATTGGTGTTGTTGTTGTTGTTTATTCCACTTGAGCGACAGTAACATCAGATAAAGTCCCGTAGGCTATGGGCGATGAAGGTGTGGTTCCTGTTTTGAATTAACACCACAAGGGTCGGAGTCCGACTTGGCTAAATGGCCGGTCCTGTACTTTTGAACCGAGTCAAGTGACGGGGCCGGAACACTTGACCCCGCACCTCCAGAGGTAAATTTGAAAACTTGGAGGACGTTACAGCCACACCCTATTTTAAGTTCCTCGGCCACCATTAGTGAACACGGCGGTGGATTTGCAGCGACGAGCATCAAACCAGGGACGTTCAGATCCCTGGCCCGCTGCTCTTGCCAACCGAGACACAGAGCCCTAGATACTGTTTAATAATTTTTATACTTACACTGCATTTCTTAGTTTTTGAAGAAAAACTTATGTGAGGATCTAAACGAGAATCTAAGAGGATTCCTCTTAAAAAGGATCTAAACGAGAATCTAAGAGGATTCCTCTTAAAAAGGATCTAAACGAGAATCTAAGAGGATTCCTCTTAAAAAGGATCTAAACGAGAATCTAAGAGGATTCCTCTTAAAAAGGATCTAAACGAGAATCTAAGAGGATTCCTCTTAAAAAGGATCTAAACGAGAATCTAAGAGGATTCCCCTTAAAAAGGATTTAAACTTTAGCGTTGAAAATTTTTAATCTTCTTTAAAGTGTGAATGGGTGAGCTGAAACCATGGAAATGCAAATGATTGGTACTTGGAGTTGATGTTGATAAATTATACAGATTTTGATTCCATTTTCAAAACCTACTTGAGGGAAATGACATAATCATCGATGCTTTTCCTAAAATTAAACACAGGAACAGAATATAATAAAATTAAACACAGGGCTTACGCCTACGATGTCAACGAAGCCGAGCAAAAATGCATTTTATCAACCTATACTAACGGAGCACGTGTTTACTTACTCTGGTCCTGACGTTGAAAGCTGCATTGGCTTTCAAAACTCTCGAACAGCTTTGAAGTTTTACCTTTTTGACTACAAATATTTCAGGTTTTTCTACCCAAGAAGCTAATGTTGTTAAACACGTTGGGTTTAGATACAACGATATTAGTACACAGTTACTGACAGTTCTTAAAATTAAAATTGTTCAAGAGACATCTTCCACTTTAAACGAAAAAAGATATAAACACCAATATAGTAAAATAAAATTATTGTTTATGTTTTCACATAGGATATAAAAAAATTACTCACTCAAAGTACAGAAATCTCACATTGAAAGGCCTTGGGAACAAATCTCTCGTAAGACTGACAAGCTTGCTTGACTGTACGGCAAATTTATCTAGATTTTCAAGCCCATCTAGAGCACCTAAAAAAACTAGCTGTAAGTCTCTATTCTACAAATATGATAGAGTAAAAGGAAATATAAAATTCAAGATTCTTAATAATTTTAATTTTGATTTTTGAAAATTCTGTATGAAATAGTGTAATATTTATAAAATGTAAAATTTTGAAAAAAAAGGGATGTATTTTAAGGATTATTTCAGGTATTTTTACCACGTTTTTATTAACTCGCTTTCTTTTTTGTCCAGTACAAATATTGCAATCGAGTTTTAACTAACTTCCCGACTAGCTAGACATTTGAAACTTTCAGAATAGCTCAGAACACGATGACAATGCATTATTTTAAGGCTTTTAGCAATCTTTAAGCAGAATTTGAATTCATTTTCAGTTAATTTTGTTTTGCATGGAAAGTTAGTTCGGAAAAAATCCGCAAACTGGCGCTTCGATCGTATTCAACGCTTGCACTTTTGCGTAACGGCGTTTGACGATTTTGTAAACAGACTACATGTGAATTTAGTTTGTTTACAAAAATATTGTTCGAAAAATTAGAAAAAGATTATAAAAGTTAGCAGTTTATAAAAAAGTATTTATTAATACATATAATTGTCATGTTTATATGATTCAACAAAAAATTTTAAAACGTGGTATATAAAAAGTTCTTTTTATTTTGTAATTATTTATACATCAATCCGTAAAAGTAATGTGAAAGCAGATTTATTTAACCAGAAAACTGGTTATTCATAAAATTAATTTTATTTACATGCCAAATTTATAAACGGTTATAATGACAGGCAAGGGCTTGTTAAAACCCCTGATGAGTTTACAATAGAGATCAATAAATAGGAATTAAAACTTTTGACTATTGATTCATGGCTGTTGTGTACTAACCCTACTGGATTCGGTCAACTCAATGTTAACCTATGGAGAAAGTTCGTCTACTATTTACAACTACATAAATGCTGATAATCAAATAAAAATAGTATTTTCAGATAGCCTGAAATTTTCTGCACCTTGCAACAGGATTCATTTTAAAAATTTCGTCCACCAAAGGAATTTATGAGCGTTTAAAACACACTAAACTAGATTTTTTTTTCTCCAAATAATTTAAATTTTAAAATATTACTTGCATGTTATTTTAAACTAAAAATGGTGTAAAATTGCTTTATCTATTACGAAGTTCAATTCTTAGAAAAAATCTTTAAATCCAAGTCGGCAATCCTTGGACACATTTTCTCCATAAGTTCACATTGAGGTGAGCAAATCCAATAGGGTTAGTACACAGCAGCCTTAAGTGAGGTTGTATTAAAAACCCTGTATTAAAGTTGTATTAAAGTCCAAAATAATCGAGAATGTATGATTACTTCGGGCTTTGGTTGGCCAATTCGCGATGCGACTGACAAGTCCAAGAAAAAGTGGCCAAAGCTAGAAATTTTGCAGAGCTGGAACATGCAGTAACAGGAGTTGATCCTTCCAGTTCTAACTCTTAATAGTACCACTTTAAAAATCCCTCAAAAATCAAAGGGAAAAGGTAAATTTTTCTTGGGTAATTCAGAAACTGGCTATTGATTGTGTGCGCATCACGAACTGTCCGTCCAAAGCCCGAAGTAGTCATAAATTCTTGATTATTTCGGGCTTTGGGAAAGTGGCTTGGCCAATGCTAGATGTGGCCAGCCATTTCGCGAATTGGCCAGCGCAACATATATACATATTTTTGTATGTGTATGTGTTAACATAAAGTACATAATTGCTTATACAAAAAAAATGCAAAAAATATAATTAATACAAAAAAATAAGTTGCCGTACATTTAATATGTGGAGAGATGAATCAGTGAAAATTAAGTGTATATTTGTTTGTTTTTCTTTCTAATGTGGACGCCCTTGTCGTGAGACATTCGCCTTTTGTTAGTCACTGCGAATTCTTACTGGCTACTTTATTATAGGAGAATTATTTAGGTGAGCCACCATTGCTCCCTATGAGGGGAGACACAGTAACGACCAAGCCTTATTCTTGATTTCAACCCAAACCCACTGCACTCGACGCTGACCACTATACCGTGTGGTGTGACTAAGTGTATATTTGTTAGCGTAAAAAAAATATTTTGAAGATTTCATATCTGTTTGATGAGGCAGTTGTTTGCGAAACACGCTAGTCGCTAAGATAGATACCAGGGATGTCTACCTAACAGTCAAATAAAAATAGAAATTTGTTTCTATAACAGTTCCCTTCAGGGCTCGATTTAGAAAATTCTTGACTATAGGCACAACTCGGGATGGGGGCTCCCTAACACTGATGTGGGCGTAAAATTTCCAAAATTGACACAGAAAAAAATAATCATGAATCATTGGGAAAGTACCATTTTACCAAGAATTGGCTATTTGAAGCGTAGAAACCTAGAACATTATCAAATAACAAAAAGCAATACAACATATTAACTTCATCATTCAAATACCAGTACAATGCAACCATAAAAACATATTAATCCCTTATATACACTATAACATACATTTGATGAACTATATATATAACTATACATATGATGAACCAATCAATCAAATGTGAAAGGATATATTAAAAAAATTGCTATTAAAAAAGGTAAAATTTTAAAAAAATAAATCGAAATTTTTTTCTTTTTTTATTTTAAAATAAAAATTTGGGGGGCCCAACATTCGGGGGCCCCTAGGCCCGGGCCTACAGGGACTAATGGTAAATCAGGGCCTGGTTCCCTTATAAGAAAGAGGTAGCTTTAAACTAGGACAAAATTTAAAAATTAAAGAGCTGCAGATAATAAATAAATGAAAGAAATAAGTTTTAAAAGCATTTGTATGTCGAGTAAGTAAAGCTTAAAACTGTATGTAATATATACAGATCTTGCTTTTATTCAAACTCTCTACACTATATTTAGCTCCAAAATGTCATCAACTTCTTTAAAAACGATTTTTTTTCATTTATTGTTGATATTTCAATAGCAAATTACGTATAAAAGGAAATAAGTCTTAGGTTGTGACCTTATACGATAATACTTACCTGGATAAATCTTTTTTATTGCGGTGTCATTGAAAGTGAGTTCTTTCAGACTGCTTGGAACTTCTGTGCCAAAGTCAGACGGAATCTTTCTCATCTTGGTGTCTTGCACTGAGAGAATTCGGAGGCTAGTAACATTCTTGAGCGCACCCGAATTAAACTCACCACTAAAACATGAAAATTGTTCAAGTTATTTTTTTAAATCCATTCTGGAAATTAATCATGTCATACATTCCATTAAAAAGGGAATGCTTCGAATGAATATGACAGCACGTGATATGGAATTACTAATCACATAGGTTGGAACCAAGTATACTCGATGAGTTTGAATGCTGTCAACTTCTTTAAAACGAGGGAACTTATAACAAATTGGGGAATAATAGTTATTGGATAGAGTAAAATTTTGAGAATGCTTGAAGATAATGCTTAGGTTGATTAATGTCGATTTCTTAAAAAGACTTCATAGACCCAAGATTTGCTATGGGAGCTTTTAAATTATACGGCCTTGCTGTTTTAAGTTATGTCCTGTTGCTTTTAAGTTTATATATATATATATACACTGCTCAAAACAATTAGGGGAGCACATGATTTTAACGAAATCACGGAAATACTTACACCGATAAGAAACATAAAATAAATCATCCATAATTTAAAGCCTAGCAGTAAACAGAAGAAGAAAACTTCATAAGCAAATCAAAGTTCATGATGTCAAAAACCAGAAAAAGAACATAAGGGCGGAAATCGGGATGTTGCAGAAACGTCTGTTTCACTGCCTGAACTGTGAAATTCGATTGCTCAGTTATTCTTTTTGAGAAAAGGTGACTTGAAAATGTTTCAACAACGTGATTTACCGGAATACATGGCATGGGATATTATAGGCAGACTTGAATCCGGGCAAACACAACATAGTGTCGCGGACGCTGTTGGAGTCGCCAGAAGTGTCGTTGCAAGGCTGTGGAATCGATTCCAAGAAACAGGGAATGTTAGACGTCGACCAGGGCAAGGTCGTCTACGCGCCACTACAGCAACTGATGACAGGTATATACTGTTAACAGCTCGTCGAAACAGAACAGACAATGCTACTCAGCTGCAAAGACAGTTGCTCTTGGCAACAGGACGAAGGGTGTCCAGCCAAACAGTACGCAATAGGTTTCATCAGGTAGGTCTCTATGTACGTAGGCCAATGGTCTGCATTCCGTTGACCTCACGCTACCGTGCGGCCCGAAGAAGATGGGCTGCTGAACATCGAGATTGGGAGCAACATGATTGGAGCCAAGTGCTGTTTACAGACGAGTCCCGATACAGTCTGGAGTGTGACACCCGACGTGTTTCAGTATGGAGGGAAAGGGGCACTCGAAATAACTCCACATTCGTCCGTGAAAGGTCACAATACAGACGAGCTGGTTTTATGGTATGGGGTGGAATCAGCATAGGTGGACGTACAGACCTGGATATCATTCGGAATGGTACTTTGACGGCCCGAAGGTATACAGACGAGATACTGAGACCTCATGTCATACCTTACGCTGCAGTCATTGAAGATTCCTTTGTTTTCCAGCATGATAATGCCAGACCGCATACAGCTCATCTTGTGGAGAACATGCTTGAAGCTGAAACAATACAGCGTATGGATTGGCAAGCGTGCTCTCCTGACCTGAATCCAATCGAGCATGTTTGGGACATGCTCGGACGACGCATTTCTGCGAGACCAGGGCCTCCTTTTACTCTCCGAGACTTGGAGATTGCACTTCTGGAGGAGTGGAACAGTATTCCCCAAATTCTTATCGATAACATCATCGCATCCATGGAAAACAGGTGTGCAGCAGTCTTAGCTGTTCGAGGAGACCACACGCCATATTAAAAATCTTGCATCATTTCTAAACAATACTTTTTTTTATCGTTTACATGTAACCAAATTGTTGCTCTAAATCATCTTTTCATGTTTTTTTCCATATTTTCAAAGAATTAAAGCTTAATCACAGATTTTTTTACGTCTTTTTTTCTGTATTGCCCATGGATACGCGTGTTCTATCCATTTTATGCCAATACGTGACTGTCTCGCACGGTTTTCTTAACTTCTTTACTTGCTCCCCTAAATTTTTTGAGCAGTGTATATATATATATATATATATATATATATATATATATATATATATATATATATATTCTGTCGTTGTTGCTGCGACTGATGCCCTTTGACAGACAGTATATTGTCAGTTCAAGTCCATAACAGCTATTGAGCTAAGTGGTGCGACTCTCGCTAATTGACTGGCCCCGTAATTTTGTACCGAGTCAAGTGACGACGCCGGAACAGGTGACCCCGCTCTTCCAGATTTAAATTTGAGAACTTGGAGGACACTACAGTCACGAGAGATTTTTCGTGCACCAGCCACCGTTAGCATGCACGGTAGTGGATTTGTCAGCGACCGACATCGAGCCAGAGACGTTCAGATCACTGGCTCACTGCCTTTTGCCATCTGGGCCACTACGCCCACACACACATATATATATATATGTGTGTGTGTTGCTTTTGAGTTAATGAGTAATTTTCAATGACTTATCTTTTAGAGTCCTTCTTTTTTTGAGACATTAAAGTACTATGCAAGTATTATGCGTATGCGAGTATATGCTGGAAGAATGCAGTCCTTTCTATGCAATAATCTTTACTTATCAATATTCCTAGTAATTTGCAGGCAGGATTGGTTGCAGGAGCTGTTAAATTAAAAACTGAGAAATTATTCTCTCACTCTGAAATATCCCTGATTACAAACAGACATGTCCGTACCAGGCAACACCCAGACAGGTTGGTCTGACCGCACATCGCGTTGTTCCCGCCTGATCTTTACGAAGGTCAGTTTGACTTCCCTCTCTTCCCTGGGTCCAGAGGATGGATTTCAGTCCTATCAGGAACGTTCACAAGCAGACTCGTGCTAGGTAAAAGCCCAGAAGAGAGACAGAAATAGTGTGACATTACAAGATCAACGACATAGGTTAACAGCCTGGATGTATTGAATTTTTTTTCCAAACTTTTGAATTTAAACCTTTTTTCCAGTAGAAATTTAAGCCAATAATCTTCTTTACCAATGAACGTACTGACTGCAACGACCCTTTGCGAGAACCAAGAATCTGTTCCCAGTCTCCTGAACATAAGGTCGATATTCTACCTATTGAAATATCCCGCAGCTGTTCAATAACTCAGAATTAAATACATATAAGTTTAATATCTTGTAAGTTTTACTTCATTTATGAAAATAAAATTTTACGCTTTCCTACATTATCTGTAAGGGTGCGATGGCCCAGTTGACAAGAGCAGCGGGCCAGATATCTGAACGTCCCTGGTTTGATGCTCGTCGCTGCAAATCCACGACCGTGTTCACTAATAGTGGCCGGGGCAGGCAAAATAGGTCGTCGATGCAATGTCTTCAAAGTTCTCAAATTAACTTCTGGAGGTGAGGGGTCAGTCAAGTGTTCCAGTCTCGTCACTTGACTCAGTTCAAAATTACGGGACCGGTCATTTAGCCAAGTCATACTCCGACCCTTGTGATGCTAATTCTAAACAGGAGCCCAATAGCATATTAGGACCTGGTGAATGGAACCTCCAACCAGGGGGCACTAGTAACAACAACAACAACATTATCTATAATAAATTTTACCTTTGAAAATTAAATATATATATATACAATGTGTAATTTAATATTTCTGCTACTTACTGATCACGAAATCATTTTATAATGGATATCTTAGAATTTCTATCTCCCATATACTATATAGAGGAAATTTTATTTTCAATGACTTCCCTCACTAATGTTTAACATATCTATGTCTGCTTTAAAATGTTTATGACTTCCAATGGCCTGTTCAAAATTCCAATTGAAAATTTCTGTAAGTATCCATTGCATCAAAATAATTGTGCTGAAGCACTGAGTAGTACAGGAATGCTACAAAAATAGACGGCTTCAAAGGCTTTGGCGTCTTTTTGAATGTCAGTATAATGCGAACACATTTTTCGCTTCTTATGTCAAAGTTATTAAATCCTTCACTGATGTCAAAAGTAGCAGAAAGCTATTTCTTACTGTCTTTATAATTTTGATGCATCGCTTTGAATTTATCTCCCACAAACTTTACTGCAGATGACTCTATGTTTTGTGTAATTTATTTTATTTCGTTTATGAAATATTACTTCTATTTTTCATTTGTCTCAAATATTTATTGAGAAGCAATTTTGTTAAAAGATGTATTGCTGTGAACTTCATAAGCATTGCATAAACTTCAAAGGGCGGGTTTCTTCTACTAATGTTTTGATTTTCTTTATGATTTTCTTTCGAAAAAAATGAGATAAAAATTTGTATCTTACTTAAAATTAAAGCAAATTCGACATTTAACTGCAAATTTCATGGAAAATTATCTACTTACCGTCGAATTCTGCATGCGTCCAGTTTAAGCTTGTAAAATGAATTAGATCTGGGAGTCTCGTCGAACAATTCCACCAGGGTTGTGGTCATTACGGACAACTCTCCGACTTTCGTGTTATCAAATATTTCATGTGGAATATATAGCAAAGTCGACGATCTAATATATACCTGTAAATATAATAAATTATTATGAGTAAAGTAAATTTATTATCCGTAAATTAAAAAAAGAAAAATTTTATATTGCTAAAAATATCCGAGATATCAAGGATGCAACCTCTATTGACACCTCGGACCCCCAGACCCTTTGGGCCTAGCGTCCATTGATACACTGAAGACCAGCCGCTGCGTAGCAGTACCTGTATACGCAGACAAGGGTTAATTTACGCGGTCCGGTGCTTTCCATTGCTGTGGGGCTCGAGGATGCCGGTCAAACAGTACAGATCTGTCCTCCACTGAAGGCACCCCAAGCCCCTTATCAAGGATGTAAAATAAAATTCCATTAAATGTAATTTTCAAATTTTTCTATTGATGTCTGACAGTTAGTTAAGGGGATGGTGGACCTTTCAAAACGATTTTTGAAATTTTTACCACAGACATATGAAATTTTGTATATATATTCATTAAAGTATAACAATATTAAACACCTTATAAAATTTTATAAAAATTTTTTAAAAAATATTTTATAATTAAATAATTTAAATTAAATTACCCTTCTTTAAAATGATCCTTGCGACTCAATTTTAAAATTTTCCCCTTAATTTTGCATTTATATTGCTTATAAATACTTTCTGAACAGAGTTATGTATTTTTTTGTACTTTCGTTGAATAGTTAATTTTTAGAAAATATTTTTATGCTTGTACTCTGAATTTTCGAGAAATTTTTGTACTTTTCTACACTAAAGTTAAACTTTTATAACCTAAATGACCTCGAATCCTAAAATGGATACATAACTTTATTTTGATGTATTACAGGAATCTTTATTATAAATTTCATAAAATTTCGTCGAAAATTATGACGCGAGGAGCTTTTTAAAGACTTGCAAATCTGGAAATTTCTCATTTTGAGAAAAAGTCATTTAAAAGATAATTTTTTATCCACCTTTAATACTTACTACTCTAAAGCCACCAATTTTTCATTTTTATTTTCACTACACATTTTAAATGCATTTCATTCCAATATTTACATGTTTTTAAAATATTAATACACCCCCCAAAAAAATTCCAATTTTGCTCGATTTTTGGTAATTTGAAAGTCCACCATCCCCTTAAGGCGGAACATTTAACCCTCTGACGACCGAAGGCCCGTTTTGCAGCTTACCCTAAAAGACCGTTCCGGCTGAAAACGAGAAGTGGCTTTCCTTTCCCCCCACAGAACATCCTGACGATTGTACTGAAATTGGTCACGGTTGGGTGCGGCCCCACTATCAGCAGTCCCCTCTATGAGCATCAGGTCATAAAGAACGCAAGGATCTGTTGACAATAAAAGACGATCGAACAAAAGGAAAGAATGACTCTGGGGTGACGTTGAATGTTGGTAGAATGACCGCCTAACAGACACTAGGGGGAAGGCAATCTATAAGAAATTTGGCCGGTCATCTGGACTTCTCAATGTCCGGCCGGCAATGGCTTATAAAATTCTCATTAAAAGATCATTTTCATTTTCTTAGATCAAAACATGCTCCGTTCAAAGATTATAAAATAATAAAAAAAATTTAAATAGTGATAAATCTACATGGTTCTAAAATAATCCCGATGTCAGTACAGTGAATGCTGTAATGGGTACCACGCTGTAACTATAGATATCTCGTGCTTTTAAGAATTAAATTTTCTATCTTGAGCCATTTTTACAAGAATTAGTAAAAAATTCCTAACACGGTTTCTGCACGAAATTTTAAACAGCCCTCCTTTAATCTATTTTCATTAAACAGTGTTCACAATTTTAGTAAAACAAAAATTTCTGAAATTATTTTCTCTGAAGCAAAATTTACAATGAGTAATTTTTTTTCCTCAAAGGGATTAAAATTATTAATAACAAAATTTTTAAGCATAATGAAGGCTATCTTTTTAAACCTTTCTTATGTAAAAAAGAAAAAATAAGACTAAATGGAGCTATTGGATCAGTAGATATATAAAAAAAATTTAACATGCTTTTCCTTTTTATATAAATTTGTTTAACTGAATTTCAAATTGTCAAAGTATATTTTATATCTACAGGGTGGCTAATAAATACTGTAACACTCCAAAAAATAAGAGTTAATTTTAATCGTTTGAAAAAACAATTTATCTATCTATTTGTGTGATTGGCAACTTTTTGTAAACGCATACAATTTTTGTTTAAAGTAAAACATGTAGAATATTTTTAAAGATGGAAGCCAAAAGGTTAATGGTTAAACAGCGTTTTGATCGCGGATTTTCTGCAGGTAAAATATTTAAGCAATTAAAATGCCTTGGTTTTAATAGGACGTTTATATATAGGACTATAAATCGATTATTGGATACCAATAGATGTAAAGATCGACCAAGGTCCGGTCGTCCCCGCACTGTTCGTACAAAAGAACGTATCAAAAGAATTCGTGAAAAGATACGAAGAAATCCACAACGTTCTGCAAATAAAATGGCTGCAGAAGAGAACATCAGTCGCAGAACTATGCAACTTATCATAATTGAAGACCTGGGTTTTCGCCCTTATCGCAAAAGAAAAGTTCAAGGTTTGACTACTGCACAAATAGTAAAAAGGTTACAAAGATGTAAGAAATTGCTGAACCGGCACGGTAGCAAAAGTGTTAAAAAAATAATTTTCTCTTATGAG
Organism: Dolomedes plantarius; assembly: GCA_907164885.2. Lineage (NCBI taxonomy): Eukaryota > Metazoa > Arthropoda > Arachnida > Araneae > Dolomedidae > Dolomedes > Dolomedes plantarius. The sequence continues at coordinate 241,428,295 of OU015490.1, forward strand.
AAGCTGTTTTGTACAGAACAAAGTTATAATGCTAAAAATGATGTTGTATATTCAGCAACCTTCGAGGATATACCTGAAAATCTTTGAACTGTTAAACGCTTTCAGAACAAGAATTCTGTTATGGTTTGGGCTGCAGTATCACACAATGGAAAACTGCCTCTGAAATTCATCGATAAAGGGGTAAAAATCAATGCTGAATATTACAAACAGGAAGTATTGGCTACACGTTTATTACCACATGCTAACAGATTGTATCCCAAAAAGAAATGGATATTTCAGCAAGATTCTGCACCGTCCCACCGATCCAAAACAACACAGGAATGGCTCCATGCCAATTGCCCGAAGTTTATCAAGCAAGAAGATTGGCCACCTTCTTCACCAGATCTAAATCCTTTAGACTATTGCATTTGGGGGATTTTAGAGTCTAAAGTAAATGCTAAGCAGCACAGAAGTTTGGACTCCCTCAAAGCTTCCATACGGAGTGAATGGTACAAATTACCTCATAAAATGATTCGTGCCGCAATAGGACAGTGGCGTAAGAGATTATCTTTAGTAATCGATAAAGATGGCGGTCGATTCGAGTAAAATTATTTCATGGTAAACTTTCATGTATAATGTTCATAATATTGTTGTATTTTTCATTTTCTATTTCATCTGTGTGTAATTAAATGATTCGATATTTGTCACAGTATTTATTAGCCACCCTGTATAATTATCTTAATAAAAAAACGCGTCTGATGTAAAACATCATTGCAAAATGTGTAAACATGAAAAAAAAATTCTGTCCTGAATCCCTTCAAAAAAATTTTTTTATGTAATTGCACTTTTAATTATTAGCCTCCTTATTTTTTTTTCATTTTTAAAAGGAAAATCTTACACATTGATATGCTTCCTTTAGATGCTTCAAATAAATTTGTATGAGCAAAATTAGCAAATAAATTTCAAATGATCACATGCATTTAATAACAAAAATATATTAAACTAAAAAAAGCAACTCGTTCTACTAAAATCTGATAACTAATTATTTGTTAGAATTATTTATCCCTTATATACAATGCTCAAGTATCCTTTTATGTACAATTTTATTTTGCATGAAATTAAAAAAAATTAAATCATCTTGCAGTGCATCGAATATACTAACAAATAAATTCATAATCTAAAGATTAATTTATGCTCTGTATTCTCAATATTAATTTTTAGGAACAAAATCTTACTTCTTGATAAAAATACCTCGCCGAATTTTCGAAAACATTTTGGAGGGTATCAACATCATATATATTAGAACACGTCAAACGAGTTGAGGGAACATCTGTGCAAATACATGGTTCGATATCTTCAGGAGGAGGGCAACCAGTTTCGCCGAGTGCGAAAGGAGAATTAAAGAACAAAATTGCAAACAAATTAACTAAAATTAGTTTTAAATGCGACGCCATTATATTGCTTTGTTGATTCCACCTGCTGAATCTTACTCTGCGGGCACACTGCGGTAATTTTGGGGTATATATGATAATTTTTATCATATAACCTTTGCCTCAGCGCTCTAGCTATTCTTATTTTGATAAATGATTTTCTAGCGACTAAGATAATTCACTGCCATGAGGATACTTCTTCCGAATACGGTATTTAAAACATCTGTTCACTGATTATATGACGTCATAAAACGTCACTTCTGAACTGGAAATTGCGGTATTATTATTCCTAATTTGTTATGAAACGTTATTCTAAACTTTGTTTTGTTTCTGTGTTCCGTAGGAAATTAAACTGGGGTCTGATATCGGATGAAATGAGTGGAGTATTTCTTTCTTATTTTGAAATAAATATAACTGGTTATTTATATCAATAAGCTCACAATTTGTGTGGAATGATTACCACAATATGAGATTTTAGTGGTTAGAACACTGCTTTGAAGTCCAGGAACCCGAGGTTCGAATACGACAGAAGGTTAACGGTCGGTACAAAGAGGCTGGTAAAAATATTCGTAAGGAATTAGCATATAAAAAACATCCATAGGAGAACAAGTAAACAGCATATTAAAAAAATGTAATATATACATATATATATATATATATATATATATATATATATATATATATATATATACCGGGCGGTCATAAAGAAACTTTGCCGATATATGAACCTCTAGCGGCCATTCTGTTCAACCTATCGAGATGAGATTTCAGATATAGTTATTCAGAGGTATGAGCTCGAGATTCTGAGAACGGCAACACAGTTACACTCGAGGTTACGGTTATAGGTATAGAAACTCGAAATTTTCAAATAGCAATGCCCACTTTGTCCCGTCACAAAATGATCAGCGCATGCGAAAACCCTAAAAAGCGTCGGAACGGTACGTGTATCACAAAATCACGGACGCGTTATGCATGCACAAAAAACAGCTCTGCGAACGGCCTACAAAGACACGATCGAGGCACACGGAGGAAATTTGCATATGACAGAGGCTAGAAACCAACCACAGAAAGCCGTTCGCCAGATATTCAGCGTAGAAAACCGATAAAAAGCTCTCTGATCGTGTTTTTGTTAGCCATTCGCAGAGCTTTTATAACGCGTGCATAATGCATCCGTTTTTTGTGATACACGTACCGTTCCAACGCTTTTTAGGATTTTCGCATGCGCTGAGCATTTTGCGACGGGAAAAAGTGAGCGTTGCAGTTTGAAATTTTCGAGTTTCTATACCTATAACCGTAACCGTGGGCGTCACTGTGTTGCCTTTCTCAGAATCCCGAGCTTATACATCTGAATAACTATATCTGAAATCTCATCTTCATAGGTTGAACGGAACAGCCGCTAGAGGTCCATATATCGTCTTTGTAGGCCGTTCGCAGAGCTGTTTTTCTGTGCGTGCATAACGCATCCGTTTTTTTGTGATACACGTATCGTTCCAAAGCTCTTTAGGGTTTTCGCATGCGCTAGGCAACTGCACCCCTGAAAAGACGAACATAGGGCTCGAAGACCTCATCCCTATACCTCACACCAGTCGCAGTGCCTCTTTCAAAGTCATGGAGAGGTGTGCGGCCATCCAACATGATGCCTGCCCAGACCATTAAACATCCTCCGCCATAATGGTCGATTTCGAAAACATTGGAGGGTAGGTGGTAGCGGGTCCCTGGTTCTTTCCATAGGAACGTACGGCGAG